>CM042193.1:27274567-27426114 GCA_023539305.1 Ilex asprella | reverse complement strand
CTGACCTGACAAGTTGCTGGGAGATAATTTACACAACCTGCGAATTTACTTGAATTAATCAATTGGCATATTTATAACCAGTGTGGCCTAAGAAGCAGCTGTGTCACAAAATATTACCACCAGTGTAGCTTGAGAAGCAGCTGTGTTATGGTTTATATACATCAGACCTGCCGGTTAGCTTTCCAGTAAAATGGAAGTTAATTGTTGTAAGGTAGCATTTCCAGTAACTTAAGCAATACAAAGCATATGGATCCCTAAACTGAAGGGTATCTTTTAATTTCTTGTCAGTTATCTGCTTTATTTACGCACTTTATTAGCTCTCCACTTTACTTCTGCCTACCTTTTATTTTAAAACCAGTTAATTAGACTAAGCTCACACCACAAGCAATCAAATATCAAACTACTCCAAACAAATCACTTAATCGTTTTTAGTTTTTACTTTATTTTTTTCTTTAGCATTACTTAACTCTTCGTGGGAACGATACTTGGACTTAAAAACCGAGAAAACTACAATTCGACCACCTATACTTGGGTGTAATATTTTAATATAATTCAGACACACACAAAAAGTGCGAATAATTCGCATATAAGGGATTTTGAAGACATAGTTGCAACCTTTACCCTTAATCATAATATGGAAGAGATAGTAAGGATGATATTGTTTCCTTTCTCCTAGAGTGATAAGGCAAAAATTTGGCTTCAATCCTTGATATCCCGGACCATAACATCTTGGAAACAAATGATCTCCGTGTTTTTTTTAAAAAAAATTCCAGTGCATAAAACCACCACTTTAAATAAGAAAATTCAGAATTTTTCGGAGAATCCCAATGAACAATTCTACCAATGTTGGGAAAGGTACAAGGAGTTGCTACAATCCATTCCACACCATGGCTTTGAACCATAATAATTGGTGAGTTTGTTCTATGAAGGAATTACACCAGGCCATCGACAGTTAATCGACATGATGTGCAACTGAGAGTTTTTTAGCAAAGACCCTGATGAGGCCCTAGACTATTTTGGTACATTGGCCTAAAAAACACAGTCTTGGCACACTACTGACCCTACCGATGTACCAAGGTCTTTGCCTCAAGGGAGTGGCCAACAAAAAGGGGGAGGGATGTACAATCTAGGAGATCGGGAATACCTAGTTTCATAAATTTCTAAATTATCTAGGAAAGTAGAGAGTCTTGAGGTGAATAGGAGACGAGAGGTGTCCCATGTATCACGAACCGAGGATATTTGTTCTATTTGTGAGAGTGTCGAGAATTCCACATCGGAGTGCCCGACGCTTAAGGAAGCATACCATGAAAAAGTCCATGCCTTCAATCAACCAAGGCATTCATTTTCTCTAAATTCCAACACATACAATCCGGGGTGGAGTAACCACCCCCATTTTAGTTGGAGGAATGAGAACCCCATCCCTTATGGTTCAAGTGCATACTCACCTCCCTTACCTCTTAAGTAAGTTCAATACCACAACTAATACCATGGTCATTGGGAAGCATCTAGCTCTCAATTCCCAAGGTCCAATCAGCAAGGGTATCAGTCAAACCCACCACCAGAAAATTTCTCTCAAAATCCACCTCCACAAGGCTTAAACAAACAAGGACCATCAAATCCATCCACTTATCAACCTCCCCATAAAAGGAACTTGGATGATGTGTTGTATAACTTACCTAGATCACCAATGCCATCGGGTTATCTTAACAAGGGAAGGGAAAGTTCCCCGCTCAACCCCAAGAGAATCCCAAAGGCCAACATATGGTTGAGTTGGTCGAGCCCACTAACCAAAGTTGTGAGCAGCTCAAGGCAGCATTGCCAATATAAGAGGAAAATGAGGGTGAGACCTAAAAAGGTGAGGTGAGTGAAAAGAGAGAAGGAGAAGCGGTTGAAAAAGAAAATGTGATTGATGACAACATGTTTATTCCTCCTATGCCTGCCCCTTTCCCGAGTCGTTTGAAGCCACCTGTCAAGGTGGCTAATTATTCTGATATTGTGCAAATGTTCAAGCTGGTGAAAATCAACATCCCACTCCTCGATGCTATCAAGCAAATACCATAATGTGCTAAAATTTTGAAGGATCTATGCACGATGAAGAGGAGATTGAATGTTCGAAAGAAAGCATTCTTAACTAAACAAGTGAGCTCCATATTGAGGTCCAACACTCCTCCAAAATTCAAAAACCCCGGTTCTCCAACAATTGCCATTACCATAGGGAATTTCTGGGTGGAGCAAGCATTGTTTGACTTGGGGGCAAGTGGCAATCTTCTCCCCTACTCGGCGTACCAACAACTTTAACTTGGGGAGTTGAAGCCCAACTCAATTATGCTTCAATTGGTGGATTGTAACATCCGCACACCAAGGGGAGTAGTGGAAGATGTCGTGGTTCAAATTGATAATTTTTATTTCCCTGCCAATTTTATTGTCTTAGATACATATCTCGTTGCTAATTTGAATTTCCAAATCCACGTTATTCTTAGACGACCCTTCCTTGCTACATCTAATGAAGTTATAAATTGCAGGAATGGTCTAATGAAATTGGTGTTTGGGAACATGACAATGGAGCTCAATGTGTTCAATTTGGCAAAACAATCGGGGGATGACGAGGAGGTAAATCTGGTCAACAGAATTGACATCTTGGTCGAGGAACATATGGAGTTGGAGAGGATGTTGAAATTTAAGGAGAATGAACTTGTTGATCTTGAGGAGTTAGATGAGTAGGAGGAGGTAAAAGAGTTGAAAGGGATAGGAGGTTCGATTCCCACATTTGAAGAGTTACCCAAACAAGAAAAGAATATTTTTTCGTCGAGCAAAAGCCAAACTTGGAGTTGAAGCCATTGCCCTCACATTTGAAATATGCCTACCTTGGCGAGGGAGAAACATTTTTGGTGGTCATTAGCTCTACCTTGAATGCGGAACAAGAAGAACGACTGTTAGAGGTATTGAGGAAGCACAAAGGAGAAATTGGGTGGACAATTGCCGACATCAAGGGAATTAGCCCTATCATTTGCACCCACTACATTTACCTTGAGGAGGATGCCAAACCTTCCTAACAACCTCAAATGAGATTGATCCCAATATGAAGGAGGTGGTGAGGGATTAGGTTTTGAAACTACTTGACATGGGCATCATCTTTCCAATTGCCGATAGCAAGTAGGTAAGTCCCACTTAAGTAGTGCGAAAGAAATCCGAAGTCACAGTGGTGAAAAATGATGAGAATGAGCTTATAACCACAAGAGTGATCATCAGATGGAGGGTATGCATCGGCTACCAGAAGTTGAATGCTTGCACGAGGATGGATCATTTTCCAATGCCATTTCTTGGAAAGATTAGCAGGGCACCTATTCTATTGCTTTCTAGATGGGTACTCTGGCTACAATCCAACAGAGCTCGCATTGGAAGACCAAGAGAAGACCACTTTCACCTGCTCATATGGTACCTTCATCTATCGTTGTATGCCGCTCGGACTATGCAATTCTCTAGAGACCTTTCAAGGGTACATGGTGGTGAAGATAGTGGAGGTCTTCGTGGATTATTATTCCGTGTTTGGAGATTCATTCGACGGATGTTTGGAAATTTTGGAAATAGTATTGGAAAGGTGTGAAGAAAAGAGTCTCGTTCAATAGGGAAAAGTGTCACTTTATAGGGACAAAAGGAATCGTGTTGGGTCATATAGTATTGCCAAGGGGCATTGAAGTTGACAAATCCTAGGTGGAGGCCATCTCCAACCTCCCCATGCCGACAACCATCAAAGGAATTTGGTCATTTTTGGGCCATGCAGGTTTTTATCGTCGATTCATTAAGAATTTCAATGCATTAGCCCGACCCCTGACCAAACTACTGTCTAAGGAGGTCCCCTTTGAGTGGTCGGATGAGTGTGAGGCAACCTCCCCATGCGACCACCCAATTGGGATCTACCTTTCAAGCTCATATGCGACGCAAGTGATTACGCGGTCGGCACAGTGCTTGGTCAGAGGGAGGACAATAGACCATATGTGATACACTATTCTAGCAAAACACTTAATGAGACTCCAATGATTTACACTACCACTGAAAAAAATTTGCTAGCTGTAGTGTTTGCTTTAGGTAAATTACGTTCATATATCATTGGTTCGCTTATTGTTGTCTTCACTGAACATTCTGCATTGAAGTACTTGTTATTTAAGCAAGATGCCAAACCAAGACTCATTAGATGGATCATTCTCCTACAAGAATTTGACTTAACGATTAAGGACAAGAAAGGAGTTGAGAATGTGGTGGCGGATCACTTATCTCGGTTGGTGGTGCAAGAGACTAATGAGCATATTCCTATCCCCAATTATTTTCCTGATGAACATTTACTATCAATTAATTCAATATGTCCTTGGTTTGCTGATATATATAATTACCTTGCAATAGGACAGATACCACTGTTGTGTAGCCTAGAGGATAAAAGACGATTTATGGTGGATGTGAAGTACTTCTACTTCGACAACCCGTACTTGTTCAAGTACTGCCCTGACTAGGTCATGAGGAGATGCGTACCTGAAAATGAATAACAATGTCCTTACATTCTGCCACTCTTAATCATGTGATGGACACTTCTCAGCCAAAAAAACTTCTACCAAAATTCTTCAAGCAGGTTTCTACTGGCCCTCCCTTATTGAAGATTGTGTTTCATTCTGTAAGGCACATAAAAGATGCCAACGATTGGGTAGTGTGACTCATAGAAATATAATGCCTCTTTCCCCTGTGCTTGTCATAGAAATCTTCGACTGTTGGGGCATCGACTTCATGGATCCATTTCCTATGTCTTTTGGTTATATGTACATCCTTATGGTAGTAGATTATGTGTCAAAGTGGGTGGAGGCTATCCCGACCAAGACTAATGACCATCGAGTCGTAGTCAAGTTTCTAAAAGATAATATCTTTTCGAGGTATGGGATGCCCTAAGTGATGATTAGTGATGGTGGATCCCATTTTTGTAATAGGCCATTTGCATCCCTGATGTTCAAATATGGTGTCACTCACAAAGTATCTGCCGCCTATCACCCACAAACAAATGACCACGCCTAGCTGTCAATAGGGAGATCAAGACCATTATAGGAAAAACAGTTAATCCCAATAGGAAGGATTGGTCTGAGAGATTGATTGATGCCTTATGAGTCTACCGTACTGCCTACAAGACTGTTTTAGGAATGTTTACCTATCGGCTTGTCTATGGGAAGGCTTTTCATCTGCCTGTCGAAATGGAACACAAGGCCTATTGGGCCATCATGACTTTAAACTTCAATTTGAGAATGTCGGGTGAACATGGGAAGTTAGAACTAAATGAATTGGAAGAGATTCGGTGAGATGCGTACGAGAACTCCAAAATTTCAAAGGAATGGGCTAAAATCTTTCATGATAATTGCATCATACGAAAATCATTTGAGCACAGGCAAAAACTGCTCTTGTACAATTCTCGCCTCTCAATTTTTCAAGGAAAGCTCCGATCCCGTTAGGATGGCCTCTATGTTGTCAAGGTGGCCTACTCCAATAGAGCTATTGAGGTAACAAACCCTGAGGATGGACAAACAATCAATGTCAATGGCCAAAGACTCAAGCTATTCTTCAAGGGTTGTGAAAAACAAGAAGTGGAGGAAGAATTGAGGGATCCTGTGGGTCCAGAGTTTGTGAAAGATTAATTATGGTTTATGTTTTAGTTTATAGTTTCTTTTATTTACTTATTATGTTTTTATTTTCATGTCACTTAACTTATTTGGTTGTATATAGTAGTTTCTCTTAGATCCAGATCTTGGTGCTGTTGTCAAAAGCTCAATTGTGAGGTGTTCTCTTACCCTACTCAACTTTTTACTGTCTTTCATTGCATAATATATCTTTTTGATTGCATTGAGGAAAATGCATCATTCTAGTTGGGGGGTGAAGTGCACCATTTGTATGATACACTAAGGTTGTTGGAAATTTTTTATTTTTGCTTACATTAGTGAAAAATATGTGAAATTTTTTAAAATTTTTGATGAAAAATATCTGATTATTGACCTATATTCCTTCATGAAGAGTGTGTGAATTGGATGACTTGTTGATCTTTGTGCACATGAGTATTCTATGGAAGTTGATCCTATGCATGAGTATCATGTATGTATGGTTTTTTGAACTAAAGTGCATGTGACTATTGAATGTGTATTTTTTTGCAATTTACGGATTAGATTCATGTTTTAACATTGACATAAGTAGTGGAGATGAGTAAGGACCCATGCGAGCTTTAGTGCAAAACCTTTTTTGTTAGGGAACTTACATTTACTCAAAGAGCAATCTTTCAATGCCAAATTTGTTCAATAGGCTCATTATACTTGTGTTGGTTAGGTGATTTTTGTTAGTAGACTGATTTTTCTTACTTATACAATGCCCTTCCATGCGTATCTAGAAGTGATCTTAAGAAATCATTGAATATTTCAAGCCTAAGCCTTTTTCTTGTGAAAAACATTATCTCTAGTGTCGTGATTGTACCTAAATGTAATTCATTTATATGCCATACATTTGACCAAGCCAATGAAAATAAGAAATATCTACCATACCTTGGTTGTTCCTTGAAGCTAAATATGAGTGATTGCAAAAGTAAAGGAAGTGTGGTGTGAAAATTCAAGCAAGGGATAATCGTTGTTGAAACTCAAAGAGTTGAAAAGAAAAATCCAAGAAAAGGAGAAAAAAGGGGTGAGAGGAAGAAAGAATGATAAAAGAAAAAGAAAATGTTAAAGAAAATAAAGAAAAGAAACAAAGATGTTTGGTGACGGTGTTAGCCTAGAAATCCCATAAAAAGGGAGTCCTTTTTTAAATAAAGGTCATTCACTCGGAACAACCCTCTTTGTTATCCTAAATTTTTCAATTCATTTACCTAGATATCACCCCAAGGCCCCATTATAACCTTTAAATTCCTAAGTGATCTAGCGAAGCAAGGGAGGTGCAGAAATTCAAAGAAAATGATGAGTTCTACCTTACTATCCAATGACATACCATTTTGTTCATGAGACTATGCCAAGCTCGCTTCATTTTCATATATGAACCTCATTTTTTTTAACATGTGAGCACACTTTGATTTCAACATAAGATTCTATCTCACATGTACACATGGAGTGCATACCAGGATAACTTGAGTGTGTTTCATTGCTTAAGATTGACCTTTGGTGAGTTTTGCATTGAAGCTGAATTTGGCTAGCTAATCGAATATGAATTCCGTTGGGTAAATGCCCAAAATACTTGTTAAATTCACACACACACGAGTTGAAAATAAATTTGTAGGTACATACTTTAGACTAGTATCTAAGACTATAGTTTTGCTCACGTGTGTTTAGTTCAGTCATCTTAAAAAAGTGTTAGATAACCCATGCTTATTGAATGGGGGATAATAGCTCAAGTTTTTTATATTTAACATGATTTATGAATACCTCGATTAGGAATTATATGATGTATATTTTGGGTATTCATTTTGCCAGTGTAAATTAGAAATCTATACTTTATACTTTGAAAATATCAAAATTTTAAATCATGTTGCATTTGCGGTAATGACTTCGAGCAAGATCAACCAATTGTGGTTCATGAGTGTGGTTCAAGTTCTTGATGGGTTAGAGGTGTTTGAAAGAGTGTTAAAATGTTTTGGATTTGGGGTGATTTGATTTGGATGTGAATTTTTGAACAAAGAAATGGTTTTTCCGCACAAGCAAAACCTTCCGGAAGGTTTTTGACGACCTTCCAGAAGGTTTTTCCCACTGGAATTTTTGAACCAAGGCAGTAAGCAAAACCTTCTTGAAGGTTTATGTGGACCTTCAGGAAGGTTTTTCCCTAAAACCTCTTCACATTTCTCCTAAATCAAATCATTCCAAATCCTCTCCTCTCCTCTCCTCTCCTCCTACTCCATTCCAACCTTCGAAATCTCTCTCCCAAACTTTATTTCTCCAAGTTCCTCTTGATTTAGGTTGAATGTTAGAGCATTTGAGTCGAAAACTTCAATGGTTTCTCGTAACACCCTAGGTTGTTGTTTTCCCCAATTTAGGCAATTTCTCTGATTCTTCCCATTCCTTTTTCAACTCAATTGAAATGACTAGGATGAATGGTATAATGATGGTTGGTTTTGAGCTGTTGGTGAGTCTATGGTGGTTGACTTTGACACTCTTGGGTATTAAGGCACTGTTGTCACTCATGGCCCGTACCAAGAGCACTGGCTCTAGGTCTTCTCCAACCCCCACTGGTTCTACCTCCCGTAAGAAAACTAGGGAGGTTCCTAGCTCCCAAGATAGGGAGGATCAAAGGACTAAGGCAAGGCATGACTGCCGTAAGCAGAGAATAGAAGAAACGGGGGTGACTTGTGAGAGATATGTCAGCAAGAATACTCTTGGTCCTTCGAACGAGGTAGTGAGAATCATTGTTGAACGGGGGTTGGATTTGTGATTTAATGAGGTAAAGGGGTACAACATAGGGTTATGTCTAGAATTCTACCCGAAGTTAGTTGCTTATGGTGACAATGAGAGTAAATTAAGGGCGTATGTAAGGGGTAAAGCAATTGAAGTAACCCCCGACTCAATAGCCAAGGTGTTGTACTATGTAAGACCCCCCTCAACCACCCCAGTCTACCCACACAACGTGGATAGGGGCAGGACTCTGAGGGACTAGGTGGCCCTAACCTCCTACACCAGCCCCTACTCGTACCTTGCCACAGCGAATGGACGCGTTGGAGTCTACTATGCAGGGAATGTCAGAGATGTTGGTTCAACTATTCCAGCATACATTCCTAGGAAGGCCTATTCCTGGAGGACCACCACCACAACCTTATATTCCCGTGCCTTGTACTACTATTGTGGTGGGAGATGTTGATGATGACGAGGAGGAGTCGGAGTCCGAGTTCTAGACTAAGGATGAGGATGCTTTCGACATGGATCATGATGATGATTAGAGGGATGGTTGGTGTTTAATTTTTAGTTTTTGGTTGTACACAGCTAGGATTTTTGAGATCAGGCAGTAGAAGTGTCATTAGGTTTTGGTCATTTTGTTTGGGAACTTGTACACTTTGTGAACAAATTTTTGAAGTGATCAATGGAAATACCACAGTGGTTACATTGATATCAATGCCCAACCGATTTCCTTAATTGCAATTTGATTTAAGCTTTTAAATTTTTGTGTGTTTGTTTTGTATGGATGGATTTTGCTTTAGTCTGTGGTTTTTGGTTTGAAATAATGTTTGCTAGGGACTAGCAAAACTCAAGCTAGGGGTGTGATTAGCAAAAAAACATGACATATTTTGCATATTAATATGCCCGTTGTTGCTAGCTTTTGTTGTATTATTGGAAAGAAATGTGCTTAACTTGTGTTTTGATGGAGTTTTGTATGTTTGCAGGTCAAATGATATAAATGAGACGAGTTAGACCCCCATTAAAATGTTTGAAGTCAATTGAGAAGAAAGGCTAGCTTAAAGGAAGGTTTGGAGGGAGAAGAAACCAAAAAAATGGAATTTGGTTGAAAACCTTCCAGAAGGTTTTGCCTTGGATTTCTTTTTCACTGCCAAAACCTTTCGGAAGGTTTTGGTAAAAACCTGCCGAAAGGTTTTGTTCACTGGAGTGAAACCTTCTGGAAAGTTTTGTTCGCTGGAGTGAAACCTTTCGTATGGTTTTGTCCACTGGAATAAACTTTCTGGAAGGTTTTGCCGATTGACTCCTTTATTTAACTATTACTGCACAAACTTTCCCGAAGGTTTTGGTCGACCTTCGGAAGGTTTTACCCTGAAGTCTCAGACAACCTGCATCCCAATCTCTGACATTTGAGGGTCCCACTTACACTTCTCCAGCTGATCCCCTGACATCCTCTACACATTTACAGACCTCCCTGACCCCTACTTGGACTTGATGAGTCTTGGTGATTAATGAGTAGAGAGAGGAAGTATGCTGTTAAGTGAGGAGGTTGGCTCCGCTCCACCCTCCCCAGCCTAGTCTTTTGACAGCCTATGATAGGAATCATATCCCCATGCTTTTGGAAGCCTCCAGGGCACGTTTTTGGGGGAGGGGAGGAGAAATTATTCAACATTCCATAGATGTTACACAAAAAAGATAGAGAGAAGGTTAGGAAGAAGATGAACAGTGTTTAGAGAGTGTTTTTTGAGGTTTTTGCATTTACCTCACTACATTACTTTGTAATCCATTGTAAGAACAAGGTAAGCTTCATTTAATATCATTAATGCTAATTCCTACTAGATCATTACAAGTTTAATTCCCTTTTAAAGTCTTCACCATCAATACATCAAGGTTCTTCTTTTTCTTACTTTTGAAATAGGTATTCATTGCTTTTACTAAGAGTTTATGATTTCTTGCATTTAGTTACTCTTAGAGCTCCATTCTATTTTAATGAATTCCCTTTCCACTGTCTATTTTATTTCAAGCATGAGTAGCTAAATCTCTTAGTTGGCAAATCTAAGGGGAAACTCCATTTGGGTATACCATTTCGACTCGTTCTCCTCCTTCCTCTCAGAGTTCAATGGTTCGATTTGACGGGGTTGAGGGTGGATAAATTGGTGAGTCTTTGATATTCCATAGGCCTAGTCACGGTTTATGCTTAAATCCTCACCCATTTATCCCTAGCTTCCCACCCATAAATCGTACATTCATGCTTTATTGAAGGAGGGAGTCGAGTTGAGAGGGTATTCCCTATTGGAGTGACTGCTTGGATTTGCCAACACTTGTTTCCCATTTCATTTTCACCAAAGCACACTTCCCCAACCAACTGCCAAACCACAAAGATTTTACACTTTCTTTTACTCGAAATTACCTTCCCCTCAGTTTACTTCCTTCCCCTCGGATACAACCTTTTAATACTCTTCCAAGTGTAACAAGACCCATGAAAATCTCCTTGCGATTGGGGAGCACTTTTGCTCATTGCACATCATAGTTACATCATTTCATTTTCCCTTTCCCATGCTCTTTCTTTTGACACTATCCCAAGGGAGAGTGACACTCACCTTCGAATCATACATTTCACATACTAAGGGATAGTAGTTAGGGGTTAGGAAACAAGAAGAAATGTTGACAATCATTGTTCCCTAATCTCCGGACATCATCCTCAATATGTGTTTATGGCTTATACGGATGGGGGAGTTTCACTCTACCTCAAAATGATGTAAAAAGAAAGGGCAACGAAATGGAGAATGTATAAACAAAAGTGCTCCCCCAAGCACAAGGGGTCTTTTGATGTCGTTTTTTACTTGGAAAAGTATTCCAAGGTCGTCTCCTCAGGGAAGGAAGGTGAGTTGTGTGAAGGTGATTTTTTCGAAATGAAAAAGTGTAAAATCTTTTGAGTTTTGGTTTGGGGAGTGAAGTTTGTGAATGAAAATGAAATGAAAACAAGTGTTCAGTAATCTGAAGGGCTCACTCTAATGGGACTCCCAACTCAACTCGAAACTTTCCTCCAATGGTGCTTAGATGAACGGTTGATTCGTGGGTAGCTAGGGACGAGATCGAGGTGAGGATCCAAGCATAACCCTTGACCAGGCCTACGGGCTATCAAAGACTCACAACCACGTCTACTCTCAACCCAGTCAAACTGAACCATTGTATACCAAGCGGAGGAAAGAACATGAGTTTAAATGGAAAACCCAAGAGGAAGTTTCCCTTGGATTAGCCAACTAAAAAACTTAGCTACTCATGCTTAAGGTAAAGACAACAATGTAATGAGAAGACATTATAAGGAAATGAAGATTGGAGCTAAGTTAATGCAAAGTAACAAACTAAGAGAGAATGTATTTAATACATATTTCAAACTAAGAAAATGAAGAACAATGAGTGCATTAATGGTGAAAGCTTGAACGATAGATTAAACTTGAAAGCAACTTGTAAAATCTAAGATTAAAGCTTACATGGATGAAAATGGTGAAGAAATTACAAAACCCAACTTTCTCTTTCTAAAATCTACTCCTAAGCTTAGGTAGCCTCCCCTTAAAAAATCTTGTGGAATGCAGAATATATGGTGGAAAAGCCTTGCATTTTCGTCAATGGAGGGTCCCCCTAGGTGTGTGAGACGACATCTAAGGATAGGGAAGGGGCTGGACCCTTACACAAGCAAGAACAAGCCATCCTTTCAATCCACCATGCCCATCTCTTTCTCTCTCCTCCTCATCAATGCCATTGTCTCCAAAGTCTTCAACTATGGTGTAGGAGGCATGTAAATGTGTGAGGAATGTTATGAGACAAGTGGGATAATCATTTGTGGGACCCCCAAGCAAGTGGAGATGATTTGCAAGCGTTCAGGACATTTTAGGAAAACCTACCGGTAGGTTTTTGTCGTTCTACCGGTAGGTTAAGCCTACTGGAGTTCGACCTACCGGTAGGTCATACCCGTAGGTTGCCTGTTCCAGACTTGTTTTTGTAGAATTATCATCAATTTTGATCCAACTGTCCAATTATGCTGACATCTTGACATAATACAAAATACATCCAAATCTACAACTTTCATGCTTTGCACTTTTTCAGATTTGAAGTGGATCATGGTAAAAAAAGAGGAAAACCCAGGTATATCCAACCAATGGTGGTGATGTTCGTGCCTGTGTTACTAAACACCGATACCTCCTTGATTTATTTCACTTTTAAGTCTCCAAACCCTCATGCAATGTGTCCATGCCTTCACCTGTCCTCCACACTTGGCTTCAAGGTAACAAAATCCATGATTTACGCTATAATTACCTGCAACATCGAAAATTCAACATTATCCATAAACTCAACTAACTCTAAGTACTTAAATGCCAATGTTGATTTAGAATGCATCTAATGATGCTGTTAAATATGTAATATTATGCGCTCATCAATGCCCCAAAATCAAATTATACAAAGTTTTACAAAAACTCTAAGTTAAAGACACATTTCAGCTTTTCTTCATCCTTAAGGCCCCGAGTGTGAGTCATTCACCGGCGTATATTCTTCACCTGAAATGTTGTCCCACAAAGGGTGAACCACACTCAATAGGGTATTTCCTAAATAGGCCACTCCCCAACCTAGATGCATATGAAATGTTTACATGTGACAATTAACAAGCAATAATCATTCCAATCAAGAATATGCAATTCAAGTATGAGACTTATCATGTCATGCCATGAAATAAAATGAGACTCACTCATGCAACTTTAACCCGAGTCCTCTCTGGCTCATTCAACACAATGCAATGCCAATGTGTATAAATCGGCCATTGATAATATATGTCCAGTGATCTTTTTTAAAAAAATAATGTGTTTTTTTTGGACTTTATACATCAAATAACTATTTTATAAAACAAAATCATGTGTCTTTGTTGGGTAGCGAAGTTTTGGTGTCGCACTGTCGGTTCTGCACACTGATACACTTTTTTGAAATTTCATCTCAGGGGAGTGTATGAACTAGGTAGCCGGATCTTGCACCTAAGAGAGAATCTAGCCCTTCTTGCTATACCCAACACAAGTTTTACATGCAACCATGCAACTCAGCCGGATCTTCGATCCAACCTTCCCGAGTCCACTTATCAACCACCAAGAATGGTGTTTGTTCCCACAACATACACACACACCCACACCCATGTCAATGCCCACGAATGCGATATCTCCGTACAAATGCAATGTAATAGACTATTGCAAAACAACAATCATGTCCAATATGCTATGAATGCCATATGGACCAATTAACCACACATCAACATATTCCATGGTCAATTATATCATATGCATATAATTACTAAAATTCATCACAATGTCAATAGATCAATAAACATATATCAACATTTAATACCCAACAACAATTCACAAGCATATTACTACATAATCAATATCAATAATACACTTCATTCACAAAGCCATAATATAAACACATAGCATGACCACATGATATCAAATTCCAAGAAATTACACAAGTAACTTTCTCATATCAATCTCAAGCTAGAAATTGGTTTTAAACCATTTCTATACCCATTTCCTCATTTTCATAATAATAGGCAAGTGTCTAAATCTCTAACCACCTACCCATCCAACATGAACACCATAGGTTGGAAATAAACTTAAGTAGGAGGGAACCCTACCTTCTGAAGCGTAAAGAACAACCGTAGGAAGCTCCACGAACCTGCTTCTAGCCCAAAACCCTAATTTCCAAAAATCCCATTCCTTGAACTTCGGTAAAACCCGTGCTTTTTGGTATAGCCGTGTAACCCTCATCTAGAAGAACAACTTTAATACTTGGCTCGTATAGATTCGAGTGGCGGGGAGGCATAGATTGTAGAGAGAAGGTGGAGTTTCTCTTTTTCCTTCCTCTCTTCTCTCTCTTCTCTTCCAATGTGAGAACCAACAGACTTGTGGGGATGAAATCTGATTTTCTTCCCCTTTTTATACTCCCAAAATACTTGGCCCACAACGTGCCACGCGGCCCTCTTTTTTCCTGGTCCTTTTTGCCTCGAAACAATTAAATTTTGCCCCAGTTCAATTTTAAAATATTTTTATTTTAACTTGACTTAATTTCTAAATTTTAAAATTATTAAAATTTTCATTTTTGGGTCACCCGAGACCGGGCCTAATAAAACGTGAAAAATATGGCTGTCTTAGAATTTGACGAAATTTGACAAGGTAAGTAGATTTCGCGAGACGAATTCAACGGTGAGGCCCATTTCATCATCTGAGTTCTAGAAAAATTTAGATTTTCAACCCGTACTGAAATAATAATTTACTGTTTTGCCCTTTTTCTTAAAAAGATCAAATTTGCCATAGTTTTATAACTAACCTAGATCCCTAAACCTAAAGTCTACAAATAGAGATTCTACCTAACCTCACAACTTGGTGTGCATACCAAGAATAGTTTGAATGCCCATGATTGCTCGAGGCCTAGACAAATCGTGTGGCGGGGAGGTCCACGTGAAGTTATGCTTGATGTCGAAGGAGGGCCTTTGGCAAAAATACAGCAAGAAAAGGAGCATATAGCCATGGTATGTGATGAGTATAAAAAGGAGCATATTGCATATTTTATGTCTCATATCATTTATTTTAGCTTTTCATGTTAGCTATATGTTTTGTTTTAGTTTTGTTTTGATGTTTATAAGGAATTTTTGTGTTTACAAGTGATTTAAGGTCAAAACAACATTTTAGGTTCATTTTTTTGCATTGGAAAATTTTGGGAATAAGCTAGGTGAGCTAGACTTGAAGCTAGGAGCATTGAAGTTCAAATTTAGAAAAAGGGAAGATCAACTGGTAGTTTTTCGATCAGTTTATCAGGTGTCAAATAGCAAACCTACTGATGGCTATGACATCCTACCAATTCATTCAGAACAGTAACTTTGCTACCGGTTCATGTATGTTTAACAAACTCGTTCATCTTAAACAGAGAGCAGTTCTACTGGTTTGTTGTTACTCCTTTGGAAAGTTTATTAGAGGGGGATTTTTAGGATATCTTCAAAGGCTCTTATTGGTTAAAAAAAAAGAGAAAAATTTGAGCCAATCTACACCTTAAATAGAGCCAAATATTGGAGGAAGGGGAATCGATTTTTTTGTTTTTGGTTTTTATGTTAACTTCCCTCTCTTTCTCCCCTCCATCATTTTCTTCCAAACTTATTTAGTGTTATTAGTTCTTCATAGTTTTTCTTTCTAAACGATTTTAGAGCGTTGTTCTTTCCTTTAGTTTATTTATTTACTACAAGCAAGTATGCTGATTCCCATTTTTTGTCATTGTTACGATTATTTTTCTTCAATACAAGGTTGGTTTAATTTCTAATTTTAATCCAAATTTTGTTTCTCTTTTAGTTATTATGTCTTTAACAATTGTCTGTGATTTTTCGTTTATCATGATTTTTACCAAACTAGGGTTTTTAATGTTTAAATTTATTTTCCTTTAATGAAGAATTTTTTTTTTTGAAAGCACAGTGCATATGTATATATCTTTACTTATCCATAGACAACTAAGTTTGGCATGGGTAATTCCTTGAATCTTTCATGAATTAACTCAATCAGTTAAAATATATGTTTTTCAAACTTTGGTTTTTAGTTTAGTATTTTTCGTCTGAGTGCGTTTGATTACAATCTTGGATGAGTCTTAAAATTAGGTCAAAATTCTTATTTACCGTGAGATTTACTTTGATGATTAACTGGTTCTTTTAAATATTGTTTCTTAGTTTTTACTGATCATCACAACACTTTTGAAATTAAAGGTTTTTCAATTTTTTTTCTTCGAATCTATCATCATTCGAGTTGTCTCTGTTTTCCTTGAGAATATGGCCTCGGTAATAAACCGAGTTAATATTCGATACATTCCTACGATTGGGAAACCATTTTATAATTTACCCACTTTAGAGGTCAAGCATTTTTGGCGTTGTTGCCAAGGAAGGCAAGCCAACTTGAAAGGTGTTTAGATTAACAACAAGTAAGTCTTGTGACTTAATCACAAGCTCAGACACATTTCTCCTCTGTAGTTTACTTTTAAATTTATGTTCATTTTGTTTATAGTTTTTAGATTTGTATGTGGCACTAGATACCACACATAATAGACTTGTTAGAATTGACCCCACATATAACTTAGACATGGAGGGAATGAATAATGATAACCCACAAGACCAGAGGAATAGAGGAATAACTTTTCAATAGTTCCTCCCATTAATCAGGGGGTGGTGGAAATAATCACCTAGTTATTTTTCATGTGTGAACAACAAGAGAATATCTCCATCTTGTATACATCTACCGGTGCAAGCACATGCTTTTATAGTAAAACCTAGAATGCTTCAACTACTTCCCCCAATTTCATTGAGTGGGTAGGGAAAATCTGTATTTCCATATCAAAGAATTCGAGGAAGTGGTTAGTACATTCCTTGAACAAAATGTGTGAGAAGAGGTTTCACAAATGAAACTATTCCCACTCTCCTTAAAAGATAAAGCAAAGTCTTGGTTAAACTCTTTGAAGCCCTAAACTATAACTACATGGGCTGACTTGCAAAAAGATTTCTTAAAAAAACTTTTCCCAGTTCATAGAACTACTACTTTAAAGAAGCAAATTCAAAATTTTTCTGAAAAATCAAATAAACAGTTCTATAACTCTAGGGAAAGGTTCAAGCATCACTTAAAATATGTTCCACACCATGGTTTTGAACCTTGACAACTAGTTAATCTCTTATATAAAGGAATTTCCCTCGCACATCGCCAGTTCATTGACATGATGTGCAATGGAGAATTTTTTAATAACGAGCTCGAGGAAGCTCAAGATTACTTTGATAACTTGGCAGAGAATGCTCAATATTGGGACTTTTTTTATCCTGCCCAAACATCAAAGCTATCTACTACATCCCAATCAATATGGGGTGAAAAGTATGTTTTGAGGGATCAGGATGAGTTGCTAGCCAGTATTGCACATTTATCTTGGAAACTAAAAAATTTAGAGGTTAAGAAAGTAAATGAGGTAGTTAATGTAACTTAGGTTGAGGAGCCATGCTCAATTTGTGAGTCAGTTGAGCATTCTATTAAGAAGTGCCCAATTATACAAACTTTTAAGGAAGTGTTCCATGAGCAAGTGACTGCATTTAATCAACCGAGGCAACAATTTTCTTCATACTCAAACACAAACAATCAAGGATGGCAAAGCCATCCTAACTTTAGTAGGAGAAATGCTGCAATGTCTGCCTCTATGTCGTATACCCCTTTTTTTAACAACCAAGTGTTCGGTCCAAATCCGTCTAAAAGTACTCAAACAATGCATGAACCATAAGGGTTTGTTTAGAACCGACCACATCAAGGTTTTTTTCTCCAGGGACAATGCAATGTACCTCCTTACTAGACCCTACATAAAAGAAGTTTTGAGGACATCATCATGCATCAATTTATCCAAAGTTAGAGCACCATAAAAAAAATGCACAAGCTTTCAATGACATTAAAACCCAAATGACCAAGTTAACCAATTCAATGAGTGTGTTTCAACTAGAGAAAAGAAAGTTCCCAGCACAGCCCCATGAAAATCCAAAGGGTTAACATGATATCAACTCCTCTAATGTCACTAAAAGTAATGAAGAACAACTCAAATCAATCACTACCCTTGGAAGTGGGAAAGAGGTTCGCAAGACCATTCTACCTAGAGTTTCTAAACCTACAGAAAAGAGACGCATGGTACCTTCAAGGACAATGAGACACTTGAGTTACGAGAGGTTGTTAAACCTAATGAAATTACATGCCTTCTTCACGACTACCCTTTAATCATCCCCCTTATTGTGCTTCATTTAAAGAATTGAATATTGAAACCATGGTTGGATGTCTTGTAGAAGCATTTGCTGGATTGTAGATGGGTTAAGTCTCGGCACAATCAAAACTTCTAAGAAGACATTTGAACCATGGTCTTAATTCTCACAATCCATCTTTTTCTTTCAATTAACTTGCTGTGGACACTGGAGTTAGTTGAGTTACTAAGCATAAATATAATAAATTAGATAATTGATTACATGTCCTGATCCTCGAACTAAAAAGTGACTTTTCTTCCATTTAAATTAATCTTATTTTTTGTCTAGAAAACCTTCTTGGAAAGAATTTCATATTTAATCCAGGAAAAACCTCCCAATCTTATAATCACAATTTTCAAAGATTACAATCCATTGGTCTCCACCACTACTTACTTTGAAACACCAACACACCAAGTTAATTGTGGATTCGACTCTGAACTCAAATCTGATTATTACTACAACTTGACCGTCCGCACTTGGGTGTACACCTTTTGGATCAAGTCAGTACTGTTTTTGCATTTTTCTCTATTTTTCTAATTTTTTTTCAACTCTTGAGCTTTCCTTTAGCCATTCTTGCATCCTCACTCATCTCAACACATTTGGGAATGCCTTAAGGAGCCTCATTTAGCACCTTTTAACTGCAAACATCAAATATCATCATTAATAACTCAACAGATATACCTCCAATCATTTAAACCTTGAAAACAGTTAAAGTAGGATAATTAGCACATGGAATTATGCAATGTTTTGTGCTAATCACACCGCCCAACTTAGGTTTTGCTTGTCCCTTAGCAAAAGATTATTTCCCAAACACAAGACAATGAGAATAACACACACTCTATCCATTTAATCAACCATTCATCCAATCACTTATCAAAAAAAAATCATAATGTAATTACAAAATAAATAAGAACATGAATGAACAAATTGTGATTTTTCTATTAATGTGCACGAAGTTGGAGTACGTGGAGTAGGACATCAAAAAGAACAAAATTGCCTATAATCCCTTCCCAACTACATACAATCCAAGCCAAAAAGGAGAAACAAAAAAAAAAAACACAGCACTAGCACACCCTACTCTTCATCACTTTCTCCATCATCACCATTATTGCCATCAGATTCTTCATCTTCCTCAGACTCGTCTTCCTCCTCTTCCAATTTTTCACAACCCTCGAAGATTGGTTTGAGTCTTTGGCCATTGACCTTTAATGTTCGGCCATTCTCGAGGTTTGTCACCTCAATAGCTCCATTAGAGTTGGCCACCTTAACAAGATAGGGGCCATCCCAATGGGGTCGGAGGTTTCCTTGAAAAATCAAGAGGCGAGAATTGTATAAGAGCACTTTTCGCTCGGGCTCAAATGATTTTCGTATGATGGAATTATCATGAAAGATTTTAGTCCATTCCTTTGAAATTTTGGAGCTCTGGTACGCATCTCGATGAATCTCTTCCAATTCATTCTGCTTTCATCAGCCATTCTCAAATTGAACTTTAAAGTCTTGATGGCCCAATAGGCCTTGTGTTCCATTTCGACAGGCAGATGGCAAGAATTTTCATAGACAAGCCGGTAGGGAGACATGCCTAACACAGTCTTGTAGGCAGTATAGTAGGCCCATAATGCATCGGTCAATCTCTTGGACCAATCTTTCCTATTAGGGTTAACTGTATTTTTGAGAATGGTCTTAATCTCCCTATTGACCAGCTTGGCTTGGCCATTTGTTTGTAGGTGATAAGCGGTGGATACCTTATGAGTGACGCCATATTTGAACATCAGGGATGCGAATGACCTATTATAGAAGTGGGATCCACCATCACTGATCATTGTCTAAAGCATCCCAAATCTTGAAAATATATTCTGCTTGAGAAATTTGACTACGACCCGAAGGTCATTAGTCTTGGTCGGGATAGCCTCCACCCACTTAGACACCTAATCTACTGCCAGAAGGATGAACAGATAACCAAAAGACATAGGCAATGGACCCATGAAGCCAATGCCCCAACAGTTGAAGATTTCTATGACAAGCACGGGGGAAAGGGCATCATATTTCTATAGGCCACACTGCCCAATCGTTGGCATCTGTCACATTCCTTACAAAATGAAATGCAATCTTTATTTAGAGAGGGCCAGTAGAAACCTAACGGAAGAATTTTGGTGGAAGTCTTTTTGGATGAAAAGTGTCCATCTCATACTTGAGAGTGGTAGAATATAAGGACATCCCGTTGTGCATTTTCAGGTATGCATCTCCTCATGACCTGGTCAGGGCAGTACTTGAACAAGTACGGGTTGTCAAAGTAAAAGTACTTCACATTAGCTATAAATTGTCTTTTGTCCTCTCGGCTCCACAACGGTGGTATCTGTCTTGTGGCAAGATAGTAGCATATATCACATTACCAATGACATAGTGAATGAATTGAAAGCAATTGTTTATCAGGAAAAGAATTAGGGATAGGAATATGCTCATTAGTCTCCTACACCACAAGCGGGGATAAGTGATCCGCCACCACATTCTCAACTCCTTTATTGTCTTTAATCGTCAAGTCAAACTCTTGTAGGAGAAGGATCCACCTAATGAGTCTTGGTTTGGCATCCTACTTAGATAACAAGTACTTCAAGGAAAAATGGCTAGTGAAGACAACAATAGGCAAACCAACGATGTATGAACGAAATTTATCTAAAGCAAACACTACAGCTAGCAATTCTTTCTCAGCGGTAGAGTAATTCATTTGAGCCTCATTAAGTGTTTTGCTAGCATAGTGTATCATATATGGTCTATTGTCATCCCTCTGACCAAGCACTACATCGACCGCGTAATCACTCGTGTCACATATGAGCTCGAATGGGAGATCCCAATTCGGCGGTCGCATGATAGGAAGCGTGACGAGCATGTTTTTTAGTTTTTTAAATGATAGCTCACACTCATCCGACCACTCAAAGGGGACCTCCTTAGACAATAATTGGGTCAGTGGTCGGGCCAATGCACTGAAATTCTTAATGAATCGACGATAAAACCTACATGGCCTAAAAATGACTGGATTCCCTTGATGGCTGTCGGTGTGGGAGGTTGGAGATGGCCTCCACCTTGGATTTGCCAACGTTAATGCCACTTGCCAAATCTATATGGCCTAACACTATTCCTTCCGCCACCATAAAGTGACACTTTTCCCAATTCAACACCAGATTCTTTTCTTTACACCTCTCCAACATTGTCCCCAAGTCTTCCATGCATCCATCAAATGAGTCTCCAAACACGAAAAAATCATCTATGAAGACCTCCACTATCTTCTCGACCATATCGCTGAAAAATCCCCATCATGCACCATTGAAAAGTCCCCGGGGCATTGCGTAATCCGGATGACATACGACGATAGGCAAAGGTACCATATGAGTAGGTGAAAGTGGTCTTCTCTTGGTCTTCCAATGCAATCTCTATTTTATTGTAGCCAGAGTACCCTTCTAGAAAGCAATAGAATAGGTGCCCTACTACTCTTTCCAAGACTTGATCAAGAAATGGCATTGGAAAATGATCCTTCCTCATGTAAGCATTTAACTTTCGGTAATCGATGCATACCCTCCATCCGGTGTTACTCTTGTGGGTATAAGCTCATTCTCAACATTTTTCACCACAGTGACTCTAGATTTCTTTGGCACTACTTGAGTGGGACTTACCCACTTGCTATCCACAATTGGCAAGATGATGCCCATGTCAAGTAGTTTTGAAACCTCATCCCTTACCACCTCCTTCATATTGGGATTCAATCTCCTTTGAGGTTGTTGGGAAGGATTGGCATCCTCCTTAAGGTAAATGCAATGGGTGCAAATGATAAGGCTAATTCCCTTGGTGTCGGCAATTGTCCACCCAATTGCTCTTTTGTGCTTTCTCAATACCTCTAAGAGTCGTTCTTCTTGTTTCGCATTCAAAGTAGAGCTAATGACCACCAGAAATGTTTCTTCCTCGCCAAGGTAGGCATATTTGAAATGTGAGGGAAATGGCTTCAACTCTAAGTTTGGCTTTTGCTCATAAGACGAGAACATTTTATTTTCTTTTTTGGGTAACACCTCAAATGTGGGAATCCGACCTCCTATCACTTTCAACTCTTCTACCTCCTCCTGTTCATTCAACTCCTCAAGATCAACAAGTTCATTCTACTTGACTTTCAACATCCTCTCCAACTCCAAATGCTCCTCAACCAAGGTGTCAATTCTATTGACCTCATTTACTTCCTCGTAATCCCCTGATTGCTTTGCCAAATTGAACACATTAAGTTTCATGGTCATGTTTCCAAATGCCAATTTCATTAGACCATTCCTATAATTTATCACGACATTAGATGTAGTAAGGAAGGGTCGTCCAAGAGTAACAGGAATTTGGAAATTAAGTTTAGCAACAAGATTTGTATCTAACACAACAAAATCGACCGGGAAATAAAATTTATCAATTTGAACGAAGACAACTTCCACTACTCCCCTTGGTGTGAGGATGCTACGATCCGCCAACTGAAGCGTAATTGAGGTGGGCTTCAAATTCTCAAGTTGAAGTTGTTGATACACCGAGTAGGGGAGGAGATTGACACTTGCCCCCAAGTCAAGCAATGCTTGCTCCATCTGACAATTCCCTAAGGTAATGAAAATTGTTGGATAGTCGGGGTCTTTGAATTTTGAAGGAGTGTTGGTCCTCAATATGGAGCTCACTAGTTCGGTTAAGAATGTTTTCTTTTAAACATTCATTCTCCTCTTCACCATAGATAGATCCTTCAAAATTTTGGCACATAATGGTATTTTCTTGACGGTATCGAGGAGTGGGATGTTGATTTTTACTTGCTTGAGCAATTCTAAAATATCAGTATTATTAGTCACCTTGACCGGTGGCTTCAAATGACTCGCGAAAAGGGTAGGCATAGAGGGAATAAACATGTCATCTATCATATGTTCTTTTTCAACCACTTCTTTTTCTTTATTTTCACTCACCTCACCATTTTCGGCCACACTTTCTTTGGCCTTACCCTCATTTTCTTCTTCTATTGGCAAAGTGGCCTTGGGTAAAACCCTGTGAAAACATGCTCACAACTTTGGTTGGTGGGCTCGGCCAACTCAACCATATGTTGGCCTTTGAGATTCTCTTGAGCGGGTGATTGTTGGTAAGCGTTGTTGTTTCCTAACCTCTTAACATGAACCCTCAAATATGTTTATGGCTTATGTGTGTGGGTGAGTGTCACTCTCACTCAGATTCATGCAAGAGATAGGGCAACGGAATGGTGAAAATGAAATGGAATGAACAAAATGTGTAAAATGTGAAAAAAAGTGTTCCCCAATCGCAAGGAGTCTTTTGAATGTCGGTGTTTTACTTGAAAAAGTATTCCAAGGTCGTCTCCTCAGGGAAGGAAAGTTCAAGTGTGTGAAGGTGATTTTGTCAAAAAGAGAAAGTGTAAAATCTTTGAGGTTGAGTTTTTGGAGTTTTGTGTTCTTAAGAAAAATTCAAGAAAATAAGTGTTGGCTAATCCAAGAGGTCACTTCAATGAGAATGTCCAATCAACTCGAAACCTTCCTCCAAGGGTTTAAAGATGAACGATTGATTCGTGGGAAGCTAGGAATGAAATGGTGAGGATCCAAGCATAAACCGTGACTAGGCCTACGGAATATCTAAGACTCACCACCACATCCACTTTCAACCCAGTCGAACCGAACCACCGTACACCGAGAGAGGAAAGAATAAGAGTTGAAATGGAATCCACAAGAGGAGGTTTCTCTTGGATTAGCCAACTTAAAGTCTAGCTACTCATGGTAAAAGGAAAGATAAGCACAATATAAGTAGACATAATGAAGAAACAAAGATTAAAACTCAACCTAATGCAATAAAACTTGACCTATAAAGAAAAATAAACAATACCCAATTTAAACTCGAAATGAAGAAAAACTTAACACAACAATGGTAGATTCAAGAACATGTAACTAAACTTGCAATAAACTTGAAATAAAAGAGATTAAACTGCAAGAGTTAAGGATCAAAAGAGATTAAAAACTTACTACAACTGAAATGTAAAGGAAAATGAAAAACATCAATTTCTAGCACTATTCATCTTCTTCTGCATTGAACTACTCCTAGCTTAGGTAGACACACCTTGTAATGTTGAAGAATGTTGAATATATGGAGTGCGTGTCTTCAATTTTTGTCTATGAGGGTCCCCCTAGCTGTGAGAGCAGACCTCCCATCAATTGCAGGAGATTTGGATGGTTTACACAGGTTAGGAGGTGCTTAGCCTGCCACCCACATGGCATCCCACTTCCTCTCTCTTCTCATTCAATGTCAAGCCTCAAAAGTCTTCAAATATGGTGTAGGAGGCATGTAGATGTGTAGAAAATATTGGGGGGCAAGTGAGAGAAGTGTAGGTGGGACCCCCAAGTAAATGGCTCATGAAAAGTAGTCATTCTAGGCACTTCAGTCATAGTGTACCGGTACTGTTTAGCTACTGGAGTTCAGCATTCCGGTACGATTCCGTACTGGTACTGTGTACCGGTACTGTTTTTTTATTCTGGACCACTTTTTATAGAATCGGCATAACTTTTGATCCAACCATTGGATTGAGCTGAAATTTGGACACAATATATAAGACATCTGGATCTACAAATTTCATGTTTGTACGTTTTCATATTCGAAGCGGATCATGGTAAAAATGGAGGAAAATCGAGGCTCTACTTCCGAATAATGTGGCAGCTGGTGCCTTTGTTCCCAAACACCAAAACCTCCTTGATTTCTTCACTTTTAAGCCTCCAAATCTTCATGTATTGTTTCCATGCCTTAACCACACATACAACATAGTTTCAAGGTCCTAAACTCCATCATTTAAACTATAAATACAGGCAACATCAAAAATTCAACATTATTCATAAAATCAGTTAACTCCAAGTACTTAGATGCAAAAGTTGAGTTAATAATGCATGTAATGAGGGATTCAAAATGCAATATTTTGTGCTCATCAGCGGGGAACTTCCCTTTCTCTTGTTGAGACAACCCGATAGCATTGGTGATCTTGGTGAGTTGGGCTGAAATGTCATTATTAAAGGTGGTCTGGCTTTGAATGAAGTTATAGAGCACATCCTCCAAGTTCCTCTTATGGGGAGGTTGGTAGGCGGATGTATTTGATGGTCCTTGTTGGTTAAAGCCTTGTGGAGGTCGATTTTGTTAGATATTTTGTGGTGGTGGGTTTGACTGATACCCTTGCTGATTAGGACTGGGGTATTGAGAGCTAGATGTTTGCCCATGACACTGGTATTGGTTGTAGTTTTGACCTTGCTTAGGATTTACGGGAGGTGAATATGCACTAGAACCATGAGGGATGGGTTTCTCATTCCTCCAAATAAAATTGGGGTGGTTGCTCCACCCTGGATTGTAAGTGTTGAAATTTGGGGAAAATAATTACCTTGGTTGATTAAAGGCATAGACTTTTTCATGGTATGCTTTCTTAAGCGTCGAAATGCTCGGGCACTCCGATATGGAATGCTTGACACTTTCCCAAATAGAACAAATCTTCTCGGTTCTGGACACATGGGACACCTCTCGTCTCCTATTCACCTCAAGACTCCAACTTACCTATATAATTTAGAAAATTTGTGAAAGTAGGTCTTCTAGGTCTCTTAAATCGTACATCCCTCCCCCTTTTGGTTGGCCACTCCCTTGAGACAAAGACTTTGGTACATCAGTAGGGTCAATGGTGTGTGAAGACTATGTATTTTGGGCCAATGTATCAAAATAGTCTAGGGCACATCTTGTCGATGAACTATCAATGGCCAGGTATAATTCCTTTATAGAAGAAACTCACCAATTGCCATGGTTCAAAACCATGGTGTGGAATGTTTTGCAGCAACTCCTTGTACCTTTCTCGATATTGGTAGAATTTTTCATTGGGATTCTCCAAAAAAATTTGAATTTGCTTCTTTAAGTTGGTGGTTTTATGCACCGAATTTTGTTTTTCAAAAACACGGAGATTATTTGTTCCCAAGATGTTACGTTCTGGGATCTCAATGATTGAAGCCACGTTTTTGCCTTATCACTCAGGGAGAAATGGAATACTTTCATCCTTGCTATCTCTTCCATATTATGATTGGGGGTAGAGGTTGCAACTATGTCTTCAAAATCCCTTAAATGGGAATAGGGGTTCTCGTTCTTAATTCCATGAAATTTGGGAAATAGTTGCAACATCCCTGGTTTGACTATGAAAAGATGGGCTTGGATCGGAAGGAGGATGCAAGAAGGAGTGGTGCTACATGTTGGTTGAAGGAAATCCCACATTGACCTTGCGGGAGGAACAATGTGGATGTTGTTCCATTCATTCCTAGGTGGGGGAAAATGCACTCGTGGGTTGAGCATTCTAGGTGGTTGCACTCTCCCACGCCCTTGAACATTAGGATTGGCACCAACATTATTGAAATTGTCACCCGCATTCTTGGGTGGGCCTTGGTCAATATTCATGATAGGGTCTATGAGTTTTCTAACCAATCGGTTTTGCTTGTCCCGCCCTCACATGCAACAAAATATCAAAAATTGAAATTATACACAAACACAAATATATACAAGGACAACGTTCCTCAGCCCATGATGAAGATCACGGGACTTACCTCCGTTGTCCGAAAATCATCTCCTTGGTTTGACACTTGCCTTCCCCGGCAACGTCGCAAAAAATGATAGTGTAAAAATCTTGTTGTTTCCTAACCCCAAAATACTAAACCTTAGAATGTGACGTGCATGGTTTAAAGGAGAGTGTCACTCTCCCTTGGGATAGTGTCAAAAGAAAGGGCAATCGGAAAGGAAAATGGGATGGTATAAATATGATATGCATATGAGCAAAAGTGCTCCCCAACCGCAATGAGACTTTCGAGGGTCGTGTTTTACTTAGTGGTATTTCAAGGTCGTTTCCACAGGGAAGGAAGTAAACAGAAGGGAAAGTGATTTTGAGTAAAAGAAAGTGTACAATCTTTGTGGTTTGAAAGTTGTTTGGTGAAGTGTGCTTTGGGAGAAAATGAAAGGAAGAACAAATGTTGGCCAATCCAAGAGGTCACTCTAATGGGAATGCCATTTCAACCCGACTCCCTCCTTCAATAAAGCATGAATGAACGATTGATTCGTGGGAAGCTAGGGATAAATGGGTAAGACCCTAAGCATAAACCGTGACTAGGCCTACGGAATATCAAAGACTCACAAACTTATCCACCCTCAACCCAGTCAAACTGAACCATTAAACACTGAGAAAAAGGAGTAGAATGAGTCAAAATGGTATACCCAAGTGGAGATTCCCCTTGGATTTGCCTACTAAAAGCTTTAGTTACTCATGTTTAAATTGTAATAGACAATGTAATGAAAGTGCATTGCAAAAATATGAAGTTCTAGAGTAACTAAGTGCAAACAAACATAAGCTATGGATGAAGGAAATGAATACCCATTTTATATCAAATAAAATGGAGAGCTTTGGAGCATTAATGGTAAATGATTAAAGAAAACATTAAAATTGCATTGAATTGAAGAAAAACAACATTCATGACATTTAATGAAGTTCTAAAGATCCATACCATGGATTATAAGACAATGTGTAGAAATAAAAGCAAAAATCTCAATTTTCTCTCACTAGACACTATTCATCATCTTCCTCACTGCTTCTCTCTTTATATTTCTTCTGTAATGTGTAAAATAATGTTGAGCTCTCTCTCCTTCCTTCCAAAAACGTGCCTTGAGACCAGGGGTAGCTTGGGGATGTGATCTCCATACATAGGCTACAGGTGGAGTGGGCTGGACAAGGGTGTGCAGAGCTTGTCTGCACACCAAACTCCTCTTCTCTTCTCTCTCTTCATTTATCAACAATGCTCCAAACTTCCAATCAAAGGTGTGAATGGGATGAATAGAGCTGTGGGTGTGTCAGGGGAGCAAGGGAGATCTGTTGGTGGGACCCTCAAAGTGGCAGAGCCTGAGATGCAGAGATTTGGGGAAGATTCAGCAGACCGTACCGGTACTGCATACCGATATTATATTCCGGTACTTCGAACTCCAGTAGCCTAGGCGTATCGGTACTATTTCTGCAATTTTCTCTGTTTTCTGATTTTTTCAACTCTTGAGCTTTCCTTTAGCCATTCTTCCATCCCCACTAATCTCAACACATTTGGGAATGCCTTAAGGAGCCTCATTTTGTACCTTTTTACTGCAAATACCAAATATCATCATTAATAACCCAACATATATAACTCCCATCATTTAAAACTTTAAAATAGTTAAAATAGGATGATTATCACATGGAATTATGCAATGTTTTGTGATAGTCAATACATTGGCACAAAATGCAGAATCTTGGGACATTACGGATCCCACCGATACACCAAGGTCTTCTCCTCAAGGGAGTAGTCAAACTCATGGGGGAGGGATTGATGACTTTAGAGACAGGAAAGACTTGCTTTCCAAAATCCACTCATGGGGAATGGATTGTAGCAATTTATGTACCGATCCCAACAATGCTAGAATTTCTCGTTGGACTTCTCTGAAATGTTCCAGATCTGTTTTTTTAGAGCGGTGAATACATAGGGAAAATTTTGTTTAAAAACTCAAAGGGCATTGGGTTCCAAAATGTTATGGATTGACACCTACATTCTCCCCCACCCCTTCGCATGTTTGGATTAACACCTACATTCTCAAAATTATTAATCACATCCTCGGGTGGGTCTTGGTCAATGTTCATATTAGGGCCCAAGGGTTGTCAAAATATTCTATCTACAATTAGAAGTGTAAACAACAAAAGTATATACAAGGATCAACGTACCACAGCCCATTATGAACATCACAGGACTTACCTCCATTGTCCAAAAATCACCTTCTTGATTTAACGCTTGTCTTGCCCAGCAATGTCACCCATAATGCTTGGTAGTTTCTGTTGTAGTATCCTAACCTCCGGACATCACCCGCAATTTGTATATATTGTGTATGTGTGAAGGGGAGTGTCACTCTTACTTGGAATGATGTCAAAAGAAAGGGCAACAGAATGGTGGAATGAAATATGTGTATAAATTATGTGCGTTGAACAAAAATGCTTCCCAGGTGCAAGAAGACTTTTGCGTGTCGTGTTTTACTAGGAATTGTATTCAGAGGTTGTTTTCTCAGGGAAGAAGGTGAATCATATTGAAAGTGATTTTTTAAAAAAGAGAAAATGTAAAAATCTTTTGTTGTTGCAAGTTTGGTTTGAGATAGTCTCTTGAAAAAGAAATGAAAACAAGTGTTGGCTAATCCGATAGGTTTACTCCAATAGGAATGCCAAGTCAACTCGAAACCTACCTCCAATGGTGCCTAAATGTTCGATTGCTTCGTGAAAAGTTAGGAACAAGATGGATGTGAGGATCGAAGCATAACCCATGACAAGTCTACAGAATATCAAAGACTCGCAACCATGTCCACACCCAACCCAGTCAAACCAAACCATCGTACACCAAGAGCAGGAAGGAAAGAGAGGTGAAATGGCATCCCCAAGAGGAGGTCTCCCTTGGATTAGCCAACGTAAATTCTTAGCTACTCATGCTTAAAGGAAAACACAATAATGTAATGGAAGACATCCTTAAGAAATGGAGATTCTAGCTAAGTTAATGCAAGAAAATATATACTAGCAGAGAATGCATTAATGTTGAAAGCTTGAATGAAAGACTAAAATTGAAAGCAACTTGCAATAAATGACATTAAAGACGTTAAACAAAGCTTAGAAAGGTCTTACAAGGGATTAGAGAGCAATGTATGGAAGGAAAATGTGAAAATATGAACTTCTCTCTCTAGCACTATTCATCTTCATCCTTGGACTCTCTCTTTATTTCAATGTATATGAAATAATGATGAATAATGGAGTCTTAAGCTTCAAAAAATGTCCATGGAGTCCTCCTCTAGCAGTATGATGTGATCTCCATCCATAAGGGCTGAAAGGGAAGGGTTGGTGCAGGCAAGTGCAGGCTTTACCTGCACACCCAACATCTTCTCTCACCTCTCTCCTAATTAATGCCCAAAGTTCCAAAAGTCAAATGTAGGTTGAGGAAGGGATGTCCAAGGCGTAAGGAGTGTCAGTGACAAGTGGGAGTGTGGTTGGTGGGACCTCCAAGGTTGCAGAGCTTGACATGCAGAATCTAATAATTTTTAGTAAAACCTACCGGTAGTTCGATGGAAACCTACTAGTAGGTTTTACTCCCGTGAGCTAAAAATACGAGTAGGTTTGGCGATGGGTGCAAGTCTAGTAGCTAAAATCTACCTGTGTGGCCTACTTGTAGGTTTTCCCTTTTTTAGCTAATTTCCTTGTTTTGTCACCTCCTAAGCAAACATCAAGCCATCCCTTCTTCTTTATTCATCTCAAACACTATGAGAAGGCTTAACAAGCATCATTTATCACTGTTTATCAGCAAACACACCAAAATTCCATAAATAGCGCAAACGATGTGTTTCCACTCATATTATCCACAAAAGCTAGCACAAAGGGATATAAATGCACTCGAAATACGCAATATTTTTGTGCTAATCATGGGTATAATTTGTCTTTATGCCGAAATTTTTACCAAAAACTCAAGGCGGTAGACGGGGTTGTGGTGTTGAGAACCAACGTGAGGGGTAAGACATTTGATGTGACCCTTGAGGTGACTGCCACCCTCCTACATTACGAGAGGCCACCTCCCTCTATACCGGTGTACCCACATAATGCTGCCAAGGTCAAGACCATCAATAAGTTTGTGGCTTTGATGTACGAGGACCTAACTCAGTTCAAGGGAACTGTACAAGTTGGGCGCCACAAACATACTTATGGAACGATGAATAAGTTGTTACATTACAACTTGCTTCCAAGGGGCACCGAGAAAACCCCCAACATTAAAAGTTCTCCCTTTTGGATGCGATGATGTCGGGGAAAGCCATTGTCTTTGCACTTCTTATATGGAACATAATAAAGGATTTCTTCGAGACCTAAAAGCCTGAGGCAAATCTCCGTTTTGGGAATTTGGTCACTTGGATGTGCAACCATTTCAAAGTAAAGGCTTATGCCTTTGACTAGCTCACTCCCCTCGAGACCAGGGCTATTAGAAAGGCCAGCATTTAAAAGAGGTTTGCTATGAATCAAGCTAATCGTACTAGGGTTGCAAGACCATAAACATCTGATGTTGGGCCATCTGTGTTTGTGCCATCCACTTCTGTGCTGGAGAGCTCAGTATCTCTGCGCCTCGATGCACTAGAGGTGACAATACATGGTATTTTCGCCATGATGATGAGATTGTTTCAGCATACCTTGCCTGGATAGCCCATCCTAGGTGGACCACCATATCCAGCTTCTACCTCTGCCCCCTCAGCTTCCACTATGGTTGAGGCGGGGGATACTGATGAGGATATAGACAAGGAGGAGGAGGGTGAGAGTGATTTTGACATTTACAATGGTGATAATGAAGATGATGAGGGTGGTGACGGAGATGATGAGTAGGAGTGTTATTGTTTTTGTCCTTTTGAAGTAGGGTTGTGCATAGCTTGGACTGGAGTCGTGGGCCTAGTAAACGAGTCCTTAGGTTTTACGTCATTTTATTTCTCTTTGAACTCAATCTCCATGCACTCCTATTTTGAAAGACATTAATGAAATACCATAGTTTTTGTTACATCTTGTCCAAGTTCATTTCGATAATTGCATTATGATTTTTGTATTTTGATTGTTTGATGGATGCCTTGTGGAAATGGATTGTTGCTATGTCATACTTGTTTAATTTTGTTTGAAAATAAATTTTGCTAGAGACTATCAAAACTCAAGTTGGTGGGGTGTGATTAGCCCAAAACATTGCATATTTTATGTGCATTTACATCCTTTTTACATTTGATTTTGTGGTTAAAATTAGCAAAATTGCACTGTTCGAGCTTTTAATGGAATTTTGATATGTTTTACAGGAAAAGTGGTTCAAATGATGCTTATTAGGCCCTTTCATGATGCTTGAGTTGATTGGAGATGATGTGGAGGCTTGATTTGTGCTTAAAAGATGGAGAAACCAAGAATTTCGCAAAACAAGGAAAAACCTACCGATAGGCCATGCCGTTTGGTTTTCACTACTGGACTTGCACCTGCCGCAAACCTACCAATAGGTTTTGCTAACTGGAGTGAAACCTATCAGTAGGCTTCCATCGACCTACCAGTAGATTTTATTTAAACAACATTATTCTACATCTCAAGCTCTGCAACTTTGGGCGTATCCCCATTGGGTCTCCCCCTCATCCCTGAAACCCCTTACATATAGAACATCCCTTTCTCAGACTAGCTTGGACTTTTGGGGTTTCTAACATTAATGAGGATAGAGGAGAGAGAAAGTGTTGGTGTACAAGCTATGTTTGTACTAGCCTGTCCAACCCATCCCTTGGCAGGCCCTATTGATTGGAATCACATCACACAAGCTAGGAGATGCTCCATGGACGTTTTTGGCAAGGTCATTCACCATTATTCAGCATTAGAGAAATATACATTTTAATATAGAGGGCGAGAGTCCAAGGCAGAAGATGAATAGTGCTAGAGAGAGAAGTAAATTTTTTTATATTTTTTTCCATACATTGCCTTGTAATCTATTGTAAAACTTATTGAAGCTTTGTTTAATGTCTATAATGCCATTTGCTACAAGTTCATTTCAAGTTTAGTCTTTCATTTTTCATTTCACCATTAATTCATTCAAGTTCTTCATTTTCAAGCTTTCAAATGAGTCTTAAACGCACTTTCCTATAGTTTATGTTTTCTTGCATTAACTTAACTCAAATCTTCATTCCTTCACAATGTCTTTCAATTTCTTTATTGTCTTTGTTTGAAGTATGAGTAGAAAAGCTTTTAAGTTGGCTAAACCAAGAGATACCTCCAATTGGGTATGCCATTTCAACTCATTTTCTTTACCCCTCGATGTGTACGTTAGTTCGGTTTGACTGGGTTGAGTGTGGATGTGGTTGTGAGTTCTAGATACACTGTAGGCATTGTCATAGGGTATGCTTGAATCCTCACCTCCATTTTAGTCTTGAGCTTCCCACGAACCAATTAAACATCTAGATACTAATGGGGGAAGGTTCTAAGTTGAGTTGGCATTCCCATTGGAATGAACCCTTCGGATTTGCCAACACTCTTCCCATTTCATTTTTCTTTCAAGATACAACACAAACCAAACTTCAAACAACAAAAGATTTTTACACTTTACCCTTTTCATCAGAATCACCTTCAACACAATTCGCCTCCTTACCTGAGGAGATGACCTTAGAATATGATTTATAAATAAAACACGACACTCAAAAGACTCCCTGTGCTTGAGGAGCACTTTTGTTCACACACACACATGCACTTTCATTTCCACCAATCCGTTGTCCCTTTCCTTGAATTAAACCCGAGTGAGAGTGACACTCACCCAGACACATAGTCCATATACACATTGAGGGTTTATGTTCAAAAATTAGAAATCCAATGGAAACAATCAAGCACATGGTCCTTTGTTTCGCTCTGAATACCCACGGTCCAATCAACAAGTGTTTTCGAAAAACCCACATCAACAAGGTTTTGGTCAACAAGGACCTTATAACCCACCCACCTACCAATCTCCTCACAAGATAAATTTGAGGATGTTATGCACCAATTCTTTCAAAGCCAAACCACAATCAACAACCAAACCACCATCTTTTTTAATGACAACCGAACTCAAATCATTAAATTGACAAATGCCGTAGGGTCGTCCCAACATGGGAAAGGAAAATTTCCCACTCAAACCCAAGAAAGCCCAATCGATCAACATGTGATTTAGTCGTCCGAGTGCACAAAGAGAGTTTTGAGCAACTCAAGACGGTCACCGCCCTTAGGAGTGGCAAACAAATTGTTAAAACCATTTTTCCAAAAGTCACACCCAAAGCCACATTGGTAAATGGAAAAGAGACTAGGGTCAACTCTGAGGAGGGAGAGACACTTGGAAAAAAAATATTGTCGATTTGAATGTGCATGATTGTCCTATTTCGGCCCCCTTTTCCCCAACGTTTGAAGCCACCGGCTAAACTTGCTAACTATTTGGATATTATTGAAATTTTTAAGCCGACCAAGTTAAACATTCATCTCCTTGATGCCATCAAGCAAATACCTTCATGTACAATGATTTTGAAAGACTTGTACACCATGAAGAGGAAATTGTATGTGCACGAGGAGGCATTTCTTACAGAGCAAGTGAATTCCTTTTTGCGGACAAACGCACCACCCAAGTTCAAAGATCACTACTGCCCTGCCATTGCCATACCCATAGGGAATTTATGTATGGAGAAAGCACTACTAAACCTGGGAGCAAGTGTCAACCTCCTACCCTTTTTGGTATACCAACAATTGTAACTTGAGGAGTTGCAGCCAACCCCAATCACTCTTTAATTAGCGGGTCAAAGCATTAGAACACCAAGGGAAGTAGTTGAGGATGTTTTAGTTCAATTAGACAATTTTGAATTTTTTTGTTGACTTTGTTGTACTTTATACTCACCATGTTGCTATTCCTAGTTCACATATTCTTGTCATACTAGGTAGGCCTTTCCTTGCTACATCGAATGCTATGATAAATTGTAGGAACGGACTATTGAAACTTGCCTTTGGGAATATGAGGATGGATCTTAAAGTGTTCAATTTGTGCAAGCAGCTGGGTGATGATAAGGAAGTTCATGAGGTCAATCGAATTGACACCTTGGCGAAAAAATATATGGAGATACTTTGCAATTCAATGTTGGAGGAGGAAGATGTTGTTGAAGATAAGGAGCCATAAATTTTACAAGGGGTAAGGAATTGGGCCCCAATATTTCAGAAACTTCCACCCCAACAAAAGAAATTTTTTCCTTCAACTGTAGAAACACCAATCTTGGAGTTGAAGCCATTGCCATTTCTAGGGGAGCACAAGTAATTCCTAGTGATGATAAGCTCTTCTTTGGAGCCTAGACAAGAAGGGGATTTGTTGCAAGTGTTAAGGAGGCTCGAAAGAGCCATTGGTTGGACCATTGCTGATATCAAGGGGATTAACCCCCAATTTTGCACCACATAATCTATTTATAGGAAGAATCCAAACTGTCCCAACAAGTACAAAGGAGGCTAAATCCTATCATTAAGAACGTGGTGAGAGATGAAGTGTTCAAACTACTTGATGTGGGCATTATCTTTGAAAATGCCGATAGTAAATGGGTTAGTCCCACTCAAGTTGTACCAATTAAGTCGTGAGTAACTATGGTAGCAAATGAGGAGAATGAGTTGAATCCAACGAAGATGGTAAACGGTTGAAGAGTTTGCATTGATTATCAGAAACTCAACTCATGTAGAAGAAAGGATCACTTCCCCATGCCATTCCTTGATCAAGTGTTGGAAAGTGTAGTCGAACATTGTTTCTTGGTTGGCTTATCTAGCTACAGCCAAATAGAGATTGCTTTGGTACCTTTGTGCTTGAGATTTTCCGTCGTATTTCCTAACCTTTGTACATGAACCCTTAATGTGTGTAAGGCTTATGTGTGTGAGTGAGTGTCACTCTCACTCGGGTTCAATACAAAAAGGGAAAAATGGGTGTGTGGAATGAAATATGTGTGTGTGTGTGTGTGAACAAAAGTGATCTCCAAGCACAGAGAGACTTTTGAGTGTCGTGTTGTACTTTGAAATCGTACCAAGGTTGTCTCCTTAGGGAAGGTGGTGAATCTTTTTGAAGTTGATTTTGGTAAAAAGGGAAACGTGTAAAAATATTTGATGTTTGAGTTGGGTGATTTGTGTTTGTGATAGAAAATAAGAAGGAAACAAGTGTTGGCCAATCTGAATTAGTCATTCCAAAGGAAATGCCAACTCAACTCAAGACCTTCCTCTAATGGTGTTAGATGTTCAATTGATTCGTAGGAAGTGAGGGACTAAGATGGAGGTGAGTATTTAAGCATACGTTGTAACAAGTCTACGATGTATCAAAAACTCACAACCACGTCCGCACTAGTTAAACCGAATCAACGTACACTAAGAGGAGGAGTTAACATTATTTGAAATAGTGTACCCAAGAGGAGTTCTCTCTTGGATTAGCCAACTTAAAGTTTAGGACTTAACTTAATTCAAGAAATCCTAAACTATGAAGAAAAATAATCAATACCAATTTTAATAGCTTGGAATGAAGAAAGCTTAATAAAAAAATGGTGAAATCCAAAATGTAGAACTAAACTTGAAATGTGCTTGTAATAAATGACATTAAATGAATCTTACACAAGTCAGACGGGGAACTACAAGTGAAATGGATGGAAGAAAATGCAAAAACATAAATTTCTCTCCCTAAGCTATGTCTTCCTCCTTGGAGCTTCTCTCTCTACAATGCAATGTGTACTGAATATTGTCCAAGACCTCTGGATTTTCATCCATGGAGTTTCCTATAGGTGAGAGATAGGTTTCCCATCCATAGGAGGGTGATTTGATGGCATTGGGCAGGCTAGGACAGTCCTGGCCTGCATCTCCCTGCATTGCATGTTCTCTGTCATCCTCATTAATACCATGGCCTTCAAAGTCCAACTTGAGGTGAGGGGAGGCTTGTAGATGTGTAAAGGATGTTAGGGGACAAGTGGGGGGAGGTGTATTTGGGGGCCCTAAGTGGCAAAGCTTGAGTTACATGCTGTCTGGGCATTTTGAGCAAAACCTTCTAGAATGTCGAAACCAACCTTCCAGAATGTTTGTGCAAGAATAGTTAAAACAGAAAGCCAGTAGGAAAAAACTTCCAAAATATTCATTCCAGTAGACAAAACCTTTTGGAAGGTTTTGGCAGTGAATAGGAAAACCAAGGCAAAACCATCATACTCGTTGTCTACGTGCGTCATGTTTAGGCTTAGACCTCCTTTCCACCCTTTCTTGGTCACTTGGGCCCTCTCTACTCCTCGTCCGGGAGCTAGAGCCCGCAGGTGGAGGAGACTCGAGGTCCGTCCTTTTTGTACTAGCCTCGAGAATCAACAGTGCCCCGAAACCCATCAACATCAAACAACCACACCAAAAGGCTCTCGGTGGACTAAAAAACATCCATAGCAATCACATTCATGTGCGCCATAGCAAAGGAATAGAGGGATTTGAGAAATATGAAGATTGGCTTAAGAGATTGACAGAAAAGTGAAAATCTAGGTTTTGTGAAGAAAACTAAAAAGTTTGGCTAAAACACTTCAAAATCAATTTGAATCAAAGAAAGGAATGAGGAATTGGATCTTTGGTGATTTTGTTTGAAGATTCGAAGAGGCTTGAGGGTTAGGAAAGGTTTTAGAATCTTAAACTTGAAAGGAATTGTGAAGGGTTTCTAAAAGAAATCAAACTTTAAACCCTCATTTTTCTTTTTCTAGACAAAACCTTCCTGAAGGTCGATCAAAACCATCTGGAATGTTTTGCTTACTGCCTGAGGCAAAAATTCAAGTAGGTAAAATGATTAGCACAAAATATTGCATATTTAAAGTGATTTTGCATCCCTTTTGTGCTAGTTTTTGAAGTTAATATGAGTTGATATGTATTGCTTGAGCTATTTATGGAATTTCGAAATGGTTGTAGATAAAATGTGATAAATGGTGCTTCTTTAAGCCTTCTCATAATGTTTGAGATGAATGATGATGAAAGGATGACTTGTCGATAGCTCCGGAGGTGAAGAATCCAAGATTTTATTAGAAACCAGGAAAAACCTACCGATTGGCTCTAGCAGTAGGTTTTGGCTACTGTCTTGCATCTACTACTAGACCTACCGGTATCTTAAGCCTACTGGAGTGAAACCTACTAATAGGTTTCCATCGACCAACCAGTAGGTTTTACTGAAAAGTGCTAGATTTTGCATATCAAGCTCTGCCACCTTGAGGGCCCCACCAAACATTCTCCTACCTGTCCACTGCCACTTCCACCACCATGGACATACCTCTTGCACCTCTTCTTGTTATTTTGAATGCTTGATCTTAAATAAGGAGAAAGGTGAGAGACTATGTTGGGTGTGGAGACAGGGCCTGCACTTTCCTGTACCAACCCATGCCTTACTGCCGCTAATTATGGAGATCACATCACAATACTATAACATTATTCCATGGAAGTTTTTGGGGCTCTCCTTGCACCATTATGCAATACACATGGAAATATAGAGAGAGACAGAGTCTATGAAGAAGAAGAATAGTGTTAAAGAGAGAGGTTGAGATTTTTGCATTTTCTTCCACACATTGCCTTGTAATTTGATGTAAGAATCTTCTAAGATTGTTTTGTAGTCTTTAATGCCATTTAGTTAAAGTTACTTTTAAGTTTCCTCCATTCAAGCTTTCACCATTAATGCACTTGTTGTTCTTCATTTTCTTAGTTTGAATGGGGTATTAAATACATTCTCTTTTAGTTTATGTTTTCTTGTATCAATTTTGTTCCAACATTTATTTATTTATAATGTCTTCTCATTACCTTGTTATCTTTACTTTAAGCATGAGCAGCTAAGCTTTTAGTTGGCTAATCCAAGGGAGACCTCCACTTGTGTATGCCATTTTTACTTATTTTCTTTCCTCCTCTCAGAGTATAATGGTTTAGTTTGACTGGGTTGAGGGTGGACGAGATCGTGAGTCATTGCTATCCTATAGACTTGTCACGGGTTATCCTTGGATTCTCACTTCCATCTTGTCCCTAAATTTCCAAAAGTCAATCATTCAACTAACCTATATTGGAGGAAGGATTCGAGTTGACTTGGCATGCCCATTGGAGTGAACTCTATGAATTAGCCAACACCTGTTTCCTGATTGGCACTCAATTATAACATTTTATTGTGTTATTTTTGGACTAATTATACTTTGATGGAGTTCAAGTGATGATGTTTCAGGTGCTAAAGTGAGAAAAAGGGTCAAGGACAATAAATATAACATTTAAGTGTAACTGTAGCATTTGATCAACAAAAGAAAAAAAAAACTTGAGGACAACAAGGACGTTCGAATGGTGATCAACGTTCGAACTCTCCCTCTAAACCAGGCAAAGGAGGCAAAGACGTGTTTCATACCCTGGAGATTAAAGCCTAACGTTCGAACACCAAGCCTCATTCGAACGCATCACCTTGTTCGAACGCATCATCACGTTCGAGCGACACTGGAAATGCTGACACGATCAGGCTGACTGGAAGACTTTGCGTGTGCAGACTCCCAAGCTAGAAGAAAGACCCTCAGGCACATGGGTGCCATGATCGACCAAATCTGGAGTGCTGAAGACTCTGATAGCTGCAGAGAGTGGGTGAATGAATGGCCTGACAAAGGACTCCAACCCACGTGAAGCCTGAAAATCAACACAGACATACAGGCAAAACAGCCTTAACGTTCGAACGGAAGGGACTGTTCAAACTGTTCCCACAGACAGACTACAGATTTCCTAATTCTTTGTCTGAACTTCAGATTTTCTCTTTGACTCGTCCAGCACTGTTCTTTCACCCCTCCCTTGCTCTTCTCTCCCTATATATACTCCCCTTTTGGGAGCCTTTAGACACACTTTTGGGGAGAGAGATCAAGAGCTCTCCTCTTGAAGAATATTTAGTCTTTATATGTATTTTTAGTGTTTCATTCAAGTATTTACTTTCTAGTTCTTTTAATTCAAGTCTTTACATTCCAGCTCTTTCAATTCAAGTATTTATTTCAGTTGGGAAGTTTAATTCCCTACTGGTCTTCATCTTTATTATAGTTGGGAAGTTTAATTCCCTACTTGTATTGTTAAATTCATGCACTTTATGTTCTTGTCGTTACATTGATGCTCTTACTTTCTGGCTTTCAATTAAGTCTTGCACCTTCATTATTTGAGCTCATCTTCTTCTTAGAGGAGTGAAACTCTTCCACTTTTCTAGAGCTTTCCCAAAGCCAAGAAGGGTGGAACGCGATTCACTCATTCTTTGTTGAAAATTTAGTTTCTTTTACTTTCTTTCACTTCCATTGCTTGAGCATCTTCTTCTTAGAGGAGTGAAACTCTTCTACTTTTCAGGAGCTTTTTCCAAAGCCAAGAAGGGTGGAACGCGATTCACTCATTCTTCGTTAAAGATCAACTTCGTAGTTCCTCTACTCGGAGGGATGAGTACCATTCACTTTTTTAGCTTTACCCAAACCATGAAGAGTGAGTAGTCCTCATTCACTCTTTAGGGAGAGGTGAAAAATATTTAATGACCATCCGGATATTATACTTGTGCATTACTTTCACACTTCAAGGCTTTATTTACTTGCTTAGTGGGAGATGGGATGAGTTAAGCAAAGTTAGGGTAACTTGCACAACCAAAGGATATTTCTATGATCCGGATAACTCCTACATAGAAAGATCCGTTAGTTAAAGGCAAATACCCTAGCTAATTCTTTGTGTAATCAATGGATATTTCTATGGTAAATGGATGACTCCTTCTAGAAAGATTCATTGATTCAAAGCAAAGAATCCCGGCAAGTATTCTATATAACCAAGGGATCTTTTCTATGGTAAATGGATGACTCCTTCTAGAAAGATCCATTGTGTGAGACAAATACTCCGGGATAGAACTTCAAGATAAACCCCTCAATTTCCACCATCATTGCACTTCATAAAAAGGATGGAGCTTTAACCCAGTCTATCCTTATATTCCGATTAACTCACTGTTGACACGGGAGTTAGTTGAGTTATAAAAGGACAAGTGTAATACGCCGGATGACTCATTACATATCCTGAACCTTGAACTAAAGAGTGAATTTAGTTATATTGAAATCGTATATTTTGTCTAGAAAATCTCTTGAAAATAATTTAATATTCTGTTCAAGAAACTATCTACCTCTCACAAAAACTCGAAAAGGTTACAATCAATCGGTCTTCATCACAACTTACTTTGAAAACACCATGACATATTCCCTGTGGATTCGACTCCGGACTCAAACCGAATTATTACTACAACTTGACCGTCTGCACTTGGGTGTACACATTTCAGATCAAGTCATTTTCCAATTCATTTTCAACACAATCCAAAGTTCAACCAACAAAAGATTTTACACTTTGTTTTTACAAAAATCACCTTCTACTTGATCCACATCCTTCCACGAGAAAACGACCTATGGATTACCTCCAAGAAAAACACGACATGCAAAAGTCTTCTTATGCTTGGGAAGCATTTTTGTTCACTCATACACTTTATTTTCCACCATTCCCTTGCCCTTTCTTTTGACATCATTCAAAGGGAGAGTGAAACTCCCACTTTCACACATATGTTGTACATACATTAGGGGAGGATGTTAGGAGATTAGGAACAACAGGAAAACCAACCAAGCATTTTTTGCGCCGTTACCGGGGAAGGCAAGCGTTCAATTAAGATGGTGATTTTTGGGCAACAGAGTTAAGTCCCACAATGTTCATCATGGGATGAGGTACATTCATCCTTGTATATACTTTTGTTGTTTACATTTTCATTTATATATAGTTTTCTTATATGTGGGGTCAGGACGAACAAAATTGACTAGTTAGGCAACCCTTAGGCCCCAAATTGAATATTGACCAACATCCACCTAAGGATGCGGGTGATAATTTTGAGAATTTAGGTGCCAATCCAAACATGCAAAGGGGTAGGGGTGGACAAGAACTTAGAATTCCCAATCTACGAATGCAATTCCCCCTCCCTAGAATGAAGCTAACAACATCCACATTGGGCCTCCAACTAGGTTAATGAGGGATTTCCTTCAACCCACACGAAGCACCACACCCTCATACAATCTCCTTCTAGTCCAAACTCATATCTTCCTAGTTAAGTCGGGGATGTTGCAACTACTTCCCAAGTTCCATGGAGTTGAAAATGAAAACCTTAATTTGCACACAAGGGATTTTAAGGAAATAGTTGCAACCTTCCTCACCAACCATGGTATGGAAGACATAGCTAGGATGAAATTATTCCCTTTTTCCCTTAGAGATAAGGCGAAAACATGGATTAACTCCTTAAGACCTAGATCCATAACATCCTGGAACCAAATGCTCTCCGAGTTTCTAGACAATTTTTTTTCAGTTTATAGAACCACCACTTTTAAAAAAGAAATTCAAAACTTTTTGGAGAAGCCCAATGAGCTATTCTACCAATGTTGGGATCGGTAGAAGGAGTTATTGCAATCCATTTTACATCATGGCTTTGAATTGAGGCAATTGGTTAGTTTCTTCTATGAAAGAATAACACCGAGCAATAGACAATTCATTGACATGATGTGCAATGACGAGTTTTTAAACAAAGACCCCGATGAGGCCTTTGGCTACTTTGACACAATGGTACCAAATGCTCAATCATGAAACATTACGGATCCCACCAATGTACCAAGGTCTTCTCCTCAATGGAGTAGTCAAACTCAAAGGGGAGGGATGTATGACTTAAGAAACCTGGAAGATTTGTTTTCCAAAATTTCTAAATTGTCGAGGAAAGTTGATAGTCTTGAAGCCAATAGGAGACACGAGGTGTCTAATATTTCAAAGATCAATAAGTTTTGCTTGATTTGTGAGAGTGTGGAGCATTCCAATCAGAGTATCCAAACATTTAGGCAATTAAGGAAGTGTATCATGAGGAAGTCAATATCTTTAACCTAATGAGGCAATCATTCTCTCCACATCCAAACACCTATAATTCTGGTTGGATCAATCACCCAAATTTTAGTTAGAGAAATGAGAATCCCACTCCTCATGGTTTAAATGCATATTCACTTCCCGTGCCTCCTAAGAAAAATTACTATCAATCAAAAGGCCAAGCATCTAGCTCCCAATACCCCCTAACTAATCTGCAAGGGTTTCGTCAAACCACCACCACATAATTTTTCACTAAGTCCACCTCCACAAAACTTTTTCCCAAGGACCGTCCAATCCTCCCACATATAAACCTCCTCACAAGAGAATTTTGCAGGATATGGTTGATGTTTTGATTCAAAGCCAGACTACTATCAATTAAAACCAGAATAATTTCATTCAAAGTCAAACTACCATCACCAATCAAAATGCCGCAGCTGTTAATGACATTCGGACCCAACTCACAAAGTTGACTAATTCCATGGGGGTATCACAACAAGAGAAGGGGAAGTTTCCTGTTCAACCTCAAGAAAACCATAGAGGTCAACATTGCATTGAGTCATCCGAACCTTCTAATACGAGTTGTGAGCAACTCAAGGCAGTCACTACCCTTCGTAGTCGCAAGTAAATTAATAAAATCATTTTTTCAAAGGTCTCTCCCAAGGCCACATTGCCAAAAAAAAGTGACATCATAGGTGACACCGACAAGGGTGAGGTAAGTGAGAGGACAGAAAGTGAGGTGGTTGAGAAAGAAAAATTGATTGATGAAAGTGTGCTTGTTTCCCCCATGCCAGCTCCTTCTCCTAATCGTTTGAAGCCACCAATCAGGGTGGCTAATTAAGCTAATATACTTGAAATATTTAAGCAGCTAAAGATCAACATTACACTCCCTAATGTCATAAAGTAAATTTCATCTTGTGCTAAGATCTTGAAGGATTTGTGCACCATGAAGCAGAGACTAAATGCGCACAAAAAGGCATTCCTGACTAGGCAAGTGAGCTCAATCTTGAGGACAAACACTACATTAAAGTTTAAAGACCCCGGTTGTCCTACCATTTCCATAACCATTAGAAATTGTCGGTGGAGCAAGCCCTCCTTGATTTGGGGGCTAGTGTGATTCTTCTTCCATACTCAATGTACCAACAACTTCATCTTGAGGAATTAAAGCTTACTCCAATCATACTTCAACTGGAGGACCGTAGTGCCGAACAACAAGGGGAGTAGTTGACGATGTATTAGTGCAACTCAATAAATTTTACTTTCCTGTTGATATTATTGAGCATGACACTCACCCGATTTCCAATCTTAGCTCTCAAATTCCAGTAATACTTGGTAGAACTTTTCTTGCTACATCTAATGATATGATTAATTGTAGGAACAATTTTATGAAGCTAGCATTTGAAAACATGACCATGGAGCTCAATGTGTTCAACTTGTCCAAGCAACCAGAGGATGATGAAGAGGTGCAGGAAGTCAATAGGATTGACACCTTGGCGGAAGAACACTAGGAACTTTTGGGGATGTTAAAGTTAAAGGAAGCGGAGAATGTTGATCTAACAAAATTTGATGAGCAAGAGGAATTAGAGAGTTTGAACGAGGTAGAAAAGTGGATCCCTACATTCTAAAAGCTCCCCCACCAAGACAAGAAGATTTTCCCATCAATTGAGCAAAAGCCCACTTTGGAATTGAAGCCATTACCTTGCCATTTGAAGTATGCTTACCTTGGGGAAGATTATACATTTCCAGTGGTAATTAGCTCGGCGTTAGATAGAAAGCAAGAAGAAGAGCTCCTGGAGGTATTAAGAAGGCATAAAGGGGCATTTGGTTGGACAATTGTCGATATCACTGGGATAAGCCCCCTCATTTGTACACACCACATTTATCTTGAGGTGGACACCAAAATATTGATCGAAATGTGAGATGTGAATGAAAAAAAGTGCTTCCCAAGCGTAAGAAGACTTTTGCATGTTGTGTTTTACTTGGAGAGTACTCCTAGGTCATCTCCTCATGGAAGGAGGTGTATCATCATGAAAGTGATTTTGGTGAATGAAAAATGTAAAATCATTTGTTGTTTGGAATTGTTTTTGTGGTTTGTGTTGTGATGAAATTTAAATGGGAAATAAGTGTTGGTTAATCCAAGGAGTTACTCCAATGGGAATGTTCAAACAACTCGAAAACTTCCTCTAATAGAGCATAGATGTACGATTGATTGGTGGGAAGCTAGAGGAGAAATTGAAGTGAGGATCTAAGCATAACCCGTGATAAGTCTACGGGATATCAAAGACTCACGATCTCGTCCACCCTCAACCCAGTCAAACCGAGCCACCGTACACTAAGAGGAGAAAGAAAAAGAGTTGTAATGGCATACCCAAGAGGAGGTCTCCTTTGGATTAGCCAACTAAAAAGTTTAGCTACTCATGCTTAAGTTAAAAACAACATTGTAATAAGAAGACATTATAAAGAAAAAAAGATTGTAGCTGAATTAATAAAGGAAAACATAAACTAAAATAAGTGCATTCAATACCCATTTTTAACTAATAAATTGAAGAACAGAGAAGCATTAATGGTGCAAGCTTTAATGAGAGATTAAACTTAAAAGCAACTTGAATTAAATGACATTAAAGACTTCAAATAAAGCTTAGAATATTTTTACAAGAATTTTGAAGACAATGCATGGAAGAAAATGTAAAAATCTCAACTTCTTTCTCTAACACTTTTCATCTTCTTCCTAGACTCTCTCTCTATAACACAAGGTATATCCTCGAATGGTATATCTCCCCTTCTGAAAACGTCCATGCTGTGATGCCCTAGCTATAGGTGATGTGATCCCCATCCATAGGGCTGCAAAAGAGTGAGCTGGACAGGGTAGAACACCAAGGCTACAAAATTCCAATGAGAGGTGTGAAAGGGATGTCCATGGTGTTGGGAGTGTCAAAGGCAGGTAGAAGAATGTCTAGTGGGACCTTCAAGGCAGCAGAGAATGACATGCAGAATCTGAGCTGTATTAGTACAACCTCCAGGTAGGTCGAACTCCTGTAGGCTTAAAATACCAGTAGGTCTGGCAGTAGGATGAGGTCCAGTAGTTGAAACCTACTGTTATGGCCTATCGGTAGGTTTCCCCCTATTTTTGCTGATTCTTTGGTTTCCTCACCTCCAAAGCTATCTTCAAGTCATCCTTTCATTATCATTCACCTCAAACCATATAAGAAGCACCATTTATCACCTTTTATCTACAAACACCACAAATCTTTGTTAATAGCTCAAGTAGCATAATTTCACTCATTTAATCCTCAAAAGCAAGCGAAAAAGGAATGTATTGACATATGAAATATGCAATATTTTGTGCTAATCAACCGTCTCGACAACCAAAATGAAGGTTGAACCCAAACATAAAAGAGGTGGTGAGGGACAAGGATTTGAAACTACTTGACGTGGGCATCATTTTTTCGATTGCCAATAGTAAGTGGGTTAGCCCCACCTAAGTAGTACCCAAGAAGTCGGGAGTCACGAAGGCGGAGAATGAAGAGAATGAGCTTACTCCAACGAGGGTGATGGATGATCACATAATATTGCACATTTCATGGCCTCATTACATTCATTATAACTCAACTTTTGCATTTAATTACTTAGTGTTAGCCTATTTTATGAATAATGTTGAATTCTCGATGTTGCATGTTTTGATAGCTTAAATGTTGGATTTTAGGACCTTGCAACTATGTTGGATGTGTGTTAATGACATGAACACAATACATGGAGAATTGAAGGCTTAAAAGTGAAGAAATAAAGGAGGTATTGGTGTTTTGGAACAAAGGCACCAGCTACCACATCACTGGGAAGCACTGCCTCGGTTCTCCTCCATTTTGACCATGATCTACTCAGAATCGGGAAAAGTTCGAAACACAAAAGTTGTAGATCCGGATGTCTTCTATATTGTGTCAAAATTTCAGCTCAATCAAACTCTTAGATCAAGAGTTATGCCATTTCAACCGAAGGTGGTCAAGTGCAGAAAAACAGTACCGGTACTCTTGGTACCGGTACCACCAACCTTCTAGCCGGAAAACAGCCTGTAACTCAACTTTGAGACTTGGGTGTCCCACCTACACTTCTCCCACTTGCCCCCCAACATTTCCTGACACAAAAGCATGCCTCCCTTACACATTTGGAAGATTTTGAAGGCTTGGCATTTAATGAGGATGTGAGAGAAGTGGGCAGGCATGTGAGTTGTAGGCTAGCTCTGTCCTAGCCTGTGTGACCCATCCAAATCACCTGCCATTAATGGGAGGTCTTCTCTCACAACTAGGGGACCCTCATGGACGTTTTTTGCAAGGCATACACTCTATATATCTCAACAATATTCAGCATTTGAAAGTTGGTTACCTAAGCTTAGGAGTAGTTTTAGTTTAGCTCCAAGGAGGAAGAAGATGAATAGTGATGTTTTTGCATTTTCTTCTCCATTCAAGTTGTAGAAAGCTTGTTAATCTCTTGTAAGGATCTTCTAAGTTTAATTTATTGTCTTTAATGTCATTCCTTTCAAGTTATTGCAAGTTTAGTTCCATGTTCTAGCTTTCACCATTTATGTTTTCAAGTTTTCTTCAATTCTTAGTTTAAAATGGGTATTGTTGATTTCTCCTCTTAGTTTAAGATTTCTTGCATTTAGTTAAGTTTTAATCTCTATTTCATCCTTGTCTCTTTACATTATGAATGTCTTGCTTTTAATATGAATAGCTAGTTTTAAGTTGGTTACTCCAAGGAAGATTTCTCTTGGGGATTTCATTTCAACTCTTTTTCATTCCTCCCTTTAGGGTCAAATGGTTCGGTTTGACGGGTTGAGAGTGGATGAGTTGGTGAGCCTTTGATATTCCATAGGCCTAGTCACGGTTTATGCTTAGCTACTCACCAATCTTGTCCCTAGCTTCCCCCAAATCAATCGTTCATTCATGCTTGATAGGAGGAGGGCTTTGAGTTGATTTGGTATTCCCATTGGAATGAACCCTTTGGATTAGCCAACACTTGTTTTCTTGCATTTTCATTTACAAACACAACCCCAAAACATAAACAAAAGATTTTATATTTTCTTTACCTTTTTGCAAAATCACTTTCACAAAACTCCCTTTCCTTCCCTGAGGAGACGACCTTGGAATACTCTTCCAAGTAAAACACCGACCACGAAAGACTCCTTGCAATTGGGGAGCACTTTTGTGCACATTCCAGGTTTCTTTTCACACATATTTGGTTCATCCATTTCCCACCATTTACATTCCATTGTTCTCTATCTCTTGTATCATCCCGAGGGAGAGTGACACTCCCTTCACACATAAGCCATACACGTTTGAGGGTGGTGTTGAGAGGTAGGGAACACCATTATTTTCAATCAATCATTTTGGCGCCGTTGCCGGGGAAGGTTAAGCATCGAGTCGAGTGTGATTTTGGACGGCATAGTAAGTCTCGTGATTTTCATCACGGGCCAAGGTATGTCATTTCATTTGTAAATATTTTGTTTTAGTTTGTTTTTTTTTTGTCTTATAATATTTATGAAAATGTATCAAATGCCTCTTATTATGAAAATGTGTGTGAGATTTGCAATGAGTATGGGCATGTTACTAGTGAGTGCCCAAGAATGGCTTCTTATTTTAAAAACGTTTGCAAAATTTGTGGTAAATATGGACACATCTTTAGTGAGTGCCCTATAAATGTCCCTTATTTTGGAAACGTTTGCGAAATTTGTGGCCTACCGTTATGGCCCAGTAGGTCTGGCAGTAGGATGAGGTCCAGTAGCTGAAACCTACCATTATGGCCTATCGGTAGGTTTCCCCCTATTTTTGTTGATTCTTTGGTTTCCTCACCTCCAAAGCTAACTTCAAGTCATCCTTTCAATATCATTCACCTCAAACCATATAAGAAGCACCATTTATCACCTTTTATCTACAAACACCACAAATCTTTGTTAATAGCTCAAGTAGCACAATTCCACTCATTTAATCCTCAAAAGCAAGCGAAAAAGAAATGTATTGACATATGAAGTATGCAATGTTTTGTGCTAATCAACCGTCTCGACAACCAAAATGAAGGTTGAACCCAAACATAAAAGAGGTGGTGAGGGACAAGGTGTTGAAACTACTTGACGTGGGCATCATTTTTTCGATTGCCGATAGTAAGTGGGTTAGCCCCACCTAAGTAGTACCCAAGAAGTCGGGAGTCACGAAGGAAGAGAATGAAGAGAATGAGCTTACTCCAACGAGGGTGATCACGAGTTGGAGAGTTTGTATAGATTACCGAAAGCTCAACATGTGCACAAGAAAATGCCACTTCCCAATGCCATTCCTTGATCAAGTGTTGGAACAAGTAATGAGGCATCTTTTCTATTGTTTCTTAGATGGATACTCTGTCTACAATCAACTTGAAATTGCATTGGAAGACTAAGAGAAGACCACCTTCACTTTTCCTAGTGTACCTTTGCTTGTTGATTGTTGAAAACCCTTGCTTTCCCTTAACCCCTAAATGCTATCCCTTAAAATGTGTAGTGTATGAATGAAGGGGAGTGTCTCTTACCCTTGGGCTAGTGTCAAAAGAAAGGGCAAGTGAAAAGAAAAGTGGGATGATGTAAATATGTTGTGTATATGCACAAAATTGCTCCCCAATCGCAAGGAGACTTTCGTGGGTCGTATTTTACTTGGTGGTATTCCAAAGTCGTTTCCCCAAGAAAGAAAGTAAACCAAAGTAAAAGTGACTGTGAATCAAAGAAAGTGTAAAAATCTTTGTGGTTGAAAGTTGTATGGTGGAGTGTGTTTTGGTGAAAAAGCAATGAGAAACAAATGTTGGCAAACCCAAGAAGTCACTCCAGTAGGAATACCTTTTCAACTCCAATCCCTCCTCTGATACAGCATGAATGAACGATTGATTCGAGGGAAGCTAGGGACAAGATTGGTGAGTATCTATGCATAAACTGTGGCTAGGCCTACGGGATATCAAAGGCTCACCAATTTATCCACTCTCAACCCCGTCAAACCGAACCATTGAACTCATAAGGGAGGGAGGAGAATGAGTCGAAATTGTATTCCCAAGTGGAGGTTTCCCTTGGTTTTGCCAACTAAAAGATTTAGGTACTCATTCTTGAAATTGAAATGACAATGGAATGATGAAGCATTGCAAAGATATGAAGTTCTAAAGCTACTAAGTACAAGAAATCATAAGCTAAAAGTGAAGGAATTTAATACCAATTTTAAGCTAAGAAAACGGAAGACTTTGACGCATTAATGATAGAAGCTTAAAGAGAGCATTAAACTAGCAATGACTTGAAGGAGAATAACATTAATGACATTAAAATGAAGTTCCCAGCTTCCTTCCAGAAGATTACAAGACAATGTAGCAAACGAAATGCAAAAATCTGAACTTTCTATCACTTGGCACTATTCATCTTCTTCCCCACTGCTTCTCTCTCTAAATCTATCTTTATTTTCTCATGAATGCTGAACTCCTCTTCCAAAAATGTGTATGATAGATGTCCCTAGCTAAATTGATCTGATTCCCAACATTTGGCATTAAAAAATGGTGGGCTGGTGCAGGTGATGTTTCCTCTCCCAGTTGCTTCTCTCTCCTCTCTCCTCCTTGATGACCAATGCTCCAAAAGTCCAAGAGGAGGGGCATGAGGGGATGTTTTGTGTGCTGGAAGTGTCATAGAAGTGGGGTTGACTTGATGGTGGGGCCCTTAAAGCAATAAAGAATAGCCTGCAGAAACTGGGTTGTTTCAATATTGACTACTAGTAGATCGAGTGTAACTACCGGTAGTTATAACTCCAGTGAACAACGAATACTGGTAGTTGTGCGGTAGCTTCAGGTCCAGTAGCTAGCGACTACCGGTAGTGACTACTGGTAGGTTTTTCCTTGTGCAGCAAAATCCCTGATTCCTTCACCCTTCAAGAAATCATTAATGACTACCGGTAGTGACTACCGATAGTTGTTAACTGGTATTGCTTAATTCTTGCTTTCTTCTTCTTTTAATCCATCATCAAGACTAATTCTCATCTCCATTTATCAAAGATTTGTTTTGGAGTGCTTTAAGAAGTCTCATTTAGCATTGTTTAACAACAAACACCAAATATCATTGTTAAGTACTCAATTAATACAACATTTCTCAATTAATCTCCAAAATCAAATAAAACGAGATGATTAGCATGCCAAAATATACAAAGTTTTGTGCGAATCACACCCCCAACTTGGATTTTGCTAGTCCCTAGCAAAGTTTCAAGCTGCATCATAGAAATACAAAGATCCACTCACACAAGCAATTCATTGATCAATCAAAACACGAGATCATAATGCAATTTTAGAAAATGAACATGGGCAAAATGAATTAGAACTATGGTTTTCTTTAATAAATCACATTCAAACTTGGAGTACATGCAGTTAGGTTTCAAAAGGAGACAAAATAACTTAACATTACTAAGAGCTTCTTCTACCAACCCAATGTCTTTGTCAAAACTGTGTATAATCCAGGACCACAAAACAGGGAAATTAATGGACCCTAAGCCTCATCTCCATCATCGTCATCATCACCTCCTTCCTCATCTGAAGCATCCCCAAAATCTTCATCATCATCATCCTCCTCATACTCACTCTTACCCTCCTCATCTTCATCACCTACCTCCACCACTTTGGAAGCGGAGGGCATAGATCTAGAGGGGGCATCAACAGGTGGTGGGGGTCCTCCTAGGATAGGTCTCCTAGGAAAGGTATGCACAAAAAGTTCTTTCATCATTGTTGCCATCCCCTGTGTAGCAATCTCAATCCTAAGCATAGTACCCTCCAGTGAATCAAGGCGATGATCAAAAAGGCTTTTCAGCATAGCAGTGAATGGCCTCGACTTAGATAGATCCTTAAAAGATGGTCCTGCACTAGATGACCCAGGACCTGAAGGTCTAGCACGCTTAGCTCGAGTCATAGCAGACCTCTTGCTACTACTAGCCTGACCAATGGCTTCAGCTTTTAGTGGGGTGATTTTTTCGGAAACATATCCTTTTACCTTGAAATGCTCACATATATGGGTCACCAAATTCCCATAAGGGAGGTTCGCTCTTGGATGGTCAGTCTTGGAAAAATCCTTCATTACCACCCAGATGAAAAGTGTGATATCTAGATTCTTTCCCGTCATCACCACATCCAAGAGGCCCAACTTCTTAACATTTGGTGTCTTCTCTGCTCCCTTTGGAAACAAGTTGTGATGGAGGATCTTATTCATCAGACCATATTCGTGCTTGAGGCCCCCAGTGTGGATTGTTCCCTTAAACTATGATGGGTCCTCATACTTTGAAGCTACATGTTCTTGAACAGATGTGACCCTTTTGACATTGTATGGATAAATCGAAGGGGAGAAAGGTGGACTTTTATACTCTAAAAGGGTAGCAATCACTTCAAGAGTCACCTCAAAAAAAATTTCCTCTCATGTTTGTGTTCAAAATTTCTCCATCCTCATCCACCACCTTGAGTTTTTGATAAAACTCTCGGCATTGAGGCAGATTGAAACCACATACCTTCTGGAACCAAAACCCCATCTTCAGAGCCTCGATGATCTTCACCACCACATGGGTCACACCCAAAGATCTCCTTTTAATAGGCCTCTCACAAGTCACATTTTTTTTCATCAATGAGTTGAAATCTAGCCTCTTTCCTCGCTTTTTTCTTCGCCCATTCCATTGGGTACTTGAACCTGTCCCACTTCTCTTTTGACTTGGTGCCTCTGAGGGTAGTGGGGAGCCTGTTTCTGGTCGTTTGGTACTTACCATTGAGATGATTTTATGGATTAGCAAATGAAAATGGAGATTTTGGCTTGAGAGATTTTCGGCTGGTCCAGGGTTTCTAAAGAAAGATACTTCAAATATTCAAGGGGAATCGACAAAATAATAGTTCAAGGGTTAGGAATTTATAGATTAATGGGATAAGGGAAGGGTTTGGAATTCTAAGAGGGTTTTGGGTGAGAGAGATTTGGACTAGGTTCTACGTATTGTGAGAATAATGAAGGAGTTCTCCGAGAAAATCAATTAAAAAGCCCTAACTTTTGACATTCTGGGCAACGCCTACCGGTAGATCGTGCAATAACTATTGGTAGTCTTTACACCAGAGGCCCAAGACTACCAGTAGTTTTTTCCTCAATTCCAAAATACCCCTGCTATCCAACATAATTCAATTCCACTTCATTTCAGGACCTACCCTTCACTCTCATGTGACTTCCACTCCTCCCTAGTCATGTACTACACTTGTAAACCATAACTTGAACAATCATGCCCACATCATTACCCAAATTGCAATGTGATTTAAACTTTTGATGCACTCAGCACACAAAGCATGGATTTCTATTGTTAATCATCAAAATGAACACCCAAAATAAACATCATAAAATTCATAATCGAGGCATTCCTAAGTCAAGTCAAATATAAAAAACTTGAGCCATATTCCTCCATTCCGGAAGCTTGAGTTATTTAACACATTTCTCAAATGACTGAACTAAACATACATGAGCAAAACCTTTGTCTTAGATACTAGGGAAAAGTATACACCTACTAATTAATTTTCAACTTGTGTGTGTGGGAATTAAACAAGTAATTTGAGCATTTACGCAACAGAATTCATATTCGAATGTCTAGACACTCTCAGTTTCAATGCAAAACTCACCAAGGGACACTCTTAATCAATAAACACACTCAAGTTATCCTGGTATGCACTCCATGTGTACATGTGATATAGAATCTTGGGTTCAAAGCAAAGTGCTCACATGTAATCCAAAAATGAAGTTCATATAAGAAAGTGAAGCGGCAATGACATAGTCTCAGGAATAAAGTGCTCGTGCATTGGATAGTAGAACTTAACTCATCATTTTCTTTGAATTTATGCACCTCTCATATTTCTCTAGATCACTTAGGACTTTAAAGGTTATAATGGGGCCTTGGGGTGATATGTAGGTAAAAGAAATGACAGATATAGGGTAACAAAGAGAGTTGTTCCGGGTGAGAGACCTTTATTTTAGAAAAGCACATCCTTTTTCATGGGATTTTGATTCTCGTATCATCACCACTCCCTTTGTTTCTTTTTTTTCTTTTTCTAAACATTTTTTTTTCAACTTATTGAATTTCAACCTCACACATCCCTTCTGTTTGAATTTTCACACCATACTTCCTTCTCTTTTATTATCATTCTTACTCAGCACAAGGAATAACCAAGGATAGGCAGATATTTCTTATTTTCTTTGGCTTGGTTAAATGTGTGGCATAGAAGGGAATTCCAATTAGGCACAATCACGACACTAGGGATAATATTTGGAACAAGAAAAAGGGCAAAGGCTCAAAATATTCAATGATGGCCTAAGATCACATCTAGGACTGCATGGGAATACATTGTATATGTAAGACAAATCAATCTACTAACCAAAAGCTCCAAACCGAAACAAGCATAATGAGACTATTGAACAAATTTGACTTTGAAAAATAGTTCTTTAAGTAATTGTAATTTCCCTCCAAAAAGGATTTAGCACTAAAGTTCTCATGGGTCCTTACTCATCTCCGCTACTTATGTCAAGCTTAAAACATGAATCAAATCTGTAAATCGCTAAAATTACACATTCAAAAGTTACAAACAGATGAGTTTGAAAATCAATACGCATGCGATAAATCATGCATAGAATCAACTTCCATAGAATGCTCATGTGTATAAAGTTCACAACAAAGATCAACATGTCATCCAACACATAACATCTTCATGAAAGAATACATATCAACGTTTAGATATTTTTCATAAAAAAATTTCAAAAATTTCACATATTTTTTAAAATCAAAATTTTCCTACAATCATGGTGTATCATACAAATGGTGCACCTCACCCCCAACTAGAATCATGCATTGTCCTCAAATGCAACAAAAAGATATAGTATGCAATGAAAGACAATAAAAAGATAAGTAGGGTAAGAGAACACCTAGCAATTGAGCTTTTGACAAAAGAACCAACATCTGGATCTAAAAGAAAATCAATCTGTACAACCAAATAAAGTGAGTGACATAAAAATAAAAATGACATAAGTGAATAAAAGGAATTGTACACTAGAAATGATAAAACTCGCTAATCCTCCTCCACTATCTTTTCTTCAAAACCCTCAAAGAATGACTTGAGTCTTTGGCCATTGACCTTGAATGTCTGGCCATCTTTAGGGTTTGTGATATCCACTGCACCGTTGGGGTAGGCCACCTTGACAAGATAGGAGCCATCCCAACGGGATCTTAGTTTTCCTTGGAAAATAGAACGACGAAAATTATATAAGAGCACTTTTTGTCCGGAATCAAATGACTTCCTTGTGATGGAATTATCATGAAAAACTTTAGCCTGTTCCTTTGAAATTTTGGAACTCTCATATGCATCTCTTCGGATCTCTTCCAATTCATTCAGTTCCAACTTTCTCTAGTCACCAGCCTTTCTCAAGTTAAAATTTAAGGTCTTTATGCCCCAGTAGACCTTATGCTCTATTTCAACCGGCAAATTGCAAGTTTTTCCATAAACAAGCCGGTAGGGAGACATGCCTAAAATAGTCTTATAGCCAGTACGGTATGCCCACAAGGCATCGGACAATCTGACTGACCAATCCTTCCTGTTTGGGTTGACGATTTTTTCCAAGATATTCTTAATCTCCCTATTGGCTAATTCAGCTTGACCATTGGTTTGTGGGTGGTATGCAATGGATACTTTGTGTGTAACACCATATTTAAACATTAATGATGCAAATGGCCTATTACAGAAGTGGGATCCACCATTACTGATCATTGCATAAGGAATTCCAAACCTCGAGAAAATGTTCTATTTGAGGAACTTGACTACGACCCGGTGGTCATTAGCCTTGGTTGCGATAGCCTCTACCCACTAGGATACGTAGTTCATTGCCAGAAGAATGTATAGATAACTAAAAGACATGGGGAATGGACCCATGAAATCAATGCCCCAACAGTCAAATATTTCTTTGACAAGGACAGGGACGGGGCATCATTTAACGACGGTTCACACAACCCAATCATTAGCATATGTTGCATGCTTTACAATATGAAACACAATCTTTAATAAGAGAGGGCCAATAGAAACCTGACTAAAGAATTTTAGCTGAAGTTTTCTTCGTCGAGAAATGTCCGCCACAAGCTTGGGAGTGGCAAAATGCAAGGATGTTCCACTATTTATTTTTAGGCACGCATCACCTCATGACTTGGTCTGGGCAATATTTGAACAAGTATGGATTGTCAAAGTAAAAATACTTCACGTCAGCCATGAATCGTCTTTTATCTTCTAGGCTCCATTGTGGCGGCATTTGTCCTATTACAAGGTAATTACAAATGTCGGCATACCCTAGAAAAATTGAATGAATTGAAAGTAAATGTTCATCAGGAAAAAAGTCAAGAATAGGAATATGCTCAATAGTCTCCTGCACCACCAGTCGGGATAAAGGATCCGCCACAACATTATCAACTTCTTTCTAATCTTTAATTGTCTAGTCAAATTCTTGCAGGAGAAGGATCCACCTAATGAGTCTTGGTTTTGCATCCTACTTAAATAACAAATACTTCAAGACAGAATGTTCAGTGAAGACAACAATAGGCGAACCAATGATATATGAACGGAACTTATCTAAAGCAAAAACTACGGCTAGCAATTCTTTTTCAGTGGTAGTGTAATTCATTTGACCCTCAATAAGTGTTTTTCTAGCATAGTGTATGACATACGGTCGATTGTCCTCCCCCTAACCAAGCACTGCGCCAACCACGTAATCACTCGCGTCGCACATGAGCTCGAAAGGAAGATTCCAATTCGGTGGTCGCATGATATGAGGCATGACAAGCATGCTTTTTAGTTTTTTAAAAGATGACTCACACTCATCCAACCACTCAAATGGGACCTCCTTAGACAGTAAGTGGGTCAGGGGTCGGGCCAATATACTGAAATTCTTAGTGAATCGACGACAAAAACATGCATGACCCAAAAATGACCGGATTCCCTTGATGGTTGTCGGCGTAGGGAGGTTGGAAATGACCTCCACATTGGATTTGTCAACTTTAATGTCCCTTGCCGATACTATATGGCCCAACACGATTCTTTCCGTCACCATAAAGTGACACTTTTCCCAATTCAACACAAGATTCTTTTCCTCACACCTCTCCAACACTCTCTCCAAATTTTTTAAGCATCCGTCAAATGAGTCTCCAAACACAGAAAAATCATCCATTAAGACCTCTACAATCTTCTCCACCATATCGCTGAAAATCCCCATCATGCACCGATGAAAAGACCCTGGGGCATTGCATAATTCGAACGACATACAACGATAGGTGAAGGTTGTCTTTTCTTGGTCCTCCAGTGCCATCTCAATTTGATTGTAGCCAAAGGTAGATGTGATGGGTGCAAATGATAGGGCTTATCCCCTTGATGTCTACAATAGTCCCTTGATAGGGCTCATTTGTGCTTCATCATTACCTCCAGTACTCTTTCTTCTTGTTTCGCCTTCAAGGTTGACCTTATGACTACCTGGAAAGTTTCTCCGTCGCAAAGATAGGCTACTTCAAGTGGGAGGGTAACCGCTTCAAGTCTAATTTTGGCTCTTGCTCATCTGACGGGAAAATTTTCTTTTCCTGCTTGGGTAACTCCTCAAATGTGAGTATCCAAATTCCTATCCCATTCAACTCCCCTACTTCCTCATGTTCATCCAATTCTTCAAGATCAACAAATTCATTCTCCTTGACTTTCAACCTCCTTTCCAACTCCAAATGCTCCTCGACCAAGGTATCAATTCTATTGACCTCATTTACCTCCTCGTCATCTCCTGGTAGTTTTTCCAAATTGAACACATTAAGTTCCATGGTCATGTTCTCAAATGCCCATTTCATTAGACCATTCTTGCAATTTATCACAACATTAGATGTAGCATGGAAGGGTCGTCCAAGAAAAATGGGGATTTTGAAACTCAGATTAGCAACGGGATATGTATCTAAGACAATAAAATCAATGTGGAAGTAAAATTTTTTAATTTGAACTAAAACATCTTTCACTACTCCCCTTGGTGTGTGGATGCTACAATCAGCTAGTTGCAGTGTGCAAGAGATTGACACTTGCTCCCTTGTCAAGTAATGCTAGCTCCACCTGGCAATTCCCTAGGTAATGGAAATTGTTGGACAACTAGGGTCACTTGCTTGGTTAAGAATGCGATCTTCCGAACATTTAATCTCCTCTTTACCATGCATAGATCCTTCAAAGTTTTGGCACAAGATGGTATTTACTTGATGGCATTGAGGAGAGGGACGTTGATCTTCACCTACTTAAACATTTCCAAAATGTCAGTATAATAAGCCACCTTGACCGGTGGCTTCGAACGATAGGGAAAAGGGGTAGGCATAAATGGAATAAACATGCGGTCATCCATCACATTTTCTTTTTCAACCACCACTTCATCTCTATTTTTGCTCACCTCACCTTTTTCCAGCCACACATTCTTTGGCCTCGCCCTCATTTTCTCCTTGTATTGGCAATGGGGCCTAGGGTGCAACCTTTGGCACCACGATATTTTCAAATTATTTGCCACTTCAAAGAGTGGTGACTGGCTTGAGTTGCTCGCAACTCTCTTGGGTGGGTGCGGCCACTTCAACCACATGTTGGCCTTTGAGATTTTCCTAGGGTCGAGAAGGAAATTTCTCCTTCTCTTGTTAAGACAACCCAATGGCATTGGTGAACTTGGTGAGTTGGGCCAAAATGTCTTTATTGAAGGTGGTTTGACTTTGGATGAAGTTATAAAGCACATACTCCAAGTTCCACTTATGGGGAGGTTGGTAGGTGGATGGATTTGATGGTCCTTGATTGGAAAAGCCTTGTGGAGGTGGATTTTGTGAGAAATTTAGTGGTGGTAGGGTCGATTGATACCCTTGCTGATTGGCCCGTGGGTATTGGGAGCTAGACGCTTGCCCATGACTTTTGTATTGACCTTGTTTAGGTGGTACGGGAGATGAATATGAGCTGGGCCCATGCGGAATGGGGTTCTCTTTTCTCTAACTGAAATTAGGGTGGTTACTCCACCGCGAATTGGAAGTGTTGGAATTTGGAGAAAATGATTACCTAAGTTAATTGAAGGCATGGACTTGTTCATGGTATGCTTCATTAAGCACCGGAATGCTCGAACACTACAATGTGGAGTGCTCGACACTTTCACAAATAGAATAAACCTCCTCGGTTTATGACACATGGGACCCCTCCTATCTCCTATTCACCTCGAGACTCTCTACCTTCCTAGAAAATTTAGAAATTTGTGAAAGGAGGTCATCCCGATCTTTTGATCGTAAATAGCTCCCCCTTTTGGTTGGCCACTCCCTTGAGGCAAAGATCTTGGCACATCGGTAGGGTCAGTGATGTGCCATGACTGTGAATTTTTGGCCAAGGTATCAAAATAGTCTAACGCATCATCTGGCTCTTTGTTCAAGAATTTCCCGTTGCACATCAGGTTGATAAACTATCGATGGCCCGGCGTAATTTTTTTGCAGAAGAAACTCAACAATTGCCATGGTTTAAAGCCTTGGTGTGGGATGGACTGTAGCAACTCCTTCAACCTTTCCCAGTATTGGTAAAACTGTTCATTTTGAATTTTGAATTTGCTTCTTAAGGGTGGTGGTTTTATGCACCGGGTAAAATTTATTCAAAAACACGGAGATCATTTGTTCCCAAGATGTTACAGTCCGTGATCTCAAGGACTGAAGCTAAGTTTTTGCCTTATTACTCAGGGAGAATGGGAATAATTTTATCTTTTCTATCTCTTCCATATTATAATTATGGGTAAAATTTAAAACTATTTCTTCAAAATCCCTTATATGTGAATAAGGGTTTTCACCCTCGAATCCTTGAAATTCAGGAAGTAAGTTTAAGAAGACAATGCAGACGAGAAGACGTGAAGATGAAGATGTTGCAGCTGTTGAGTCTGTTGATGAAGCAGCATCCTCGTTACGCTTCTCTTCATTGAGATCAATCAAGAATTTCCTGTTTATGAAGTGTTTGTAATTGGCTTTAGCTCCCTGGTTTGACTATGAAAAGGTGAGCTTGGACCGGGAGGAGAATACATGAGAGTGTGGTGTAGCGGGTTGGTTGAAGGAAATCCCGCACTGACCTTGTCGGAGGGTCAATTGGGATGTTGTTCCCTTCATTCCTAGATGGGGGAAAGTGCACTCGTGGGTTAGGCCTTCTAGGTTGTTGCAATCCCCCATCCTCTAGAACATTAGGATTTGCACCAACATTATCAAAATTTTCACTCGCATCCTCGGGTGGGTCTTGGTCAATATTCATATTAGGGTCTATGAATTGTCTAAGCAATCTTTTTTACTCATCCCACACCCACATACAACAAAAGATCTTTAATAAATAAAATTATACACAAACAAAGATATGTACATTTACCACGTACCTCAACCCATGATGAAGATCACGGGACTTACCTCCGTAGTCTGGGAATCACCTTCTTGGGTATGAAACTTGCTTTCCCCAGCAACGGTGACAAAAATTCATGTACTCCAACTTTGTAACACTTTAATGTAATACCACAGTTTTTGTTCCATGTGTACCTAATTCATTACTTTAATTGCATTATGATTTTGATATTTTGAATGTTCAAGGGTGAGTTGTAGAAATGAAATGTTTTGGTATTATACTTGTTATCTTATTTTGAAAATAAATTTTGCAAGGGACTAGCAAAACTCAAGTTGGGGGTGTGATTAGCGCAAAATGTTGCATATTTAAAGTTCTTTTGCATCCCTTTTGTGTTGGCTTTTGAAATTAATAAGAGTTGATATGTATTGTTTGATCTATTTATGGAATTTTGGTACGGTTGCAGATAAAAGGCGATAAAAGGTGCTTATTAAAGCCACTTTACTTTGCATATTAATTATTTAGAATTAGTTAAAGTTTTGAATAATGTGGAAATTTTGATGTTACAGGTATTTATAGCGTAAATGATGGATTTTATAGCCCTGCAACTAAGTGAATGTGTGGTGAAGAGATGAACACATTAGACGAGGATTCGGAGGCTTGGAAGGTGAAAAAACCAAGAAAATTGCAATTTGGATGAAAACCATCCAAAAGGTTTGGCCATAAACCTTTCGGAAGGTTTAGCACACTGGTTTCCCAAGGTTTTGACATAATACCCATGTTTTCCCAAATTTTTACCATGATCTACTTCAAATCTGAAAGACTGCAAAACATTAAAGTTGTAGATCTGGATGTCTTCTATATTGTGTCAAAATTTTAGCTACATCCAACAGTTGGAACAGAAGTGATGGCAATTTTACTAAAAGTGGTACTGAGCTGTCACCTTTCAAAAGACCTTCTAGAAGGTTTTGTCTACTGGAGTCGACCTTCTGGAAGGTTTTGCGCAGAATGCCCAGAACGCTTGCAACTGATGCTCCTATTTCTTGGGGGACCCACCATGGATTCTCCCACTTGTCCCCTGACATCCTTTACATATTTACATGTCTCCCACACCCAAGTTAAAGACTTTGGAGGCAAATGCATTAATGAGGATGGGAGAGGAAGGGGCTACCAGAGGAGTTGATGGGTGGCTGCTCCTATCCTGCCAAGCCTTTAACTCAGCCTCCTATTGATGGGAGGCTAGCACATAGGCTAGGGGGACCTTCCATGGATGAAAATGAAAATCTTCCTTCACCATATATTCAACATTTCACTCACATTCAAAGGTGTGGCTACCTAAGCATAGGAGTAGTTTTAGTGAAGAAAATGATGAATAGTGCTAGAAGTTAATATTTTTGCATTGTTTTAACCCATTTCTCCTGTAATCTTTAGTAAGACTTTTTGTAAGCTTCGTTTATTACTTTGAATGTCATTTATTTCAAGTTTAGTTCAAGTTTAATTATATGTTCTAGTTTCTACCATTGTTGTTTCAGGTTTTACATTTCAAGCTTTTCAATTGGGTATTGCATATTTTTCTTTGTAGTTCAAGTTTCTTGCTTTAAGTTAAGTTTTAAGCTCCATTTCCTTTACATGTCTCTTTACATTATGCATTTTCTTTCCTTTGATCATGAATAGCTAGATTTTTAGTTGGCTAATTCAAGGGAGACCTCCTCTTGGGTCTTCCATTTCAGCTCATTTTCTTTCCTCTCTTGGTGTGCGATGGTTCGGTTTGACTAGGTTGAAAGTAGATGAGATCGTGAGCCTTTGATATTCCGTAGGCCTGGTCACGGTTTATGCTTAGATCCTCACAATCACGTCTCTAGCTTCCCATAAATCAATCGTTTATCTATAAACCCTTAGAGGAAGGTTTTGAGTTGAATAGACATCCCCATTGGAATGACTTCTTTGGATTAGCCAACACTTGTTTTCTTGCATTTTCATTTACAACCTGCACCAAACCAAAACTCAAAAGATTTTACACTTTCTCTTTTTCACAAAATCACCTTTACTCACTTGAACTTTCCTTCCTTGAGGAGACAATCTTGGAATATTTTTTTCACCAAGTAAAACATGACAAGTAAAAGACTCGTTGTGCTTGGGGACCACTTATGATCACACACACATTTCATTTCATACATTTTGTACATTCCATTTTTTTCATCTCCTTGCCCTTTCTTTTGACATCATCCCTATAGGAGAGTGAAACTCCCCTTCATTCATACACTATACATGTTAAAGGGTGATGTTTAGAGGTTAGGAAACTACAAGGAATTTTGTCAAGCATCCCCAAATTATCTTTTCATCCCCATTCATCACAAGTGGTATGGCAAAGACTTAAGAAGCCAAATTTAGCCCTTTTTAACTGCAAACGCAAAATATCATCATTAAGAATTCAATTAACATAATTCCTTCCATTTAATTTCCAAAAATAGTAAAAAATGAGATGATTAGCACATAAAAATATAAAATGTTTTGGGTAATCACACCTCCCAACTTAGGTTTTGCTAGTCCCTTAGCAAAAATTAATTTCAAAACACAATAACTAGACTAACATATGACGATCCATAAGCAAATTACCCACAAATCAAAGTCCAAAATCACAATGCAATTAACAAAATAAGCTTGGACATGATGGAATAGAAATGTGATATTTCATTACTATGTTTCAAAGTTGGATTACGTGGAGTCAAAAATCAAAAAGAGACAAAATTGACCTATTTCCTAGAGATTCTTCTACTAGGCCTATGACTCCATCCTATTTGGGTACATCCCACTAGACAAATTACTCCTTATCCCCATCTCCATCTTCATCTTCATCCCCAACATCATCATCAGAATCATCATCCTCTCCATGCTCACTCTCACTCCCACCCTCATCAGAATCATCCTCATCACCCTCTACCTCAACCACTGCAGAGACGGAGGGGATAGGTGCATAGGAATCAGCAACAGGTGGTGGGGTGGATTCCTGGGATAGGCCTCCCAGGGAATGTGTGCACAAAGAGCTCTCTTTCATCATTGCAACCATACCCTGCATGGTAGCCACAATTCCATGCATAGAAGTCTCTAGTGCATCTAGGCGCTAAGGCATTGAAAGTTCAGGTGCAGCAGTGGATGGTCCAGCGGATGAAGATGCCCCGGGGGCCTTAGAACTAGCAACCATAGTCTTGGCTTGCTTCCCCTGGCTCATAGCCTTCTTTTCTTCTTGCTGGTCCTGCCAATGGCTCCAGTCTCTGGGAGAGTCAGCTTGTCAAACACTTAGGCCTTCATTTCGAAGTGCTTGCAGATTCGGGTCACCAAGCTCTCGAATGGTAGTTTGATCATAGGCTTTTATGTCCCAACAAAGGCTTTCATTTCTTGCTAAATGAGAAGAGCAAAGTCAATTTTCTTCCTAGACAAGACTGCATCTAAAAGGGTCAATTTTCTAACTTTGGTTTCTTCTCAGCACCCCTTGGAAAGAGATCGCAATGCAAAAGCATGTTCAACAGTCCATAAGTAGGTTTTAACTTTCCACTTTGGACTTTCCCTTTGAATGTACTAGGGTCTTCATACATAAATTCTACGAAGTCAGAATTTTCTTGGCTTCAGTGATGTTATCAGGATAGGCTGGTGGATCATCATGTGACCTCTGGTAATCACCTAGGAGCTTAGCAATGACATCGGGGGTCAACACAAACATTTTTCCCTGAACATTGGTTTTCCAAACTTCTACTTCATCCACCTCAGATACCATAAGTGTTTAGTAAAATTCCCTAAACATTGACATTTTATGCCCATCAATTGCTAAAGCCAAAAACTCATGTTGTGTGCTCTAATGATTTGGACCGCCTCATTCTTTGGGGTAAGATAAATGGAGTCCAGGTACCATCCGCAAGTGACCCCCTTTTCTTGGATCAGTCGATGCCTAAACTTATTCTTGGCTTTCTTTCTTAGTTCATTCCCATCGACACTTGATCCCTCTATAATTCTCTTGCAACCACCGGAGTCCTTAGGTGGAGAAGATTTTGGTCCCGTGGTTTTGGTCTGTGCCATGCATAACAACATTGCCACTATAGGGAAGAAGGAGAGATGAAGCAAGAGAAGACCCTCGATCTGATCTATAGCATCAATACAAACCCGTAAATGACGAGCCATTAGGGATTACTTAGAGAGATTTTGAAGTTTATGATACTTAGGTAAATTCGGTACCTAGGGCTCCAAGGTTGAGATTTCACATAATTAAGGATAAAGAAGAAGTGGGTTTATGGATTGAGAGGGGGAAGAAGGGATTTGGGGGTTTGAGAGAGTGTCGAGTGAGGAAGAGAGAGGGTTACGGTTGAAACAAAGGTGGGAAGTGAAGGTTTAAACCAAAAATATTAGATTAAAAACCCTGACTTTTGGTGTATCAGATGAATAGTACCGGTACATCAAACTCTAGTTGCCTTAGCATACCTGTACGTTTTGGTTGAGTTGCAGAAAACTCCTGCAGAGCAACCTTTCACCACTCCTTTTCATTTTAGGACCTTCCTTATTGATTCGAACACCCTCTTTATGACCTCAACTCTACCCTAAACTTAAACTCCATTTGTACATCACCATTTGAACCATCATGCCCAATTTATTACCAAAATTGCAATGCGATTTAAAATTTTGATCTAATAAATGCACAAAACATAGCCTTCAGCTCAAAAGTATCCCAATGCATATCAAAAATATAAAATATGAATTAGTTCAAACCAGCATTCCTAACTCTTTTCAAATATCTAAAGCTTGAGAAATATTCCCTCATTCTTGCAACCATGAAGCTATTTAACAATTTCTCAGATGACTAAGCTAAGCATAAATGAGCAAAACCATGGTCTCCAACACTAGTCTAAAGTATGCATATACAAATTAATTTTCAACTCGTTTGTATATGATTTTAACAAGTAATTTGGCCACTTACGCAACGAGATTCACATTCAAATAGCTAGACAAATTCAGTTTTAATGCAAAACTCACCAACGGTCACTCTTAGGCAATGAAACACACTGAATTTATCCTGGTATGCACTCCATGTGTACAAGTGAGATAGATTCTTGTGTTCAAAACAAAGTGTGCTCACATATAATCCAAAAATGAAGTTAATATATGAAAATGAAGCGACATTGGCATAGTCTCATGAACAGAATGCTAGGGCATTAGATAGTATGACCTAACTCATCATTTTCTTTGACATCATGCACCTCTCATACTTCTCTATATCACTTAGGACTTTAAAGGTTATAATGAGGCCTTGGGTGATATTTAGGTAAATGAAATGAAGGATATAGGGTAACAAAGAGGGTTGTTCTGAGTGAGAAACTTTTATTTCAAAACACTTCCCTTTTCATGGGATTTTCATTCTCACACCATCACCACACTCTTTTTTTGTTTCTTCCTTTCCTTTAACATTTTCCTTTTCTCTTGCTCATTCTTTTCTTCTTTTTCACCCATTTTCTCCTTTTGTAGGAATTTTTTTTTCATTATTTTTTTTCCCTTGCGCTCTTTGAGTTTCAACCTCATTCATCCACTTTTTTTGAGTTTCCACACCATACTTCCTTCTTTTGCAATCACTCATTTCTACCTTAGGAACAACCAAGGTAAGGTAGATATTTCTTATTTTCTTTGGCTTGGTCAAATGTGTGGTATAGAAACGAATTTAAATTAGGCTCAATCATGGCACTAGGGATAATATTTGAACAAGAAAAAGGGCAAAGGCTAAAAATATTCAATGATGGCCCAAGATCACTTCCAGGTCTGTGTAGGATGGCATTTTATGATCAAGAAAAATCAGTCTACTACCCAAATGCACCCAAGTGAAACAAACATAATGAGACTATTGAACAAATTTGACATTGAAAGGTTGTTCTTCAAGTAAATGTAAGTTCCCTCACAAAAAGGATTTGGCACCAAAGCTCTCATGGGTCCTTACTCATCTCCACTACTTATGTCAAGCTTAGAACATGGATCCAATTCGTAAATTGCCAAAATTACACATTCAAAAGTCATATACTATTGACTTAAAAAATCAGTACGTCTATGATACTCATGCCTAGGATCAACTTCCATAGAATGCTCATGTGCACAAAGTACACCAAAAATATCAAAATATCATCCAATTCATACACTCATCATGAAGGAATACAGGTCAACAATCAGATATTTTTCCTAAAAAATTTCACATACTTTTCACCAATGCAAACAAAAAAAAAACAATTTCCCAACCACCTTGGTGTATTATACAAATGGTGCACCTCACCCCCCAACTTGAATCATGCATTGTCCTCAATATAAAAAAAAGATATCATATGCAATGAAGGACTGTAAAAAGATAAGTAAGGTAAGAGAACACCTCTCGATTGAGCTTTTGACCAAAACACTAAGAACTGGATCTAAGAGAAACCAACCTATACAACCAAAGAAGGTAAGTGACATGAAAATAAAAACATCATAATTAAATAAAAGAAACTATACATTACAAATGTAAACACTAGCTAGTCCTCCACAAACTCTGGATACACAGGATCCATCAATTCTTCCTCCACTCCTTGCTCTTCAGAACCCTCAAAGAATGGCTTGAGTCTTTGGCCATTGACCTTGAATGTCTAGCCATTCTTAGGGTTTGTCACCTCAATAGCTCCATTGGGGTAGGTCACCTTGACATGATAGGGGTCATCCCAACGGGATCGGAGTTTTCCTTGAAAATTTGGGAGGCGAGATTTATATAAGAACACTTTTTGTCTTGGCTCAAATGATTACAGTATGATGGAATTATCATGAAAGATTTTAGCCAGTTCCTTTGAAATTTTGGAGCTTTCATACTCATCTCGTCAAATCTCTACCAATTCATTAAGCTCTAACTTCCTATGTTCACCGGCCATTCTCAAATTGAATTTTAGAGTATTGATGGCCCAATAGGCCTTGTGTTCCATTTCGACAGGCAGATGGCAAGCCTTTCCATAGACAAGCCGGTTGGGAGACATGCCTAAAATAGTCATATAAGCAATACAGTAGGCCCATAAGGCCTCGGTCAATCTATCAGACCAATCTTTCTTATCAGGGTTAACCATTTTTTCTAGAATGGTCTTGATCTCCCTATTGGCTAGCTCAGATAGGCCATTTGTTTGTGGGTGCTAGGCAGTGGATATTTTGTGAGTGATACCATATTTGAACATTAGAGATGCAAATGGCCAATTACAGAAATGGGATCCACCATCACTGATCATTGCTCGGGACATCCCAAACCTCAAAAAGATGTTCTCTTTTAGAAATTTGACTACGACCTGGTGGTCATTAGTCTTGGTCGGGATGGTCTCCACCCATTTGGACCACTGCCAAAAAGATGTACAGATAACCATGAGACATGGGGAACGGACCCATGAAATCGATGTCCTAGCAGTCGAATATTTATATGACAAGCATGTGGGAAAGGGACATCATATTTGGCATCTGTCACAAGCCTTATAGAACGAAACACAATATTTAATAAGGGAGGGCAAGTAGAAACCTGAGTGAAGAATTTTGGTGGAAGTCTTCTTAGCTGAAAAATGCCCACCACAAGCCAGTGAATGGAAAAATACAAGGACATTTCGTTGTTCATTCTCAGGTACACATCTTCTCATGACCTGATCGGGACAATACTTGAACAAGTACGGGTGATCGAAGTAGAAGTACTTCACATTTGCTATAAATTGTCTTATGTCTTCTTGGCTCCATTGTGGCGGTATCTGTTCTGTTGCAAGGTAATTATATATGTCAACATACCAAGGACATGTATAATGAATTGAAAGCAAATGTTCACCAAGAAAAGAGTCAGAAATAGGAATATGTTCATTAGTTTCCTTCACCACAAGCCAAGATAAGTGATCCGCCACCACTTTCTCAACTCATTTCTTGTCTTTAATCGTCAAGTCAAATTATTGTAGGAGGAGGATCCACCTAATGAGTCTTGGTTTCACATGCTGCTTAGATAACAAGTACTTCAAGGCAGAATGGTCAGTAAAGATAACAATAGGCGAACCAATGATGTATGAATGAAATTTATATAAAGCAAACACTACAACTAGCAATTCTTTCTCAGTAGTATTGTAATTTATTTGAGCCTCATTAAGTGTTTTGCTAGCATAGTGTATCACATATGGGCTATTGTCCTCCCTCTGACCAAGCAATGTGTTGACCGCGTAATTACTCGCATCGCACATGAGCTCGAAAGGTAGATCCCAATTAGGTGATCGCATGATAAGAGGCGTGACAAGCATGCTTTTTAGTTTTTTAAAGGATGCCTCACACTCATCCGACACTCAAAGGGGACCTCCTTAGACAGTGAGTGGGTCAGGGGTTGGGCCAATCATTGCAATTCTTAATGAATTGATAATAAAAACCTACATAGCCCTAAAATTACCGAATTCTCTTGATGGCACACATCAAGTATATTGTATAGATGGCACACATCAATTGCTGGATTCTCTTGATGCACACATCAACTAGTTTTAATACCTCATACTTCCCTTCCTCCTTCATATTTGGATTTAATCTCCTTTGAGGTTGTCAAGAGGGTTTGGCATCCTCCTCAAGATAAATGCGATGGGTGCAAATGAGAGGGCTTATCCCCTTGATATCTATAATAGTCCACCCAATTGCTCCTTTGAGCTTTTTTAATTCCTTCAAGAGTCGTTCTTCTTGTTCTGCATTCAAGGTAGAGCTAATGACCACCGAAAATGTTTCTCATTCCCCAAGATATGCATATTTCAAATGTGAGGGCAATGGCTTCAACTCCCAAGTTTGGATTTTGCCCATCCGACTGAAAAAATTTCTTTTCTTGCTTGGGTAACTCCTCAAATGTAGGACTCCAACCTCCTATCCCTTTCAACTCTTCTACCTCTTCCTGCTCATCCAACTCCTCAAGATCAACTAGTTCGTTCTCCTTGAATTTCAACATCTTCTCCAACTTTAAATGCTCCTCGACCAAGGTGTCAATTCTATTGACCTCATTTACCTCTTCGTCATCCCCCGGCTGCTTGGCCAAATTGAACGCATTAAGCTCCATTGTCATGTTACCAAACACTAATTTCATTAGACCATTCATGCAATTAATCACAACATTAAACATAACGAGGTAGGGTCTTCCAAGTATAATAGGGATTTGGGAACTAAGATTAGCTAGAGGATGTGTATCAAAGACAATAAAATCGACGGAAAAGTACAATTTATCAATTTGAACCAAGACATCTTCTACTACTCCCCTTGGTGTGCGGATGCTATGATCCACCAATTGAAGCGTAATTGATGTGGGCTTCAACTCATGAAGTTGAAGTTGTTGATACACTGAGTAGGGAAGGAGATTGACACTTGCCCCCAAGTCAAGCAAAGCTTGCTCCACCCAGCAATTCCCTATTGTAATGATAATTGTTGGACAACCAAGGTCCTTGAATTTTGGAGAAGTGTTGGTCCTTAGTATGGATCTCACTTTTTCTTTTTAAAAATGCTTTCTTCTGGACATTCAATCTCCTCTTCACCGTGCATTGATCCTTCAAAATTTTACCACACGATGGTATTTTCTTAATGGCGTCGAGGAGTGGGATGTTAATCTTCACCTACTTAAACATTTCCAAAATATCAGTATAATTAGCCACCTTGACAGGTGGCAGGCATAGGAGGAATAAACATGCTGCCATCAATCACATTTTCTTTTTAAACCACCTCTCCTTTTCGCTTTTCACTCACCTCACCTTTTTTGGACTCACTTTCTTTGGCCTCACCCTCATTTTTCTCTTCTATTGGCAATGCAGGCTTGGGTAAAACCTTTGGCACCATAGTCTTTTCAATTTGTTTGCCACTTCGAAGGGTGGTGACCGCTTTGAGTTGCTCACGACTCTCTTTGCTGGGCTCGGCCAACTCAACCACATGTTGGCCTTTGGGAATCTCTTGGGGTTGAGTGGAGAATTTTCCCTTCTTTTGTTGAGACAACCCTAAGGCATTGGTGATCTTGGTGAGTTGGGTCAAAATATCTTTATTGAAGGTGGTCTAGCTTTGAATGAAGTTGTAGAGCACATCCTCCAAGTTCCTTTTATGAGGAGGTTGGTAGGTGGGAGGATTGGATGGTCCTTGATTGGAAAAGTCATATGGAGGTGGACTTCATGCAAAATTTTATGGTGGTGGGTTTGACTGATACCCTTGCTAATTGGACCTTCGGTATTGAGAGCTAGATGTTTGCCTATGACCTTGGTATTGGTTGTGGTATTGACCTTGCTTAGAAGGCACGGGAGGTGAATATGCACTAGAACCATCAGGGATAGGGTTCTCAGTCGTGCAACTAAAATTGGGGTGATTACTCCACCCCAGATTGTAAGTGTTGGAATTTAGAGAAAATGATTGCCTCGGTTGATTGAAGGCATGGACTTGTTCATGGTAAGCTTCCTTAAGCGCTTGAATGCTCGAGCACTCCGATATAGAATGCTTGACACTATCATAAATAGAACAAACTTCCTCGGTCTGTGACACATGAGACACCTCTCGTCTCCTATTCACCTCGAGATTCTCTACTTTCCTATACAATTTATAAATTTGTGAAAGTAGGTCTTCTCAGCCTCTAAAATCGTAAATCCCTCCCCTTTTAGGTTGGTCACTCCCTTGAGGTGAAGACCTTGGTACATTGGTAGAGTCAGTGGTGTGCCATGACTCTTCCTTTGGGGCCAATGTATCAAAACAGTCTAAAGCCTCATCGGGCTCTTTGCTTAAAAACTCCCCTTTGCACATCATATTAATAAACTGTCGATGGCCCGGTGTTATTCCTTCATAGAAGAAACTCATTAATTGCTATGGTTCAAAGCCATGGTGTGGAAGCTTTGTTATTGAAAGTTGTTTGGTGAATTGTGTTTTGGTAAAAATGAAATGAGACACAAATGTTGGCAAGTCCAAGAAGTCACTCCAATGGTGATACTATCTCAACTCGAATCCTTCCTCCGATAGAGCATGAATGAACAATTGATTCATGAAAAGCTAGGGATAATATGGGTGAGTATCTAAGCATAAACCATGACGAGGCCTACAAAATATCAAAGACTGGCCGATTTATCCACCCTCAACCCAGTCAAACCAAACCATTGAACTCTGAAAGGAGAAAGGAGAATGAGTTGAAATGGTATACCAACATGGAGGTTCCCCTTGGCTTTTCCAACTAGAAGATTTAGTTACTCATGCTTGAAATGAAATTAACTATGAAATGAGAATGCATTGCAAAGGAATGAAGTAGTTGAGTAATTATTGGCAAGAATACATAAGCTAGAAGAAAATGCATTTAAAACCCTTTTTACAGCTATGAAAGTAAAGAACTTTGATGCATTAATGGTAGAAGCATATAGAGAGAATTAAACCAGCAATGAACTTGAAAGAGAATATTTTGCATGGCATTAAATGAATTTCTAAAGGTTCATACCATTGATTACAAGACAATGTATTTAAAGAAAATGCAAAATCTTAAGTTTCTCTCACTAGACACAATTCATCATCTTCTGCCCAGCTTCTCTATCTATATTCTATGTAATGTATTTCATAATGCTGAACCATGGAGCCTCCTCTTCCATAAATGTGCCCTAGAGTCTCCCGTAGCTCCTTGATGTGATTCCCAACATAGGATAATAAATTAAGGTGGGCTCGTGCAGGCTGAACAGGCCTTGTATCCACACCCACCAGCATCTCTTTACTCTCTCCACATTTATGATCTATGCTCTAAAAGTCCAAGAGAAGGTTAATGAGAGGATGTTCTATGTGTTGGACGTGTGAGAGGAGCATGAGAGATTAGTTGGTGGGACCCTCAAGATAGCAGAGCAGCTTCAGCAGAATTTGGCCAAGTTAGGGAAAGCATATTGGTACGTCGATCTCCAGTAGGGTAAGCGTACCGGTACGGTTTGGCTGCTTTTCTGATTTTTTGATTTCCTTCCTCTCATAAGCTATCCGCAAGCTATCTTTTCATCCCCATTCATCACAAGTGGTATGGGAAGGCCTTAAGAAGCTAAATTTATCCTTTTTTAACTACAAACACAAAATATCTTCCTGAAGAATTCAATTAACATAACTCCTACCATTTAATCTCCAAAACAGTAAAAAATGAGATGATTAGCACATCAAAATATACAAAGTTTTGGGCTAATCACCCTGAAATAATTTATTTCATCCCGGTTTAAGTTCAAATTAATTTTATTTAAAATTTAATTCAATTATAAAGAAATTTTATAATTTTAATTATTTGGAGACCTTTGTGAGTTCGTTCGACACCCAATTGTCTCGTAAATCTTAAAAGTCCAACTATCTCAGAATTTCACAAAAATTGATAGGGCAACTAGATTTCACAAGATGAATCCAACGGCGAAGTCCATTGTGTCATAAGAGCTTTAGAGAACACATATTTTAAATCCACATTATAGGGGAAAATTACTATTCTGCCCTTTTCAGAAAAATTTCAAATTTACTCGGGTTTTACTGGATGTTGTTGTGAGTCTTTGATATCCCGTAGGCCTGGTACGGGTTATGCTTGGATGATCACCTCTATCTCGTCCCTAGCTTCCTAATTGATTGAAAATATTGTTGTTTTAAAATTCATAACATGAACCCTTATGTGTGTACGTGAGTGTCACTCTCACTCGGATTCATGCAAGAGAAAGAGCAACGGAATGGTGGTATGAAACTGAATGAAGAAAATATGTGAAATGTGAAATCTGATGAACAAAAGTGCTCCCCAATCACAAGGAGTCTCTTGTATGTTGGTGTTTTACTTAGAAAAGTATTCCAAGGATGTCTCCTTAGGGAAGGAAAGTTCAAGTGTGTGAAGGTGATTTTGGTGAACAAAAGAGAAAAGTGTAAAATCTTTTGTTTGAAAGTTGTTTTGTGGAGTATGTTTTGGTGAAAATGCAATGAGAAACAAATGTAGGCAAATCTAAGAAGTCACTCCAATAGGAACATCATTTCAACTCCAATCCCTCCTCCGATAGAGCATGAATAAACGATTGATTAGGGGAAAGCTAGGGACAAGATTGGTGAGTATCTAAGCATAAACCGTGGCTAGGCCTACGAGATATCAAAAGCTCACCAACTTATCCACTCTCAACCCCGTCAAACCGAACCATTTGACTCATAAGGGAAGGAAGAGAATGAGTTGAAATGCAAAACTCAAGAGGAAGTCTCCCTTGAATTAGTGAACTAGAAATTCAGCTAATCATGTTTGCAAGAAAGAAAAGCATAATATAAGGAAACATAATGAAGACATTAAGCATAGAACATAACTTAAAGCAAGAAAAGTTAAACTAAAACGAAAAATATGCAATACCCATTTTAAACTTGAAATGAAGAAAAACTAGATACAACAATGATAGATTCAAGAACATGTAACTAAACTTGTAATATACTTGAAATTAATGAGAATAAATTGCAAGACTTAAGGATTGCAAGAGTCTTACAATAAACTACAAGTGAAAACAAGGAAGAAAATTCAAAAATATAAATTTTTCACACTATGGCACTATTCATCATCTTCTTCCTTGGGACCTTTCTAAGCTTAGGTAGCCACCCTCTTAGAACTTGTGTAATGCTAAATATAATGGAATGTGAGCCTTCAATTTTCATGCATGGTGGTCCCCCCAAGGTATATGCAGGCTTCCCATCAAGAGGAGGTTGAATGGATGGGTCTTGACAGGCTAAGACGTCCTACCCAGCAACTCCTTGGCAACCCACTTCCCCACCCATCCTCATTAATGCAATGGCCTTCAAAGTCTTCAAATTGTGTAAGAGAGGCATGGAAATGTGAAAGGAAATGTTCGAGGGCAAGTGCGAGAAGTGTAGGTAAGACCCCCAAGCATGTGGATCTGTGTTGCAGGAGGTTCGGGCATGTTCAAGGGAGCATACGGGTACTGCGTATCAGTACTTCGAAGCTTCTGGAGTCGGGCATACCGGTACGCAGTACCGGTACTGTTCCGTACCGGTACTCTTTTTTTGCTCTAGACCACTTTTTGTAGAATCGGCATAACTTTTGATCCAACCGTTGGATTGAGCTGAAAGTGTGACACGATACAGAAGGCATCCATATCTTTGAAAATTTTCAGATTCTAAGTAGATCATGCTCAAAATAGAGGAAAACTATGGTTCTACTTCCAAATAATGTGGCAGCTGGTGCCTTTGTTCCCAAGCACTAATACCTCATTGATTTCTTCACTTTTAAGCCTCCAAATCTTCATGTATTATGTCCATGCCTTCACCACACATCCATCATAGTTCCAAGGTCCTAAAATCATTGATTTAAGTTATAAAAATACGCAACATCGAAATATCAACATTATTCATAAAATCGGCTAACTCTAAGTACTTAGATGCAAAAGTTGAGTTAAAATGCATGCAACGACGCCTTTACATATGCAACATTATGCGCTCATCACACTCCCCAACTTACCCTTTGCTAGTCCCTAGCTTACAAAATGTAAGAAGCATAAAAACAAAATAAACATACCAATCACACTTGAGACACATCATACCCTTAAATGCTATTCTAGAGTATTCACATACGCATTCATTTCAAAATTCGTGTGTGTGTGAAATGAACATGTAATTTAAACATTTATACACCGAAGTTCACATTCACTTTGACTCTCCTAATTAAGCTTTGATGCAAACTTACCATGGGTGCCTCTCAACAAAGAATCACACTATGATTATCCTAGCATACTCTCCATGTGTATATTTGAGATAGAATATTATGCTCAAAACGAAGTATGCTCACATATAATCTAAAAATGAAGTATGCATAGAAATAAAACAACCTTGGCATAATCTCATGAAAGGAATGCTAGGGCATTAGATAGCAAAACTAACTTCTCTTGTTCTTTTTAAACGTATGCTTTCCCATGCTTCTCTAAATCATTTAGGACTTTCACGGGTTGTAATGAGGCCTTGGGGTGATATTGAGGTAAGGAAAATTAAGGGTATTGGATAACAAAAAAGGTTGTTCTGAGTAACTTTTAATTCAAAAACATCTTCCTTTTCATGGGATTCTCATTCCAAACTCATCACCACACTCTTTGTTTATTTTCTTTCTTTTCCTTAACATTTTCCTTTTCTTTTTCTCTTTCTTTTACTTCTTCCACCCCTTTTTCTCCTTTTCTTGGATTTTCATTCCTTTTTTTTTTCATTCGACTCTTTGAATTCAACATTATTCGTCCCTTTTGTTTGAATTTCCACACCATACTTCCTTCTCTTTTATGATCACTTGTATTCAATTCAAGGAACAACCAAGGGGAGGTAGATTTTTGTCATTTTGCATTGGCTTGGTCACTTGTGTGGCATGGAAACGAATTTACAACAAGCCTCAACATGGCACTAGGGATAGAATTTCACAAGAAAAAAGCAAAGGCTCAAAGTAATTCAAAGATGGCCTAAGATCATCACTAGATAAGCATAGGGGAACATTGTACATATCAAGACAAAGTCAATTAACTACCCAAATGCACCTAACCAAAACAAGCATAATGAGATTATTGAACAAATTTGAAATTTGAAAAATTATTCCTTGAGTAATTTTAAGTTTCTCTCCAAACAAGGATTGGCATTAATGCTCACATGGGTTCTTACTCATCCCCACTATTCATGTCAAGCACTCAAATGTGAACTCAATCCGTAAATTGCCAAAATTACAAGTTCATGGTGCACTATGGTTGAGTTCAAAAGCAAACAAGTATGTGATTGTCTGGCATAGGATAAACTTCTATAATGTGCTCATGTATTCAAAGTTCAAAATGAAGATCAAGCAATCACAAATCCCATGACCATTTGAATAGGGGAATATAGTTCAATATTGGAGTAAAATTTTTTAAAATTTTCACATTTTCCATTATTCTATACAAAAATTGGTGGAACATGTAAATGGTGCATCTCACCCCCCAACTTAAACCATGCATTGTCCTCAATGCACAAAGAATCATGCAACGAGGAAAATGAAAGTAAAATGGGAAATGAGATACCCCTTTTTTTTTATCTTGTTTTTTATTTTTTGACATTAAAGGGAAAATGAAACACAAAAGAGCTTATTTACACCCCCCAACTTAGACTCAAACATGATATTGAATAAGATTTGCTATGATGATGCTCAAAATGATATGAGTCCAAATTAGGAAGAGGTAAACAACTTATACTAAAATCTATACTACAACTTTAAGAAAAAGGAAAGTATTACAGTGAAATAAGTCTAACTACTATGTACATGAGAACAAAAAAAGAGGGCTCTTGTCAATCCGGCTTCAATTCGGATATGGGCTTGCGCCCTTTAATTTTTTTGAATTTAATTTTTTTTTGGTGTATAAATTCCCTTTTTATCCAATCTATCCAACAATAGCAAGGATAATGATTCAAAATTCTCAACCAAATAGATGTGTAGGCAAGTTTATGCAATACCAACAATGGAACATACACTTTTTTTTTTCAAATTTTCCACACTTAACTCCATTTCAATGCCTTTCCCAAGTTGAAAATTGTGAATCTCAACACCACTCATAATAGAAAAATGACTTTGGGCTCATTAACCTTATATGAGATAATAACTTTATCAAAATTTTCACAATCTAGAGTGGTGGGAGATTCAACATCAATGTGGATTCCATTGGGATGATCATCCTCAATACATTGACTATGCTCAAGATGTTGTTCTTCTTGCATAACAATTATAGCATTAGTCAATGTATTGAGTTGTTGGGTTATTTGGGCATTGAATTCCATTTGGTATTGCATAAAATCACATAAAATATTTTCTAATTCTACTTCGGTTGAGTCCCCATATGTTGAATAGTGGCAAAATTTATTTGGAGGAGTGAGATCGGATGAAAAATTATAAGGTACATTCTCTCAACCATAACTCAGATAACTCGATGTAACATAATGATTGGGGTAAAAAAATTTGGACGCCAAAAATGAATTTGAACCTTCGTATGTAAAATCTTGAATCGGATAATATATTGGACACTCACTAGTGAAGTGTCCATACTCACCACAAATGTTGCAAACATTTCCAAATTAAGGTGCATTTATTGGGCACTCACTAGTGATGTGTCCATATTCACCACAAATCTCGCAAACATTTTCAAAACAAGGGGCATTTATTGGGCACTCATTAGTGAAGTGCCCATACTCATCACAAATCTCACACACATTTTCATAATATAGGGCATTTAATACATTATCATAAAAATTATAAGACATTAAAAAAAACACAAACTATTTACAAATGAGACGACATACCTTGGCCCATGATAAAAATCACGAGACTTACCTATGCCGCCCAAAATCACCTTTGAACTCGACGCTTAACCTTCCCCAACAACGGCGCCAAAAATGATGGATTGAAAATATTGTTGTTCCTAAGTTCCTAATATGAACCCTCAAATATGTATATGACTTAAGTGTGTGGGTGAGTGTCACTCTCACTCGAATTCTTGCAAGAGAAAGGGCAACGGAATGAACAAAATGTGTGAAATATGAAATGTGAAATGTGATGAAGAAAAGTGCTCTCCAATCGCAAGGAGTCTCTTGTATGTCTGTGTTTTACTTGGAAAAGTATTCCATGGTCGTCTCCACGGGGAAGTAAAGTTCAAGTGTGTGAAGGTGATTTTGGTGAACGAAAGAGAAAATTGTAAAATCTTTTGTTTGAAAGTTGTTTGGTAGAGTATGTTTTGGTGAAAATGCAATGAGAAACAAATGTTGGCAAACCTAAAAAGTCACTCCAATAGGAATACCATTTCAACTCCAATCCCTCCTCTGATAGAGCATGAATGAACGATTGTTTCGGGGGAAGCTTGAGACAAGATTGGTGAATATCTAAGCATAAACCGTGGCTAGGCCTACGGGATATCAAAGGCTCTCCAACTTATCCACTCTCAACCCCGTCAAACCGAACCATTTAACTCATAAGGGAAGGAAGTGAATGAGTTGAAACGCAAAATCCAAGAGGAGGTCTCCCTTGAATTAGTCAACTAGAAATCTAGCTAATCATGTTTGCAAGAAAGAAAAGTATAATGTATAGAGACATAATGAAGACATTAAGAATTGAACATAACTTAAAACAAGAAAAGTTAAACTAAGAAGAAAAATATGCAATACCCATTTTAAACTTGAAATGAAGAAAAACTTGATACAACAATGGTAGATTCAAGAACATGTAACCAAACTTGTAATATACTTGAAATGACTGAGATTAAAGTGCAAGAGTTAAGGATTACAAGAGTCTTACAATAAACTACAAGTGAAAAGATGGAAGAAAATGAAAAAACATAAATTTCTCACGCTATGGCACTATTCATCATCTTCTTCCTTGGGAGCTTTCTAAGCTTAGGTAGCCACCCTCTTAGAACTTGTGTAATGCTGAATATAATAGAATGTGAGCCTTCAATTTTGGTGTATGGTGGTCCCCCCAAGGTGTATGCAAGCTTCCCATCAAGAGGAGGTTGAATGGATGGGTCTTGACAGGCTAAGACATCCTTCCGAACAACTCCCTGGCAATCCACTTCCCCACCCATCCTCATTAATGCAATGGCCTTCAAAGTCTTCAAATTGTGTAAGAGAGGCATGAAAATATGTAAGGAAATGTTGGGGGGCAAGTGAGAGAAGTGTAGGTGGGACCCCCAAGCAAGTGGAGCTGAGTTGCAGGAGGTTCGATCATGTTTAGGGTAGATTACCGGTACTGCGTACCAGTAGTTAAGCTTTTGGAGTCGGGCGTACCGGTATGCAATACTGGTACTGTTCTGTACCGGTACTGTGTACGGGTACTATTTTTCTGCTCTAGACCACTCTTTGTAGAATCGGCATAAAGTTTGATCCAACCATTGGATTGAGCTTAAATTTTGACACGATACAGAAGACATTCAGATCTACAACTTTCGTGCTTTGAACTCGTTCAGATTCGAAGCGGATCATGGTTAAAATGGTGTAAGCCGAGGTTCTTTTTCCAAATAATGTGACAGCTGGTGCCTTTGCTCCCAAACACCAATACCTCCTTTATTTCTTCACTTTTAAGCCTCCAAATCTTCATGTATTGTGTCCATGCCTTCACCACACATCCATCATAGTTGCAAGGTCCTAAAATCAATTATTTAAGCTATAAAAACATGCAACATCAAAATATCAACATTATTCCTAAAATCAGCTTACTCTAAGTACTTAGATGCAAAATTTGAGTTAAAATACATGTAATGAGGCCTTTACATATGCAATATTATGTGCTCATCACTTCCCACGAATCAATCGTTCATCTATGCACCATTGAAGGAAGGTTTTGAGTTGAGTTGGGATTCCCATTAGAGTGAACCCTTTGGATTAACCAACACTTGTTTTCTTTAATTTTCATCAAGAACAAAACCACCAAAACTCAAACAAAAAAGATTTTATTTTTTCTTATTTTTTCACAAAATCACCTTCACACAATTCCCTTCCTTCCCTGAAGAGAAGACCATAGAATATTTTCCAAGTAAAACACGACACTCAAAAGACTATGTGCGCTTGGGGGAGCACTTTTGTTCATACATTTCCATTCCATACATTTCATTTCCACCATTTTGTTGCACTTTCTTTTGACATCATTCCATGGGAGAGTGGCACTCCCTTTTCCCTATAAGTCATACACACTTTGAGGAATGATGTTAGGATATTATGAACAACAATGGAAACCATCAATTATTTTTGGCGCCATTGCCGGGGAAGGTTAAGCGTCGAGTTCGAAGGTGATTTGAGATGGCATAGGTAAGTCTCGTAATTTTCTTTACGGGCTAAGGTATGCCGTCTCTTTTGTAAGTAGTTTGTAATTAGATAGTGTTTTATGTAATGTCTTATAATTTTTATGAAAATGTTTCAAATGCCCCTTATTTTGAAAATGTGTGTGACATTTGTGATGAGTATGGGCACATCACTAGTGAGTGCCCGATAAATTATCGGGTACAAGACTTTGCATGCCAAGGTTCAAATTCATATTTGGCCTTCCAAAACATTTACCCCGACCACTATGTTACACCGAGTTATTCGAATTATGGTTGGGAGAATGAACCTTATAATTATGCATCTGATCTCACACCACCAAAGGAATTTTACTATTATCCAATATATGAGGACTCAACCGAAGAGAAATTGAAAAATATTTTGTGCTATTTTATGCAATACCAAATGGAATTCAATGCCCAACAAATGGAAGTCAATGCCCAAGAAGCCTAACAAATTTCTGAAATTAGAGAAGAACTTAATACATTGACTAATACTATAATTACTACGCATGAAGAACAAAATCTTGAGTATAGTCAATGTATTGAGGATGACCATCTCAATGGAATGCATATTGATGATGAATCTCCCACCATTCTAGATTGTGAAAAAAATGATGAAGTTATTATCTCACATGAGGCTAATGAGCTCAAGGTCATTTTTTCATCTATGAGTGGTGTTGAGATTCAGATTTTTTAATTTGGGAAGGGCATTGAAATGGAGTTAGGTGTTGAAACTCTTAAAGAGAAATTGTATACTCCATTTGTAGCATTACATAAACTTGCATACACCTCTTTTTGGTTGAGATTTTTTAATGATTATATTTGGTATTGTTGGATAGATTGAATTGGAGAGGCCTTTGCACATGAAAAAAAAATTAAAATAAAAAAAATTAATGGGTGCAAGCTCATATCTGAATTAAAGCTAGATTGACATGAGCCATTTTTGTTTTGTTTTCAAGTACATTGTAGTTAGACTTATTTTATTGTTATATTTTTCTTCTCTTAATGTTGTAATGTAGAAGTTTTTTACCTCTCCCTAATTTGGACTCATTTAATTTGAAGCATCATAGTAGAAAATCTCATTCAATATCATGTGCGAGTTTGAGTTGGGGGTGCAAACAAACTTTTTTGTTTTCCTTTTAATGTGTATACTAAAAGAAAAAAAAATGAGCATCTTATTTCCTAGGATACTTTCATTTTTCTCATTGCATGATTATTTAGGCATTGAGGACAATGCATGGTCCAAATTGGGGGAGGGGGTGAGGTGCATGATTAGCACAAAATATTGCATAGTAATTGGTGCTAATCATCCATGAATTAACTCTTTTACGATGCTAATGAGGGAAATTATAGATGTCGAGTTATTAATGATGATATTTTGTTTTTGCAAATAAAAGGTGTTAAACAAAACCCTCTTTAGCATTTCAACAATGATGGACAAATAAGGGGGTGAAAGAATGAGAATTGGATAGCTTAATGGTGATGGGTGTAGCAGAAACAACAAAAATAGCAGAGATTGTACCGGTATGCTGTACCGGTACGCAAAGGCTACTGGAGTTTGAGGTACCAGTACGCTGTACCAGTACGATCTGTCGATTTCTTCCCAGAATCTCTGCAACAGAAGCCCTGTCACTTTGCGAACCCCAACATCAACTCTCTCCTACTCCCCTAACACGCCCATAATACTATTCACCTTGTTCACACCATAGATTAGATGTTTTGAAGCTTGGCTCATCAATGAAGACAGAGAAAGTGAGGAAGGAGCTAGGTGTGTAGACTAGCTCTGCACACCCCTATTCAGGCCATGCCTTCTGCAACCCCTGGATGGAAGAGACACCCTAGGCCACCCAAGATCAAGGGAGGGACGTTTTGGAGCCAGGAGAACCAAGGAGTTCAGGATAATTTTGGGCAGTGTGGAAAAATAGAGAAGAGAGCTCCAAGGTAGAAGACGATGAGCACTGATTTAGAGTGATGAATTGATTTTTCTGCATTTTCTTCATTACTTTGCTATGTAATCTAGTGTAACGATCCTTAGAACTTCATTGAATGTCATTAATGTTGATTTCCTTGATGTTTCTTGTTGGTTTAATGTGCATTTAAAGACTTACCATTAATGCTCCTAGTATTTCATTTTCTTAGCAATAAAATGGGTGTAAAATGCTTTCACTCTTAGTCTTTAATTCCTTGCATTAGTTACTCTAAGTCTTCATAATTCTTCATGCACTTTCATTACATTGTTCATTTCATTTCAAGCATGAGTAGCTAAATCATTAGGTTGGCAAATCCAAAGGGAAACCTCCATTTGGGTATACCACTCCAACTCATTCTCCTCCCTCTCTTATAAGTCCATTGGTTCAGTTTGACGGGGTAGAGAGTGGATAAGTTGGTGAGCATTTAATATTCCATAGGCATAGCCACGGTTTATGCTTAGATACTCACCAATCTAGTCCCTAGCTTCCCCCGAATCAATCGTTCTTTGATGCTCTATCGGAGGAGGATTTTGAGTTAAGTTGGTATCCCCATTGGAGTAACCTCTTGGGTTTGCCAACATTTGTTTTCATTTACATTCTCATTGATATACACTCCACCAAACAACTTTCAACCACAAAGATTTTTACATTTCCATTTTCATCAAATCACTTTCCCATTGGTTTACTTCCTTCCACGTGGAATCGACCTTGGAATAACTCCAAGTAAAACATGAACCACAAAAGTGTCCTTGCGATTGGGGAGCATTTTTTGTGTATTTACATCTCATATTTACATCATCCCATTTCCCTTCCTCCTTGCCCTTTCTTTTGATACTATCTCAAGGGAGAGAAACCCTCCCCTTTACTCATACATTGCATAGCCTAAGGGATAGTATTTAAGGGTTAATGGAAGCAAGATAAACAACCAATCATTTTTGGCGCCGTTGCCGGGAAAGACAAGTGTCAAATCAAGGAGGGGATTTCCGAACAACGGAGGTAAGCCCCGTGATCCTCATCACGGGCTGATGTACGTTGTCTCGTGTATATATTCTTATTTGTGTATAATTTTATTTGAATTTATTTTTTTGCATGTGGGGAAGGGACGACCATCACCGATTAGTTAGACAACCCTTAGGCCCCAACATGAACATTGACCAAGATACACCCGAGGATGAGGGTGACAATTTTGAAAATACGGGTGTCAGTCTAAACATGCATGGGGGTGGGAATGTTGATAATGTTGGTGTAAACCTAAATGACCAAAAGGGTGGGGGATTGCCCGAACCTAGGATGCCTAACCCACGAATGCACTATCCCCCTCCCGATCAATTTGATAATGTGAATGCCAACCCAAACATGCAAGGGGGTGAGGGATTGCAATCACCAAGGATGCCCAACCCACGTGTTCATTTTCCCCCAGCTATGAATGAGGGGAACATCCAACTTGAGCCTCCAGCTAGGACAATGCGGGAGTTCCTTCAACAAACCCGTAGTACCACACCATCATGCATCCTTCTTCCCCTCCAAGCTCATCTCTTTGTAATCAAACCTTGGATGTTGCAACTACTCCCCAAATTTTGTGGGATCGAGAATGAAAACCCGTATAATCACATATGGTCCTATGAGGAGATGGTTGTAACCTTTATCCAAAATTATAACATGGAGGAAATAGTAAGGATGAAATTGTTCCCTTTCTCCTTGGATGGTAAGGCAAAGATTTGGCTTGATGCCTTGGCATCCCGGACCATGTTATCTACGGACCAAATAGTTTCATCTTTTTTGAAAAAAAAAATCCAGTTCATAGAACCACATCTTTAAAAAAAGAAATCCAAATTTTTTCTGAAAACCCCAATGAGCAATTCTACCAGTGCTGGGATCGATACAAGGATTTAATCCAATCCATTCCACATCATGGGTTTAAATCATGGGAATTGGTGAGTTTTTTCTGTGAAGGAATTACACCAAACCATAGGCAATTCATTTACATGATGTGCAATGGTGAATTTTTGAACAAAGATCCTGATGAGGCCCTTGACTACTTTGCTACCTTGGCTGAAAATGCACAATCTTGGGATGTTAGGGACCCAAATAATGTACCTAGGACATTGTCGGGTAGTAGTCAATCACAAAGAGGGGATATATGACTTGAAAGACCGGGAGGATCTACTTTCACAAATTTCCAAATTTCCTAAGAAAGTATATAACCTTGAGGTGGATAGGAGACGAGAGGTGTCTCATGTGTCAAGAGCCGAGGAGTCTTGTTCTATCTGTGGTGGTGTCGACCATTCCATATCGGAGTGCTGAGAATCCCGACACTTAAAAAAGGATATCATGAACAAGTCAATGCCTTCAACTAACCTATACAATCATTTTCTCCGAACTCCAACACTTATAATGCGGGGTGGCGTGATCACCCTAATTTTAGTTGGAGGAATGAGAACTCCATCCCTTATGGCTCAAACACATACACATCGCCTGCACCTCCAAGGCAAACTCAATTTCAATCCCAAGGTCAAGGGCAAGCATCTAGCTCCCAATACCACCCGTCCAATCCAAAAGGGTACCAATCCAATCCATCTCCCCAAGGTCCTCCCCAACAAGCACCCTCTAATCCTCCCACCTACCAACCTCCTCATAAGAGGAACTTGGAGGATGTGCTTTACAATTTCATCCAAAACCAAACTATTTTCAACAACAACATCTCGGCTCAACTCACAAAGATCACACGGGTTGTCTCAACAAGAGAAGGAGAAATTTTCCGCTTAACCCCAAGAAAATCCTAAGGGTCAACATGTGGTTGAGTTGGCCGAACCCACCCAAGATAGTTGTGAGCAACTTAAGGCGGTTACTACCTTTCGGAGTGGCAAGAAAATTGATAAAGCCATCGTGCCAAAGGTCTCACCTAAGGCCACATTGCCATTACAAAAAGAGACTAAGGTTAACGCCAATGGGGCTGGGGTAAGTGAGAAGAAAGAGAGTGAGGCGGTTGAGAGAGAAAAGGTGATTGATGAAAGTGTGATTGTTTCTCCCATCCTCGCCCCTTTTCCTAATCGTTTGAAGCCACCAATCAAGATGGCTAATTATGCTGATATTCTTGAGATGTTTAAGGAGATGAAGATAAACATCCCACTCCTCGATGCTATAAATCAAATTTTATCATGTGCAAAGATCTTGAAAGACTTGTGCACGGTAAAAAAGAGACTCAATGTTCACAAGAAAGCTTTCCTCACTGAGCAAGTAAGCTCAATTTTGAGGACAAACACTCCTCCAAAGTTTAAGGACCCCAGCTACCCCACCATTGCCATAACCATTGGAGATTGTCGGGTTGAACAAGCATTGCTTGATTTGGATGCAAGTGTTAACCTCTTCCCCTACTCCGTGTATCAAAAACTCAAGCTTGAGGAATTGAAACCTACTCCAATCACGCTTCAACTGGTGGACCGTAGTGTTCGAACACCAAGGGGAGTAGTTGAGGATGTTTTAGTACAAGTGGATAAATTTTACTTTCCTGTTGATTTTATTATACTTGACACTCACCCTGTTGCTAATCTTAGCTCCCAAATCCCTGTAATACTTGGTAGACCTTTTCTTGCCACATCTAATGTTGTGATTAACTGCAGGAATGGTTTTATGAAGCTAGCATTTGGAAATATGATAATGGAACTCAATGTGTTCAACTTGTGCAATCAACAGGGAATTGATAAGGAAGCACATGAAATATATCGGATTGACACTTTGGTAGAGGAGCACATGGAGTTAATGAGCACTTTCAATTTGAGAGAGGAGGAAGTTGTTGATATGGATGAAGTGGATGAGCCAAAAGAATTGGAAAGTTTGAAAGGGATAGAAAAGTGGATCCCTACATTTGAAAAACTCCCACACCAAGAAAAAAAGATATTCCCATCCGATGTACAAAAACATAACTTAGAATTGAAGCCATTACCTTCCCATTTGAATTATGTATATCTTGGGGAAGATGAGTCATTTCCGGTAGTGATTAGTTCAACATTAAATGCAAGACAATAAGAAGAGCTCTCGGAGGTGTTGAGGAGGCATAAAGGGGCAATTGGTTGGACAATTGCAGACATAAAGGGGATAAATCCCACCATTTGCACACACCAGATCTATCTTGAGGAGGATGCAAAGCCATCTCGCCAGCCACAAAGAAGGTTGAATCCGATCATCAAAAACGTGGTGAGGGATGAGGCGATGAAACGTGGGCATTATTTTTTCAATTACCGATAGTAAGTGGGTTAGTCCCACGCAAGTAGTACCCAAGAAATTGGGAGTCACTGTTGTGGAGAATGAATAGAAGAGTTTGTATTGATTACCGGAAGCTCAACCTGTGTACAAGAAAAGACCACTTTCCAATCCCCTTCCTTGATCAAGGGCTAGAACGAGTAGCGGGGCATCTTTTCTATTACTTTTTGGATGGATACTCTGGCTACAATCAGATACAGATTTCCCTGGAAGACTAGGAGAAAACCACCTTCACTTGTTCCTACGGTACCTTTGTGTATCGTCGCATGCCATTCGGGTTATGTAATGCCCCCATAACTTTCCAATGTTGCATGATGGGGATCTTTAGTGACAGGGTGAAGAAGATTATTGAGGTATTCATGGATGGCTTCTCAGTCTTTGGGGATTCTTTCAATGGGTGTTTGGAGAATTTAGAGAAGGTTTTGGAGAGATGTGAAGAGAAGAGTCTGGTTTTGAATTGGGAGAAATGTCACTTCATGGTGGCACAAGAAATTGTTCTCAGGCACATCAGTTTGGCGAAAGGAATAAAAGTTGACAAATCAAAGGTGGAGGCCATCTCCAACCTTCCTACGCCGAAAGTCGTCAAGGATATCTGGTCGTTTCTGGGCCATGCGGGTTTTTACCGTCGTTTCAATAAAAATTTTAGTGCATTGGCCTGACCTTTGACCAATTTGTTGTCTAAAGATGTCCCATTTGAATGGTCGAATAGTTGCGAGGCATCTTTTTCAAAACTCAAAAGTATGCTTGTCACACCTTCAATTATGCGACCACCCAAGTGGGATTTACCTTTTGAGCTGATGTGCGACGTGAGTTATTACGCGGTCAGCATAGTACTCGATCAAAGGGAGGAGAATAAATCATATGTAATTTACTATGCTAGCAAAACTCTTAATGAAGCTCAAATGAATTATACCACCACTGAAAAAGAGCTGCTGGCTGTAGTAAATTACGGTCTTACATCATTGGTTCACCGATAGTTATTTTTACTGATCATTCTACTTTAAAGTATCTATTGTCTAAGCAGGATGCCAAGCCAAGACTTAATAGGTGGATCCTCCTACTTCAAGAATTTAATCTGATAATCAAGGACAAGAAAGGAGTGGAGAACGTTGTGGCGGACCATTTATCTCGATTGGTGGTGCAAGAGGCCGATTAGCACATTCCTATCCCTAATTTTTTCCTGATGAGCATTTACTGTCAATTCATTTTGTTTTTTCTTGATAAGCTGACATTTATAATTATCTTGCAACAGGATAATTACCGCCACAGTGGAGCCCTGAAGATAAAAAGAGATTTATGACAGACGTGAAGTATTTTTACTTTGACAATCCGCAACTGTTCAAGTATTGCCCAGACCAGATTATGAGGAGATGCGTGCCTAAAAATGAACAGCGGAACGTCCTTGCATTCTGTCATTCCCAAGCCTATGGTGGACTTTTCTCTGTAAAGAAAACCTCAACAAAAATTCTTCAGTCAGGTTTTTATTGGCCTTCTTTATTCAAAGACTGTGTTTCATACTGTAAGGCATGTGACAGATGCCAACAATTGGGTAGCGTGACCCGTTGAAGAATGATGCCCCTTTCCCTTGTACTTGTCATTGTAATATTTGACTGTTGGGGCATCGACTTCATGGGTCCATTTCCATTGTCGTTTGGCTACCTGTATATTCTTCTGGCAGTGGACTACGTGTCCAAGTGGGTAGCGGCTATCCCAACCAAGACAAATGACCACTGGGTCGTAGTCAAGTTCCTTAAGGAGAACATTTTCTCAAGATTTGGGATGCCTCGTGTAATGATTAATGATGGTGGTTCCCACTTTTGTAACAGGCCATTTGCATCATTAATATTTAAATATGGCGTTACACACAAAGTGTCCACTGCTTACCACCCACAAAACAATGGCCAAGCTGAATTAGCCAACAGGGAGGATTAAAAATATTTTGGAAAAAATGGCTAAACCAAACAGGAACGATTGGTCCGGAACGTTGACCGATGCCTTATGGGCATACAACACTGCCTATAAGATTATTTTAGGCATGTCTCCCTACCGGCTAGTTAATGGAAAAGCTTGCCACCTGCCAGTTGAAATGGAGCATAAGGCCTACTGGCCCACAAAGACCTTGAATTTTAACATGAAAATGGCTAGGGAGCAGAGAAAATTGGAAATGAATGACTTGGATGAGATCGAAAGAGATGCATATGAGAGCTCTAAAATTTCCAAGGAACGGGCTAAATTTTTTTATGACAATTCCATCACAAAGAAGTCGTTTGAGCTCGGGCAAAAAGTGCTCTTATATAATTCCCGGCTCTCCATTTTTCAAGGAAAGTTAAGATCACGGTGGGATGACCCCTATCTTGTCAAGGTGGCCTACCCCAACGGAGCGGTAGAATTCACAAACCCCAAAGATAGCCAAACATTCAAGGTCAATGGCCAAAGACTCAAGCCATTCTTTGAGTGTTTCGAAGAGAAGGGGGTAGAGGAAGATTTAATCGACCCAGTGTATCCGGAGGTTAGGGAGGATTAGCTAGTTTTCACCTTTTCTAATGTACAGTTTTTCTTATTTACTTATGCCATTTTTATTTCATGTTACTTACTTTCCATGGTTGAATAGCAGTGTTTCTTTTAGATCCAGATCTTGGTGCTTTTGTCAAAAGCTCAAATGCAAGGTGTTCTCTTACCCTTCTCATCTTTCACTGTCATGTACTGTATATTATACCTTTTTGTTGCATTGAGGACAATGCATGATTCTAGTTGGGGGTGAGGTGCACCATTTGTATGATACACCAAGGTTGTTGGAAAATTTTATTTGTTGTTTGCATTATTGAAAAAGATGTGAAAATTGTAAAATTTTGAAAATTTTTGATGAAAAATATCTAAAGTTGATCTATATTTCGTCATGAAGAAGTTTGGTGTGGATGACATGTTTATCGTTTTTATGAACCTTGTGCGCATGAGCACTCTATGGATGTTGATTCTATGCATGAGTATCATTTATGTATTGATTTTCAAACTCATCTGTTGGTGACTCTTGAATGTGTAATTTTGGTGATTTACGGATCGGATTCATGTTTTAAACTTGACATAAGTAGTGGAGATGAATTTAGATCCATGAGAGCTTTAAAGCCAAATCCTTTTTGGAGAAATATCACAATTACTCAAAGAACTATTTTTTTTTCAACGTCAAATTTGTTCAATAGTCTCATTATGCTTGTTTTGGTTTGGTGCTTTTGGATAGTGGATTGATTTATCGTGATCATATAATGCCACCCCATGCGGACCTGGAAGTGATCTTAGGCCATCTTTGAATATGTCGACCCTTTGCCCTTTTTTCTTGTGCAAATTTTATCCCTAGTGCCGTGATTGAGCCTTAACTTGAATTCGTTTCTATGCCATACATTTGACCAAGCCAATGAAAAGAAGAAATATCTACCTTACCTTGGTTGTTCCTAAAGCAGATGTGAGAAATTGAAAGAGAAGGAACAGTGGTGTGAAACTGTAACCAAAAGGGATGAATGAGGTTGAAACTCAATGAGTCAAACATATAAAAAGGAAAATTACAAGAAAAGGAAAAGAATGGGTGAAAGAGAAAAAGAAAAGGGAAATGTCAAGGATAAGAAAGAAAATAGACAAGGGAGTGGTGATGATATGAGAATCAAAATCCCATGAAAAGGAAAGTGTCTTTTTTGAAATAAAAGTCTCTCACTCGGAACAACCCTCTTTGTTACCCTAATTCCGTCATTTCTTTTACCTAAAAATCACCCCAAGGCCCCGTTATAACCGTTAAAGTCCTAAGTGATCTAGAAAAGCATGGGAGGTGCATATTTTCAAAGAAACTGATGAGTTATGTTAACTGTTCAATGCATGAGCATTCTTTTCATGAGACTATGCCAAGGTCGCTTCACTTTCATATATGTACTTCATTGTTGGGATTACATGTGATCACTTTGTTCTTGAAAACAAGATTCTATGTCACATGTACACATGGAGGGCATACCAGGATAACTTGAGAGTATTCTTTGATTAAGAGTGCCCCTTGGTGAGTTTTGCATTGAAGATGAATTTGCCTAAGCTATTTGAATGTGAATCCTATTGAGTAAATACTCAAATTACATGCTTAAATCACACACATTCAGGTTGGAAATCAATGTGTACATGCATACTTAAGACTAGTATTGGAGTCTATGGTTTTGCTCATGTATGCTTAGTTTAGTCAGATGAGAAACGTGTCAAATAACTTATGCTTCCGGAATGGAGGAATATGACTCAAGTTTTTTATATTTGACATGACTTGAGAATGCCCCCTGATAAATTTATGATATGTTTTCTGAATGTTCTTTTTGATTAGTTGAAAGTCAAAATTTATTCCATTTAGGTTGATTGCATAAAAGGTTCAAATCACTGTGTGATTTTAACATTAATTTAAGCATGATGGTTCGAATTGTGGTTTTCAAAAGGAGTGCATTGTTGGAATGGAGTAATGGTCATTAGGAGTGTGTGAAAGTATCTAAGGAGGTCCTTAGTTGAAAAGGTGTGGTGAGAAGAACTCAGCAGGAATTTTACAGCCAAAATAGCCGAGACTGTACTGGTACAGAGTACCGGTACGGTACCGTATCAGTACGTCGTACCAGTACGCAAAGGCTACTGGAGTTCGAGGTACCGGTATAGCGTATCGGTACGGTCTGCTGAACCGAGAAAAAAAATTAGGGTTTTTTATTTTAAATCTTTGGATACATTTCATTTCCCACCTAAACACTCAACCCTTGCTTTCCCTCTCCCTCACTCGAAAACTTCCCAAGCTTTTTTCCTCTCCCTCCTTCCTTAAAACCCTAGATCATCTCCTTTGTTCTACCAAATTCTAGGGCACCCCTCGCCAAAACCCTTCCTGTCGAATTCCCCAAATTCCCCAAATCCCTCTTTTCTTTTCAAGCATATTCACATGGCCCGTCAATTAGGCGCTGTACTCGAGCCACCAGTCTCAGGTGTGGGCACTGTTGTATTCCATGGCCCGAACCAAGAGGGCGGGGTCCAAGTCCCCTCCACCAGCTGAGCCGAGTGGCCGCAAGAGGAGCGATGAGGGACCAAGCTAGGATCCCGAGGAGCAAAGGAAGAGGGCGAGGATTACTACACGTCTCCAGTTTATAGGGGACAAGGGTGTCACCTGTGAGCACTATTTGGATTTCATTTCACTCACCCATGACATGAGGTGGTGAAAATCGTTGAACAACATGGGATTCGGTTCTAGTTTGAACCGGTGGAGGGGTATAACCTACCGATGTGCAGAGAATTCTACCAGTCACTCATGGTGGTGACAGTGCAGTGATTGATACCCAATTATAACATTTTATTGTGCCTCATTTGGACTAATTATACTTTGATGGAGTTCAAATGATGATGTTTCAGGTGTTAAAGTGAGAAAAAAGGGTCAAGCATAACAAATAAAACATTTAAGTGTAACTGCGGTGCTTTAAGGATCAAACAATGGAAAATCTTGGGGGACAGCCTTCACGTTCGAACGAAAGGGACCGTTCGAACGGTCCCCTGAATTTAACGAAGACCAGGCGTGTTGCAGACAGACCCTGGAGACTAAAGCCTAACGTTCGAACATCAAGCCTCGTTCAAACGCATCATCACGTTCGAACGACACTAGAAACACTGACATAATCAGGCTAACTGGAAGACTTCGCGTGTGCAGACTCCCAAGCCAGAAGAAAGACCCTCAGGCACGTGGGTGCCATGATCGACTGAATATGGAGTGTTTGAAGACCCTGAGTGCTGCAGAGAGTGGGTGAATGAATGGCCTGACAAAAGACTGCAACCCACGTGAAGCCTGAAAATCAACACAGACATACAAGTAAAACAGCCTTCACGTTCGAATGGAAGGGACCGTTCGAACGGTTCCCATGGACAGACTGCAGATTTCCTGATTCTTTGACTGAGCCTTTGATTCTCACCTTGACTTAGGCGTCCAGCACTGCTCTTTCACCCCTCCCTTGCTTTTCCCTGCCTATATATACTCCCCTTTTGGGAGCCTTTGAGGACACACTTGTGGGGAGAGATCAAGAGCTCCCCTCTTGAAGAATACCTAGTCTTTTTATGCATTCATTTTAATTCAAGTTTTACATTCTAGTTCTTTAATTCAAGTCTTTTACATTCTTGCTCCTTTTAATTACTTCAAGTCTTTATTATAGTTGGGAAGTTTAATTCCCTACTTGTCTTCATCTTTATTATAGTTGGGAAGTTAATTCCCTACTTGTCTTCCTTTTTATAGAGTTGGAAAGATAAATTCCCTACTTTTGTGTTCTTTATGTTCTTAATTTACTTCTTGTCTTTACATCAATGCTTTTACTTTCTTGCTTTCAATTATGTCTTGCACCTTCATCATTTGAGCTCATCTTCTTCTTAGAAGAGTGAATCTCTTCCACTTTTCTAAGGCTTTACCCAAGCCAAAAAGGGTGGAACGTGATTCACTCATTCTTTGTTGAAGATCTAGCTTTCTTTTACTTTCTTTCACTTCCATTGCTTGAGCATCTTCTTCTTAGAGGAGTGAAACTCTTCCACTTTTCTAGGGATTTACCAAAGCCAAGAAGGGTGGAATGCGATTCACTCATTCATCGTTGAAGATCAACTTCGGAGTTCCTCTACTTGGAGGAATGAGTACTATTCACTTTTCTAGCTTTACCCATGCTATGAAGAGTGAGTAGTCCTCATTCACTCTTTAGGGAGAAGGGATGAATACGTAATAACTATCCGGATGTTATACTTGTGCATTTCTTTCATACTTCAATGCTTTATTTACTTGCTTAGTGGGAGGTTGAATATGTTAAGCAAAGTTAGGATAATTTGCACAACCAAAGGATGTTTCTATGATCCGGATAACTCCTACATAGAAAGATCTGTTGGTTCAAGGCTAGTACCCTAGCTAGGTAATGTTCTTTGGGGAATCAATGGTTCTTTTCTATGGCAAAATGGATAACTCCTTCTAGAAGGATTCGTTGATTCAAACCAAAGAACTACGGCTAGTATTATGTATAACCAAGGGATCTTTTCTATGGTAAATGAATAACTCCTTCTAGAAAGATCCGTTGGGTGAGACAAATACTCCGAGATAGAACTTCACGACTAACTCTTCAATCTCCTCCACCATTGCACTTCATAAAAAGGATGGAGCTTTAACCCAGTCCTCCCTTATCTTCCGATTAACTTACTGTTACCACGGGAGTTAGTTGAGTTATAAAGCACAAGTGCAATACACCGGATAATTCATTACATATTCTGATCCTTGAACTAAAGAGTGACTTTAATTTTATTTGAATCTTATATTTTGTCTAGAAAAACTCTTTTGAAAAGAATTTAATGTTCTGTTCAAGAAACCATCCACTTCTCACAAAGCTAAAAAAGGTTACAATTGATCGATCTTCATTACTGTTCACCTTGAAACACTAAACACCATATTCCCTATGGATTCGACTCCGGACTCAAACCGGATTATTACTACAGCTTGACTGCCTGCACTTGGGTGTACACATTTCGGATCAAGTCAAGTTTTTGGCGCCGTTGCCTGGGAATATTTGATAAAAGTGTTGTAAAGGTAAAAAGTGGTAAGACTTTTCCTTTCTGTATATATTATTGGTTGTTGTAAATAATTTGTTTCCTTTTATTTTATTTTATGTTTGAGGACGCTCCTAACCATAACAATTTGCCAGGAGAATCTTCAGGGTCTGTGAACCAATCTGAACCAAATTCACTTAGATCAATAGCAGACTCGGGTGAGAGTAACATGACAAATAATGATAGAAATGGAGACGTGCCTCCACGGGAGGAAGAAGTGCCTAACACTCGAACTTTGAGGGATTACTTGAATCCCACAAGAAATAGTGCACCCTCATGTTTTGTATTCCCTCCAGATGCTTCCCCTTTTACTGTAAAGCCGGGGACAGCTCAGTTACTACCTGAATTTCATGGATTAGAGACAGAGAATTCATACTTGCATATGAAAGATTTTGAGGAAGTGTGTGGAACATTCCAAGATAATTCTGAACTTGTCAAGATGACACTTTTTCATTTTTCTGTAAAGGATAAAGCTAAACAATGGCTAAATTCTTTAAAAACTTCTTCCATGCCTAACTGGCAAACCTTCCGAAATGAATTTTTCAGAAAATTTTTCCCCTTACATAGGACCAATACACTCAAAAGGCAAATCATGAATTTTTCGGTCAAAGAAGGAGAAAGTTTTTATCAAAGTTGGGAGAGATTCATAGAACTACTCCAAGCCTGCCCTCATCACTCTTTTGAAAATTGGACCTTAGTGGGATTTTTCTATGACTCCTTGTCAACTAGACTGCGTCAATTTGTTGAAATGATGGCGCAAGGAGAATTCATGAGTAAAAGTCCGGAGAAGGCATTCAATTTTGTGGACACCAGATCTGATAGCTCTCAGATGTGGGACTCAGCCGCTCCTACCTGTGTTTAATCCAAACCATCCACTTCCCAAGGGGGAAAGTATGTCTTAAGAGAAAATGATGACTTGAGAGCAAAAATGTCTACCTTGTTTCAAAAGCTTGAAGCTTTAGAGATAAAAAAAATTCATCAGGTAGATATCATCCCTCCCACTGAACAAGTATGTGGAATCTGTGTATTAACAGGACATCCTACTGGGGACTGTCCTACTATCCCTGCATTCAAAAAAGTCTTGTTGGAATAAACAAATGTAATCTCCAATTTCAACAAACCTTACTCCAACCCATACTCTGAAACATACAATCCAAGGTGACGAAATCACCCGAATTTCAGTTGGAGGAACACATAACCAATTCCCATGAATCAACCTCAAAATCCACAGCCACCACCTCAAAGGCCTCCTGCATATCAACCATACCAACCACCACACAAGAGGAACCTTGAAGACACATTGAATCAGTTCATGAAAACTAAAATGAACTTCAATGTCCAGTCCACCCAATCCTTCACTGATTTCAAAACACAAACCACTTAATCCTGCGAAGATCTCAAGAGTCACATTCAAAAGTTGACTCAATCCATTGTTACACATGAGAAGGGCAAATTCCCTGCCCAACCAAAACCCCCACAAGATCAAGCTCAAGTTGTCACCACACTAAGAAGTGGTAAGGTGATTGACAAAACCGTAAGAGACATGCTAATTCCAAAGCCAAGATCTGAGTCAATCCAAATCGACTCACCAGTTGAGCCTGAACCAATTGAGTCTGACCTCGTGATTGAAAAAGAACCCATGAATGAACAAGAACCAGAGCCATCAAAGGAAGAAGAACCCTTATGTCCTATTCCTACTCCTTTCCCTCATAGACTAAAACCCAAACAGAAGGTGAATAATCAAGATGAAATTTACGAGCTTTTCAAGCAAGTAAAAATCAACATCCCACTTTTGGATGCAATCCAACAGGTTCCATCTTATGCCAAGTTTCTAAAAAACTTGTGCACAGTCAAGAGAAGTCAAAATGTCCAAAAAAGAGCATTTTGACAAAACAAGCCAGTGCCCTATTCCAGTGTAAAACCCCTCCAAAATACAAGGACCCTGGATGTCCAACTGTATTTTGTGTCATCGGAGACTTCAAAATTGAACAAGCAATTCTAGATCTCGAAGCCAGTGTCAATCTATTGCCCTATTCTGTTTACCAGCAATTGGGTCTAGGTGAACTGAAACCCACAAGTACTTCACTTCAGTTGGCCGATATATCTGTTAGAACCCCTAAGGGCATTATTGAAGATGTACTTGTCCAAGTAAATAGCTTTGTCTTCCCTGTTGACTTTATTGTTCTAGATACTCAGCCAACATTACATCCTAATGATCAAATTCCCATTATTCTTGGTCGACCCTTCCTAGCAACTTCTAATGCTCTGATCAATTGCAAGAACGGAGTAATGAAATTAACTTTTGGGAATATGACTCTTGAGCTGAATATTTTCAAGATTGCCAAACATCCAAAAGAAGATAACGAATTGGAAGAATTGAATTCCATTGAGTCATTGGTTCATGAACATGTGGATCGAACCTTCTGTGAGGAATCTGTTGAATCTTATCTGCTACAATTAAGTCTATGTGACTTAAAAAAAGATAACCCAGATTCACCCAGTTGCCCTACTCATGCTGTTGAGATAAGGGCACCCAAATTCAAGGAAACTTCACCAAGTGGCATAAAGCAAACCTTGTTAAGTGACAAGCCACCAAAGCCTAAATTGCAACCTCTCCCAATAGTAATATCATCAAAGGGCATGAAAGTTGACAAAGCAAAAATAGATCCGGCTGGGAAATCTCATCTCTTTCAAAGTATGATTTGTGGGATGTTAAAACCAATCTTGGAGGATTCTATTAAAAAAGTGGAAACTATAATGGAACCAGAATATTCCTCCAAAATTTGAACCTGCTGACACTCAAAAGGTTCGGATCAGGAAGAAAACCGACCCGCAAAAATGCCTTTATAAGGCTCTCTCTTTTCGCTCTTTTCCCATGCTCATCGCTTTTTGGCCTCCCCCTCTTCTCTTTCCTTTTCGTTTCTTTCTTCTTCTTTCATCTTCGTCTATCTGTAACCAGACCCCAACCCCATGACCACCCATTCCACAAACACCATATTTTGTTACATGCTTTGTATTTTACTGTTATATTTGCTTATGGCCCTCTTGCTTTTATTCGCACTCACACACAAGGATTTTCAGTCGATCCGAAATCCAGATTATGCGAAAGATCTCTAATTGGTTTGTAGGTATCGGACGGAAAATGGGTCTGCACCTTCCAGCTTCATCTCCAAGATCTTCAACTGGTAAATTCGAAACATTGGGGACAATGTTCAATTTAGGTTGGGGGGTGAGAACTAAAGTTCATATTTTGTGTCATATTTTGTGTCACTGCCTGTATGTGTAAAATTTTTAAATTTTTTGTTATTATTGTTACTGTTGTTGTAGTTCTATGTACTGTGATGATCATGTCTGTGAGCCAGTTTAATTTGTCTTTGTGACTGGAAAACGTTAAAGAACCGGATAGGGAGTCTAGGAATCATGGATGTTAAACTTTTTTGGTTTAGTTTTGGAGCTTTACGCAATTTTTTAGCAGATGTGCATAATGTGATCATGAGAAAAGCAAGGCTGGTAAGGAAAAATGAGATCCGAGAACAAGAAGCAAAACCACTCTACAGCAGAAGCACTAATGCTAAACGCCGACGAGCCAAGAGACTTGGTGCCCGTAAACAGTGTGGCCGGGTATTTCATGAGAAAAGATACAATCAGTGTTCTGAACCGATCTCCGGTCGTGCACTCGATCAATTAGACTGGATAGTGAATGGGCAGAGTAAGGATTATCCTGACACGCCATCCTATTCCGGTACTATACTTAACCGGTTTGTGCGACAGGAGATTGGAAGAGTCACTGGTTGTTCAAACTACACAGAAGATGACTCGGATTAAATTGTTTCATAACCAAAGCTGTGAAAAATTGTATTTTATTTGGTTTTGGGGAATGAAAGCCAACGGTCCGAATTACTTGAGAATAAGTGTGAAAATTTTCTTTTTTATGCATACTTGTATTTTTGCTTAAACTTTTGACAAATTTATGGGCTGAGTAAAGAAATGTCTAAAAATGCCAACTTCAAGTGTGGGTAGGGATCGTTCTTGAGACGCCAGGAAATTTGGATTAAAAACTTAGTGTTTTGTTCCTATAGTTCAGTTGTATATAGCATTGAATATTTTTTTGAGTTTTGGTTCAACATTCGAACGCAACTCCACGTTCGAACGAAACTTACTGGCTCATCAACGTTCGAACGGTGAACCACATTCGAACGTGCCTCTAAGACTATAAAAACCACAGTCGTCTTCCTCAGTTTAAAATTTTCAAAAATCTTGCTCCCCCTCAAAAACCCAAAAGTCTCTTCCTCTTCCCAGGCTTCCACTCATCTCCATTCACCATTTTGACCCTCTAGCAGCTTTACCCACCCCTTCTCCACCTCAAAAATAGCAAACGCAAGCCGTGAATCCCGTTTTTTAGTCGCCTATTCACCTGCCATCCCCACAACCACGTTCGAACGGTTCCATTCGTTCGAACGACCATGCCAAGGACAAAAATGCCTACCAGGCCCAACCAGGGTGTTAACCAGGAGCCTAATTTTATAGAAGAGATGATCACGGAGAAGGAGGGAAGGCAGAGAAGGTTGAGATACGAAAGAACAAGGTTCCCAAGTGCTCTCAAGGCTGAAAGGTATGAAAATTTCTACTGAAATCACGCCGTAGTCTGTGAGAGAGATATTATTATTGATGATTTTGCTCAGTTAGGATTACTTGTGGAGATGGAGAGGAGAGGTTGGTTGTGGTGTTTGTTGAATGGTGGTGAGGCCGTGGTTGATTTGGTGAGAGAATTCTACTCCAATGCGGAGTATGATGTTAAAGAGATTATTACATATGTGAGAGGTATCCACATTGTGGTAGATGAGGCCTATCTTAAGGAGATGAGGTCGGATATGCCTCAAGTGGAGAACCCAGTCTACCCACCACCACAGGATGTGAGTTTAGATTTGGTTGGGAAAGAATTGACTGGAGTAGATAACTTTTCATGGGGAGGAAGGAGATTTTTGAAACAAGGAGAGATGATTGATAAATACAAAATGCTAAATTTGATTTCGGTATCAAACTTTGCACCTGTGAAGTGCTCAAATGAAATTCTCCCTGATATGGCACGACTACTTTATGTCATAGGGAAGGGCCACAACATAAATCTCCCCTCTCTCATTTTCTCTGAGATGAAGAAAGGGTGCGAGGCAAAGAAAAGTGCCTTGCCCTTCGGCACCCTAGTGATTGAGATTTGCAAAGACCAAGGAGTGAGGGTGCGGTCTGAGATGATTAGAGAAAAACCAATGTGGGCGCTCAACAAGGGATCTTTTAAGCACAGCCGAGGACATAGTGGCACCCCCGTGGTTAGATATGAGGAGCCACCCACTCAGGGGATAGATGAGGTGCAGCAGGAGCTTGATCACCGAGAGGAAATAGATATTAACCAAGAGCTTGAGGAAGAGAGAGAAGAAGTACAGATTGAGGCACCTGGCCCCAGTACCAGCACCCACAGATCTCTTCGAGAGATTATGATGGATATCAAGGCTGAGCAAGCCAAGATTCCCCAGTAGCAGGAGGAGATTCTTAGCTACTTTTGGAGTGGAGCTGGTGGTGCTTCTGCTAGTAGAGCTCGAGCTGATGATGGCAATGCATGAGACAGAGTCCCTTCTTGTGTTTGTCTTTGTGTGGTGATTATTCTGCAACCATGAAGAATGTGTTTATTTTTTTTGAGAATGGTTGCCTCTTTTGTTGTCTAGTTTGTGGGATATTGCCGTAGATCACTTTTTGTGGATAAATTGAACTATCAATGCTAATAATGTGAATGATCATATTTTATGGAATGTATGGTCTGATTTACCACTTTTATTATGTTTAAATGCATAAGTAGTATAATATTGTGAACTAATAAATTTTGAAACAGAGATGGATGTTCAATTGTTGTCAATGTCTAACTTACATGATCATTTTGACACCTATCTGGGCAATCTCAACTTTGAACTACTTTTCTTGATAAATGGAATTTTCTCTATGCTTAAATTGTCAAATGTGTAGTAATGTTTGTCATTTTTAGAAGGAGCAAAGGTGATCAAACTCGAAAAGGGAATTAGTATGTAACTGACATTCCTTTAATCACTCAACATAACCAGTGGAGATGACAAAGAAACCATGGTAAGTTTCGAACCTTCCAATGCTTTTGAGAGGATACTAACGATTACTCAAAGAAAGGTTATTTCACATTCCATCCTTCAATGATCTCATTAACTTTGCTTTGTTAGATGCAACTAAAGTGATCTGTTTTCATAACTCACAGGAAAATTTTGCATACATGTGCACCTACTTGATAAAGGACCTTAGGCCATCTTTGGGTCAACTTTGAGCCTTAGCTTATTTGTTCACAGAACAATGACCTTCGACAGCCATGATTGAGCCTTCAAACGTATGAATTCTCTTCCAAAAAGCCAGAAAAGTGACCGAGCGACAAGAAAATATACTTGACATACCCTGCTATCTAATTTTCTTACATCCACTTTTAAAGCAAAATGTTACAAAAATGTAAGGAAAATTGAAAAGGCAATGGTGACTACTGTTCTATGAAAGAAAAGAAAATCGGTGAAAATAACCCACAAAAAAGGGAAAGAGACCGAAAGACAAGGACTTGCCAAGAAAATGAAAAATGAGAAAATAGGATAAAGAAGTCCCATGCCCAAGCAAAATGTTGAAAATCCAAACAGAGGTGTGCTAAAATGCATAAAAGAGATAGCTTTTGAACTCCATTGACGTCATTTCGTTAGCCACTGACCTCTGGCCCCAATTCAACCTACTAAAAGTCCTAGGTGATCTCAAGTTCGTTGCATGTGTATGTCTGCGACTAAGAGTGGGGTATGTTACTGTATCACTTTATTTGCATCAATATTCTTTCATGAGATTATGTCAACATATGATTAGTTTGATTCCAAAAAGCTTCATTTATCACGCATGTAGTTTTCCGACTGGCCATCTTCGGACTACATGCCCTGTGAGAAACAAGTCACTATAATCGGAGCAAATTCTTTGTTGAGGGCATGCTTAAGAGAGATTTGTGAAATCAAAACTATCAATGGTGAGTGATTAGCGGAATGTTTGTTATATATCAACTCTTGTTTCGAGAATGATCATCCCATTCCTATGGAAATTTCAAATGCTAATGTAATAAGTACTGATTTTTGCATAGAATTAGTACCATTGGAAAAGAAATGTGGGGAATAAGTCATGATTGAGAGATGGGTGTCTCGGTGATCATGTTGATGATTTATTTGAATCAACAATTTTACATGCCCATCTGTCCTACCGAAGTTTATGGGTAGCTTCACTGGAAACCCTCAAGAGACACCACTCGTCCACTAGGGTAAACCTAGGGGTTTAATTGCTTGTTGCATAAGCTAAATGCAACCGGATAACCTACGAAAAAGGTATTAGAAATAGATTTCTTTATTGTTGTATTACTAGGGACTAGCAATATCTTGGTTGGGGGGTGTGAATGATACCCAATTATAACATTTTATTGTGCCTCCTTTGGACTAATTATATTTGGATGGAGTTCAAATGGTGATGTTTCAGGTGTTAAAGTGAGAAAAAAGGGTCAAGCATAACAAATACAACATTTAAGTGTAACTGTAGTGCTTTAAGGATCAAACAATGGAAAAGCTTGGACGACAGCCTTCACTTTCGAATGGAAGGGACCGTTCGAACGTTCCCCTGAATTTAACGAAGACCAGGCGTGTTGCAGATAGACCCAGGAAGCTAAAGCCTAACGTTCGAACATCAAGCCTCGTTCGAACGCATCATCACGTTCGAACGACTATCCCACGTTCGAACGACACTGGAAACATTGACACAATCAGGCTGACTGGAAGACTTCGTGTGTGCAGACTCCCAAGCCAGAAGAAAGACCCTCAGGCACATGGGTGCCATGATCAACTGAATCTGGAGTGTTTGAAGACCCTGAGTACTGCAGAGAGTGGGTGAATGAATGGCTTGACAAAAGACTGCAACCCACGTGAAGCCTGAAAATCAACACAGACATACAAGCAAAACAGCCTTCACGTTCGAACGGAAGGGACCGTTCGAACAATTCCCACAGACAGACTGCAGATTTCCTGATTCTTTGATTGAGCCTTTGATTCCCACCTTGACTTAGGCGTCCAGCACTGCTCTTTCACCCACTCCCTTGCTCTTCCCTGCCTATATATACTCCCCTTTTGGGAGCCTTTGAGGACACACTTGTGGGGAGAGATCAAGAGCTCCCCTCTTGAAGAATACCTAGTCTTTTTATGTTTTCATTTTAATTCAAGTTTTACATTCTAGTTCTTTAATTCAAGTCTTTTACATTCATGCTCCTTTTAATTACTTCAAGTCTTTATTATAGTTGGGAAGTTTAATTCCCTACTTGTCTTCATCTTTATTATAGTTGGGAAGTTAATTCCCTACTTGTCTTCATTTTTATAGAGCTGGGAAGATAAATTCCCTACTTTTGTGTTCTTTATGTTCTTAATTTACTTCTTGTCTTTACATTAATGCTTTTATTTTCTTGCTTTCAATTATGTCTTGCACCTTCATCATTTGAGCTCATCTTCCTCTTAGAAGAGTGAATCTCTTCCACTTTTCTAAGGCTTTACCAAAGCCAAGAAGGGTGGAACGTGATTCACTCATTCTTTGTTGAAGATCTAGCTTTCTTTTACTTTCTTTCACTTCCATTGCTTGAGCATCTTCTTCTTAGCGGAGTGAAACTCTTCCACTTTTCTAGGGCTTTATAGAAGCCAAGAAGGGTGTAACACGATTCACTCATTCTTCGTTGAAGATCAACTTTGGAGTTCCTCTACTTGGAGGAATGAGTACTATTCACTTTTCTAGCTTTACCCAAGCCATAAAGAGTGAGAAGTCCTCATTCACTATTTAGGGAGAGGGGATGAATACGTAATAACTATCCGGTTGTTATACTTGTGAATTTCTTTCATACTTCAATGCTTTATTTACTTGCTTAGTGGGAGGTTGAATGTGTTAAGCAAAGTTAGGGTAATTTGCACAACCAAAGGATATTTCTATGATCCGGATAACTCCTACATAGAAAGATCTGTTGGTTCAAGGCAAGTATCGTAGCTAGGTAATGTTCTTTGTGGAATCAATGGGTCTTTTCTATGGTAAATGGATAACTCCTTCTAGAAGGATTCGTTGATTCAAAGCAAAGAACTCCGGCTAGTATTATGTATAACCAAGGGATATTTTCTATGGTAAATGAATAACTCCTTCTAGAAAGATCCGTTGTGTGAGACAAATACTCCGGGATAGAACTTCACGACTAACTCTTCAATCTCTACCACCATTGCACTTCATTAAAGGATGGAGCTTTAACCCAGTCTACCCTTATCTTCCGATTAACTTACTATTACCACGGGAGTTAGTTGAGTTATAAAGCACAAGTGTATTACACCGGATAATTCATTACATATTCTGATCCTCGAACTAAAGAGTGATTTTTATTTTATTTGAATCTTATATTTTGTCTAGAAAAACTCTCTTGAAAAGAATTTAATATTCTGTTCAAGAAACCATCCACTTCTCACAAATCTCCAAAAGGTTACAATTGATCGGTCTTCATTACTGTTCACCTTGAAACACTAAGCACCATATTCCCCATGGATTCAACTCCAGACTCTAACCGGATTATTACTACAGCTTGACCGCCTGCACTTGGGTGTACACATTTCGGATCAAGTCATGCAGCACGGCGAGACATTGAAAGCAAACGTGCGAGGCAAGGTGTTTGAGGTCACCCCGAATGTCATTGCTTCCCTTCTTGGAGACTATCAGTGGCCACCATCCTTCCCACCAGTCTACCCTCATAATGTGGTCAAGCCGAAGACCAAGGCCGAGTTTGTGGCTTTAATGTATGAGGATTCGTCATCTTTTAGGGGAACAGTGCATAGTGGGGGTTTGAAGCATGTGTATTGGTTGTAGAACAAGCTTTTCCACTACAACCTTCTCCCAAGGGCTGTAAAAGAGAAGCCAAACATAGAGAAGTTAACTCTTTTGGATGCGGTGGTGTCGGGGAAAACAATTGATTTTGCGTTGATAATTTGGGAGGTGATGAAAGATTTTGCTGCAACCGAGAAACCAATGACCAACTTGGCATACGGGAGTCTGGTGACAGGATGTACAAGCACTTTAAGGTCAAGGGTTATGCTTTTGATAAGATTACCCCTCCCGAGACTGGAGCTATAGGTAAAACCAACAGCAAGAGGAGGAAGGCCATGAGTCAAGTAGAGCGAGCTCAAATGGAGGCTGACTTGGATGACATGATGTCGACTGCTCCCGCTAGGCCATTCACATCGATGCCAAGGCGCTCAACAGAATAGTGCCTTGACGCATTGGAGGGATCAATGCAGGAAATGATGGCCTTGATAAAAGAGCTTTACATGCATACTTTCCTAGGGAGGCCCATCTCTGGTGGATCCCCTGCTCCTATGGGTGGCACTTCTGCTACTGGTCCTTCTACATCGAGGCCAGATGATAATGAGGATGATGATGACGAAAAGAATGAAGATGATGATGATGATGAGGAGGAGGAGGAGGGTGATGAAGATTAGGATTGTGTTTAGTTTTCTTTTTGTGTCTTGTTGAATTGAGGTGGATGTTAGAAAGGAGTGTAGGCTATTTTGTTTGTTTTTAATGTCCTACTCTGTGTACTCCAACTCAACGACGTATTTATGGAAAATCATAGTTTGATAAATTGTGCTTGTGTTGATGTTGTGAATTGTATTATGATTTTTACTTTTAAAATTGTTTGATTGAATGGATGTTGAATGGAATGTGTATGCATAATGTTGTTTTCTGTTGTGCTATAAATAATGTGTTTGCCAGGGACTAGCAAAACTTAAGTTGGGGGGTGTGATTAGCACAAAATATTGCTTAGTTATAGGTGCTAATAATCCATGAATTAACTGTTTTACGATGCTAATGAGGGAAATTATACATGTCGAGTTATTAATGATGATATTTTATTTTTGCAGATAAAAGGTGTTAAACAAAACCCTATTTAGCATTTCAACAAGGATGGACAAATAAGGGGGTGAAAGAATGAGAATTGGATAGCTTAATGGTGACGGATGCAGCAGAAACAGCAAAAACAGCACAGACTGTACCGGTACGCTAATGCTACTGGAGTTCGAGGTACCGGTACGGTCTATCGATTTCTTCCCCAGAATCTCTGCAACAGAAGCCCTGTAAATTTGCGGACCCCACCATCAACTCTCTCCTACTCCCCTGACATGCCCACAATACTATTCACCTTGTTCACACCATGGATTAGATGTTTTGATGCTTAACTCATCAATGAAGAGAGAGAAAGAGGAAGGAGCTGGGTGTGTAGACAAGCTCTGCACACCCCTGTTCAGGCCATGCCTTCTGCAACCCCTAGATGGAAGAGACACCCTAGGCCACCCCAGAGCTATGGAGGGGCGTTTTGGAGCCAAGAGAACCAAGGAGTTTAGGATAATTTTGGGCAGTGTGGAAAATTAGAGAAGAGAGCTCCTGGGTAGAAGACGATGAACAGTGATTTAGAGAGATAAATTGATTTTTTTGCATTTTCTTCATTTCTTTGCTGTGTAATCTAGTGTAAGGATCTTTAGAACTTCATTGAATGTCATTAATGTTGATTTCCTTCATGTTTCTTGTTGGTTTAATGTGCATTTAAAGACTTACCATTAATGCTCCTAGGATTTCATTTTCTTAGCAGTAAAATGGGTGTAAAATGCTTTCACTCTTAGTCTTTAATTCCGCATTAGTTACTCTAATTCTTCATAGTTATTCATGCACTTTCATTACATTATTCATTTCATTTCAAGCATGAGTAGCTAAATCATTAGGTTGGCAAATCCAAAGGGAAACCTCCGTTTAGGTATACCACTCCAACTCATTCTCCTCTCCCTGTCTTATAAGTCCATTGGTTCGGTTTGATGGGGTAGAGAATGGATAAGTTTGTGAGCCTTTGCTATTCCGTAGGCATAGCCACAGTTTAAGTTTAGATACTCATCAATCTTGTCCCTAGCTTCCCCCGAATCAATCGTTCTTTGATACTCTATTGGAGGAGGATTTTAAGTTAAGTTGGTATCCCCATTGCCAATATTTGTTTTCATTTACATTCTCATTGATATACACTCCACCAAACAACTTTCAACCACAAAGATTTTTACATTTCGATTTTCATCAAATCACTTTCCCATTGGTTTACTTCCTTCCACGTGGAATCGACCTTGGAATACCTCCAAGTAAAACACGGACCACGAAAGTCTCCTTGCGATTGGGGAGCATTTTTTGTGCATTTACATCATCCCATTTCCCTTCCTCCTTGCCTTTTCTTTTGACACTATCCCAAGGGAGAGAAACCCTCCATTTTACTCATACATTGCATAGTCTAAAGGATAGTATTTAAGGGTTAATGGAAGCAAGGTAAATAACCAATCAGTGCACCGTTTACATTTTCCACCATTTTTTGTATAGAATAATGGGAAATGTGAAAAATTTGAAAAAAAATTGGACATTTTTTGGAAAGTATCTAATATTGAACTATATTCCCCTGTCCTAATTGTTATAGGAGTTGTGATTGCTTGATCATCATTTTAAACTTTGAACACATGAGTACATTATAGAAGTTTATCCTATTGCTAAGAGTATCACATAATTGTTTTCTTTTGAACTCAGCCATAAGTGCACCATGAACTTGTAATTTTTGCAATTTACTGTTTGAGTTCACATTTAATGCTTGACATGAATAGTGGAGATGAGTAAGAACCCACGTGAGCTTTAATACCAATACTAGTTTGGAGGGAATTTACATTTACTCAAGGAACAATTTTTTAAATTTCAAAGTTGTACATTAATCTCTTTAAGCTTGTTTTGGTTAGGGGCATTTGGGTAGTTAATTGACTTTGTCTTGATATGTACAAGGCTCCCCTATGCTTATCCAGAGATGATCTTAGACCATTTTTTATTTCTTTGAGCTTTAGCCTTTTTCTTGTGAAATTTTATCCCTAGTGCCATGTTTGAGCCATGTTGAAATTTCATTTCTAGGCCACACAAGTGACCAAGCTAGTGCAAAAGATAAAAATCTACCACACCTTGGTTGTTCCTAGTGTTGAGTATGAGTGATCATAAAAGAGAAGTGTGGGGAAAACTCAACAAAAAGGGATGAATGATGTGGAATTCAAATGTCGAATGAAAAAGAATGAGAAATCCAAGAAAAAGGAGAGAGAAAGGGGTGAAAGAAGAAAGAATGGTCAAAGAAAAAGGAAAATTTTAAGGAAAAGGAGAAAAAAGAAATAAAGAGTGAAGTAAAGGTGTAGACTAAAAATACCAGAGAAAGGGAGATATTTTGAAATAAATGCCATGCCTTTGGAACAACCTTCTTTGTTATCCTATATCCTTCCATTCATTTGCCTCGATATCATCCCAAGGCCTCATTACAACCCGTGAAAGTCCTAAATGATCTAGATAAGCATGGGGAATGCAAACTTTTAAAGAACAAGAAAGGTTAATTTTGATATCTAATGTCTTAGCATTCCATTCATGAGATTATGCCAAGGTTGTTTCATTTTTATGCATGTAATTTATTTTTGGATTATATGTTAGCATACTCCATTTTTTGCACCAGATTCTATCTCACATATACACATGGAGAGCATGCCATGATAATCATAGGGTGATTCATTGTAGAAAGAAACCCTTGGTGAGTTTTATATCAAATTTAAATTTGGATTGCTAAGGTAATGTGGATTTCATTGTGTAAATGCTAAATTACATATTAATTTCACACACACACGAGTTTTGAAAGGAAATGTGCAGGTGGATACTTTATGATAGCATTTAAGCCTATGACGTGCATCATGTGTGATTGGTTCGGGTTTTTTGAGATAGTTGTTTTTGACATCTTAGTGCTAGTTAGGATAAGGGCATATATTTTAAGTATTGTGCTTGTACAATTTTGGTTACGTTCCTAAGGACTCATCATCCCCGACAACTACGCAAAAATGCTTGCTAGTTTCCGTTGTGGTTCCCTAATCTCCGCACATCACCCTCAAATATGTGTATTGCTTATAGGACTAAGGGGCCATCACTCTCCCTCGAAATGATGTGGGAAATGGGGCAACGAAATGGTGGAAATGAAATGTACAAAATGGAAAATGTGTGAACAAAAGTGCTCCCCATGCACAAGGAGTCTTTTGCTTGTCGTGTTTTACTTGGAAAGTATTCCAATGTCATCTCCTCAAGGAAGGAAAGGTTAAGTGTGTGAAGGTGATTTTGTGAAAAAAAGAAAAAAAGAAAAGTGTAAAATATTTTGTTAGTGTTTTGATGTTTGAAGTTTGTAAATGAAAATACAATAAAAACAAGTGTTGGCTAATCCAAAAGGTTCACTCCAATGGGAATGCCCAATCAACTGCAAACCTTCCTCCGAGGGTTTATAGATGAACGATTGAATCATGGGAAGCTAGGAACGAGATGGTGAAGATCGAAGCATACACAATGACCAGGCCTATAGAATATCAAAGACTCACCACCACTTCCACTCTTAACCCAGTCAAATCAAACCCTAGTAGACCGAGTGAGGCAACCAAATAAGTTGAAATGGAAAACCCAGGAGGAGGTCTCCCTTGAATTAGCAAACTAGAAATCTAGCTACTCATGAAAGTAAGAAAGAAAAGCATAATGTAAAGAGACAAAATGAAGAAATGAAACTTAGAACATAACTTAAAGCAAGAAAACTTAAACTAAGAAATGAAGAAAACTTGGAAGCAACAATGGTAGATTCAAGAGCATGTAACCAAACTTGAAATATACTTGACATACATGAGATTAAAGTGCAAGGATTAAGGATTACAAGAAATTTAAAGCTTACAATAATTGAAATGGAAGGGAAAATGCAAAAACATAAGAACTATTCATCATCTTCTTCATTGAGCTATGATTACTCCTAAGCTTAGGTAGCCACCCTTTGCAATGCTTGTGCAAATCTGAATATATGGTGTGTGAGCCTTGCATTTTCGTGCATGGTGGTACACAGGTCTGTGTGAAAGGCCTCCCATCCATAGGAGGTTGAGTGATGGCTTTGAACAGGCTAGGAAGACCATAGCCTGCAACCCACATGGCTACTCCCCTTCTCTCCCATCCCCTTTAATGCCCTTGTCGCCAAAGTCTTCAACTTGGGTGTAGGAGGTGACTTGATCCGAAATGTGTGTACCCAAGTGCAGGCGGTCAAGTTGTAGTAATAATCCGGTTTGAGTCCGGAGTCGAATCCACAGGGAATATGTCGTGGTGTTTTCAAAGTAAGCTATGATGAAGACTGATTGATTGTAACCTTTTTGAATTTTTATGAGAGGTAGATGGTTTCTTGAACAGAATATTAAATTCTTTTCAAGAGATTTTCTAGACAAAATATACGATTTCAATATAACTAAATTCACTCTTTAGTTTGAGGTTCAGGATATGAAATGAGTCATCCGGCATATTACACTTGTGCTTTTATAACTCAACCAACTCCCGTGTCAACAGTGAGTTAATCGGAAGATAAGGATAGACTGCATTAAAGCTCCATCCTCTTTTATGAAGTGCAATGGTGGTGGAAATTGTGGGGTTTATCTTGACGTTCTATCCCGGAGTATTTGTCTCACACAATGGATCTTTCTAGAAGGAGTCATCCATTTACCATAGAAAAGATCCCTTGGTTATACAGAATACTAGCCAAGATTCTTTGCATTGAATCAATGAATCTTTCTAGAAGGAGTCATCCATTTACCATAGAAATACCCATTGATTACACAAAGAATTAGCTAGGGTATTTGCCTTGAACCAACGGAGCTTTCTATGTAGGACTTATCCGGATTATAGAAATATCCTTTGGTTGTGCAAGTTACCCTAACTTGGTTTAACTCATCCCATCTCCCACTAAGCAAGTAAATAAAGCCTTGAAGTGTGAAAGTAATGCACAAGTATAATATCCGGATGGTGATTACATATTTTTCACCTCTCCCTAAAGAGTGAATGAGGACTACTCACTCTTCATGGCTTGGGTAAAGCTAAAAAAGTGAATGGTACTCATCCCTCCAACTAGAGAAACTACGAAGTTGATCTTCAACGAAGAATGAGTGAATCGCGTTCCACCCTTCTTTGCTTTGTGGAAAGCTCTAGAAAAGTGGAAGAGTTTCACTCCTCTAAGAAGAAGATGCTCACGCAATGGAAGTAAAAGAAAGTAAAAGAAAGCTAGATCTTCAACAAAGAATGAGTGAATCGCGTTCCACCCTTCTTGGCTTTGGGAAAGCTCTAGAAAAGTGGAAGAGTTTCACTCCTCTAAGAAGAAGATGAGCTCAAATAATGAAGGTACAAGACTTAATTGAAAGCAAGAATGTAAGAGCATCAATGTAACAACAAGAACATAAAGTGCATGAATTTAACAATACAAGTAGGGAATTAAACTTCCCAACTATAATAATGATGAAGACCAGTAGGGAATTAAACTTCCCAACTAAAATAAATACTTGAATTGAAAGAGCAGGAATGTAAAGACTTGAATTAAAAGAACTAGAAAGTAAATACTAGAATGAAACACTAAAAATACATATAAAGACTAAATATTCTTCAAGCGGAGAGCTCTTGATCTCTCTCCCCAAAAGTGTGTCTAAAGGCTCCCAAAAGGGGAGTATATATAGACCAAGAGGAGCAAGGGAGGGGTAAAAGAACAGTGCTGGACGAGTTAAAGAAAAAATCTGAAGTTCAGACAAAGAATCAGGAAATCTACAGTCTGTCCGTAGGAACCATTCGAACGGTCCCTTCCATTCGAACGTGAAGGCTGTTTTTCCTGTATGTCTGTGTTGATTTTCAGGCTTCACGTGGGTTGGAGTCCTTTGTCAGGCCATTCATTCACCCGCTCTCTGCAACTATCAGAGTCTTCAGCACTCCAGATTTGGTAGATCATGGCACCCATGTGCCTGAGGGTCTTTCTTCTAGCTTGGGAGTCTGCACACGCAAAGTCTTCCAGTCAGCCTGATCGTGTCAGCGTTTCCAGTGTCGCTCGAACGTGATGATGCGTTCGAACAAGGTGATGCGTTCGAATGAGGCTTGGTGTTCGAACGTTAGACTTTAATCTCCAGGGTTTGAAACACGTCTTTGCCTCCTTTGCCTGGTTTAGAGGGAGCGTTCGAATGTTGATCACCATTCGAACGTCCTTGTTGTCCTCAAGTTTTTTTTTCTTTTGTTGATCAAATGCTGCAGTTACACTTAAATGTTATATTTATTGTCCTTGACCCTTTTTCTCACTTTAGCACCTGAAACATCATCACTTGAACTCCATCAAAGTATAATTAGTCCAAAAATAACACAATAAAATGTTATAATTGAGTGCCAATCAGGAAACAGGTGTTGGCTAATTCGTAGAGTTCACTCCAATGGGCATGCCAAGTCTACTCGAATCCTTCCTCCAATATAGGTTAGATGAACGATTGATTTGTGGAAATTTAGGGACAAGATGGAAGTGAGAATCCAAGGATAACTCGTGACAAGTCTACAGGATAACAATGACTCACGATCTCGTCCACCCTCAACCCAGTCAAACTGAACCATTATACTCTGAGAGAAGGAAAGAAAATAAGTAAAAATGGCATACACAAGTGGAGGTCTCCCTTGGATTAGCCAACTAAAAACTGGAGTGTTTGGTCGATCAGGGCTCCCATGTGCCTGAGGGTCTTTCTTCTAGCTTGGGAGTCTGCACACGTGAAGTCTTCCAGTCAGCCTGATCATGTCAATGTTTCCAGTGTCGTTCGAACGTGGGATAGTCATTCGAACGTGATGCTGCGTTCTAACGAGGTTTTAATCTCCAAGGTCTGCAACACGTCTTTGCCTCAACTTCCTGGTTCAGAGGGAGCATTCGAACGTCCTTGTTGTCCTCAAATTTTTCTTTTGTTGATCAAATGCTACCCTTAAATGTTGTATTTATTGTCCTTGACGCTTTTTCTCACTTTAGCACCTGAAACATCATCACTTGAACTCCATCAAAGTATAATTAGTCCAGAAAAAGCACCATAAAATGTTATAATTGAGTGCCAATCAGGAGGCATGTTCTTGTGTAAGAAATGTCGGGGAACAAGTGGAAGAAGAATTGGTGGGACCCCCAAGCAAGTGGAGAATGAATAAAGGCATTATAGGCACTCAGTAGAGCGTATCGGTACGCATTACCGGTACACTAAACCTTCTGGAGTTCGGGGTACCGGTATGACGTACTGGTACACTTTTTGGCTCCGCACCAGTTTTCATACAATTGTTCTTTCTTTTGATCCAATTGTCCTATTGGGCTGAAATTTGAAAAAAATACTAAAGCCATCCAGATATACCACTTTGATGTTTTGCTCTATTTCAGATTCGAAGTGGAGCATGGTCAAAATAAAGGAACACCGAGGCTCTACAACCAGATGGTGTGAGTGTTGGTGCCTTTGTCACCCAACGCCAATACCTCCTTGATTTCTTCACTTTTAAGCCTTCAATTCTTCATGTAATGTCTCCATGCCCTCACCACTACTCCATACTTAGTTTCAAGGTTCTAAAATCCTTCTTTTAAGCTATAATTACCTGCAACATAAAAAAATCAATATTATTCTTAATTTCGACTTACTCCAAGTACTTAGATGCAAAAGTTGAGTTAAAATGCATGTAATGAGGCCGTTAAATATGCAATATTCTGTGCTCATCACACTGCCAACTTAAGCTTTGCTAGTCCCTAGCAAACAAAATGTAAAAATTAAGAAAACAAAGAATAAACCTATACTACTTCCGATATTGCATTTAGCACATGCAATAAGCCTTTAAACCTCTAGGTGATCCCTAGGGGATGAGTTTGTCTCGTAAACGTTTCTAGTGAAGGTACCTACAAACTTCTTTTCCTCATATCCAATATTTAAAGCATATTCCCTTATCTTAACTAGCACTAAGATGTCAAAATAGCTTGGTCCAATGCACCCAAACTAATCACACATGAAAAACATCATAGCTTTAAATTCTATTCTAGAGTATACACCTACACATTTTCTTTCAAAACTCGCATGTGTATGAAATGAACATGTAATTTAAACATTTACATAACGGAGTTCAAATTCACTTTGGATACCCAAATTAAGCTTTGATGCAAACTCACCAAGGGTTTCGCTCTACAAAGAATCACACTTTGATTATCTTGTGAGAATCTTGTGCTCAGAACGAAATATACTCACATAAAATCCAAAAATGAAGTACATGGCATAATCTCATGATAGGAATGCTAGGGGATTTGATAGCAAAACTAACTTTTCTTGTTCTTTTTAAAGTATGCATCATCCATGCTTCTCTAGATCATTTTGTACTTTCACAAGTTGTAATGAGGTCTTAGGGTGATATATAGGCAAAACAAATGAAGGATATAAGATAACAAAGAGGGTTGTTTCGAGTGAATGACCTTTATTTCAAAAAGATTTCCCTTTTATGGGATTTCTAGGCTAACACCATCACCACACTCTTTGTTTCTTTTCATTCTTTTCCTTAACATTTTCCCTTTTTTTTTCTTGTCATTCTTTTCTATTTTCATCCCCTTTTTCTCCTTTCTTTTTTGGATTTTCATTCTTTTTTTTTCATTCAACTCTTTGAGTTTCGACATCATTCATCCCTTTTGTTGGAGTTTCCATGCCATAATTCCTTCTCTTTTTCGATCACTCATATTCAGCACTAGGAACAACCAAGGTGAAGTAAATTTTTATCATTTTGCATTGGCTTGGTCAAATTTGTGGTATAGAAACGAATTTCAATTAAGACTCAATCACGACACTAGCAATAAATAATTTCTCAAGAAAAAGGCCAAAGCTAAAAATATTCAAAAATGGCCTAAGATCATCTCTAGTTAAGCATAGGAGAGCATTGTACATATCAAGACAAAATCAATTAACTACCCAAATTCACCTAACAAAAACAAGCATAATGAGTTTATTCAACAAATGTGGAAATTGAAAAATTGTTTCTTGAGTAAATGTAAGTTCCCTCTAAACAGAGATTGACATTAAAGCTCACATGGGTTCTTACTCTTCTCCACTATTCATGTCAAGCACTCAAATGTGAATTCAATCTGTAAATTGCCAAAATTACAAGTTCATGGTGCACTACGGTTGATTTCAAAAGCAAACAACTATGTGATACTCTAGCATAGGATAAACTTCTAAAATGTGCTCAGGTATTCAAAGTTGATAACGAAGATCAAGTAATCAAAAATTCCATGACCAATAGGATAGGGAAATATAGTTTAACATTGGATATTTTCACAAAAAATTGTCCACAATATTTCAAAAATTCCACATTTCTAACTTATTCAATACAAAAAGTGGTGGAACATGTAAATGGTGCACCTCACCCCCCAACTTAAATCATGCATTGTCTTCAATGCACAAGGAATCATGCAATGAAAAAAATGAAAGTAACGCAAGAAATAAGATACACCTTTTTTTTTTCTTTTTTTTCTTTTAATATAAACATAAAAGAGAAAATGAAACCCACAAAAGCTTATTTACACCTCCAAACTTAAACTCACATATGATAATGAAACCCACAAAAGCTTATTTATACCCCCAAACTTAAACTCTCATATGATAATGAATAAGATTTGTTACGATGATGCTCAAAATGAAACGAGTCCAAATTAGGAAGAGGTAAACAACCTCCATGCTAAAATCTACACCACAACATTATGAAAATAAAAATATAACAATAAAAGAAATTTATCTACTATGTACATGGAAACAAATTAAAAAGGGCACATATCAATTCGGCTTCAATTCGAATATGAGCTTACGACCATTGATTTTTTTGTTTTTAACATTTTTTTGTAGTATAAATTCCATTCTTAAACCATCTATCCAAACACAGAAAGGATGTTGACTCAAAATGCTCAACCGAATTGAGGTATAGGCAAGTTTATGCAATCCCAACAATGGAGTATACAATTTTTCTTTAAAAGTTTTTACACTCATCTCCATTTCAATACCCTTCCCAAGTTGAAAAATGTGATTCTCAACACCACTCATAGATGAAAAAATAACCTTGGGCTCATTAGCCTCATGTGAGATAATAACTTCATCAAAGTTTTCACAATCAAGAATGGTGGGAGATTCAGCATCAATTTACATTCCATTAAGATGATCATCTTCAATACATTGACTATGTTCAAGATGTTGTTTTTCATGCATAGCAATTATAGCATTAGTCAATGTATTAAGTCCATCACTAATTTCTTAAAGTTGTTGGGCTACTTGGGCATTGAATTCCATTTGGTATTGCATAAAATCGCACAAAATATTTTCCAATTCATCTTCGGTTGAGTCCCCATATGTTGGATGATAGTGGCCAAACTCATTTGGTGGTGTGAGATCGGACCAAAAATTATAAGTTTCTTTCTCCCAACCATAACTTGGATAACTCGGTGTAACATAATGGTTGAGATAAAAGTTTTTGGAGGCCAAAATTGAATTTGAACCTCTACACGCAAAGTCTTCAATCAGATAATTTATTGGGCACTCACTAGTGATGTGTCCATACTCTTCACAAATCTCACACACATTTTCATAATGAAGGGCATTTGATAGATTATCATAAGAATTATAAGACATGACACAAAACACAAATAAATAAAAGTATATACAAGGAGTAACGTACCTTAGCCCGTGATGAAAATCACGAGACTTACCTTCGTCGTCCAAAAATCACCTTTGAACTCGATGCTTAACCTTCGTCGACAACGGCACTAAAAATGCTTGCTAGTTTCCGTTGTTGTTCCCTAATCTCCGCACATCACCATCAAATATTTGTATGGCTTATAGGACTAAGAGAGTGTCACTCTCCCTCGGAATGATTTGGAAAATGGAGCAACAGAATGGTGGAAATGAAATGTACAAAATGGAAAATGTGTGAACAAAAGTGCTCCCCAAGCGCAAGGAGTCTTTTCATTGTCGTGTTTTACTTGGAAAGTATTCCAAGGGCATCTCCTCAGGAAAGGAATGGTCAAGTGTGTGAAGGTGATTTTGTGAACAAAAGAAAAAGGGAAAGTGTAAAATCTTTTGTTTGTGTTTTGGTGTATAAAGTTTGTAAATAAAAATACAATAAAAACAAGTGTTGGCTAATCCAAAAGATTCACTCCAATGGAAATTCCCAATCAACTCCAAACCTTCCTCTGATGGTTTATAGATGAACGATTGATTCGTGGGAAGCTAGGGACGAGATGGTGAGGATCGAAGCATAAACCATGACTAGGTCTACAGAATATCAAAAGACTCACCAGCACATCCACTCTTAAGCCATTCAAACTGAACCCTAGTAGACCGAGAGAGGCAACAAAATGAGTTAAAATGGAAAACCCAAGAGGTGGTCTCCCTTGAATTAGTCAACTAGAAATCTAGCTACTATGAAAGAAAGAAAGAAAAGCATAATGTAAAGAGACAAAATGAAGAAATCATGTTTAGAACATAACTTAAAACAAGGAAACTTAAACTAAGAAGAAAGAAATACAATACCCATTTTAAAGCAAGAAATGAAGAAAACATGGAGGCACCAATGGTACATTCAACAACATGTAACTAAACTTGAACTGCACTTAAAATAGATGATATTAAAGTGCAAGGTTTAAGGATTACAAGAAATGTAAAACTTACAACAATTGAAATGGAAGGGAAAATGCAAGAACATAAACACAATTCATCATCTTCTTAATTGAGCTAAGACTACTCCTAAACTTAGGTAGCCACCCTTTGCAATGCTTGTGCAATGCTGAATATATGGTGTGTGAGCCTTGCATTTTCGTGCATTGTAGTCCCCAGGTCTGTGTGAAAGGCCTCTCATCCATAGGAGGTTGAGTGATGGCTTTGGAGAGGCTAGGAAGACCTCATCCTGGAACCCACAAGGCTGCCTCATTCTCTCCCATCCACATTAATGCCATTATCTTCAAAGTCCTCAACTAGGATGTAGGAGGCATGTTCTTGTGTAAGAAATGTTAGGGAACAAGTGGGAAAAGCATTGGTGGGACTCCCAAGCTAGTGGAGGATGGATACAGGCGTTCTGGGCACTCAGTAGAGCATACCAATATGCAGTACCGGTACACTAAACCTTATGGAGTTCCGGGTACCGATACGGCGTACTGGTACACTTTTTGGCTCCGGACAAGTTTTCATAGAATTGTCATTACTTTTTATCCAACCCTCCGATTGGGCTGAAATTTTGACACAATGCAGAAGACATCTAGATCTACAATTTTAATATTTTAAAATTTTTCATATTCGAAGTGCATAATGGTAAAAATGGTGGATAACCGAGGCTCTGCAACCAAAATGTGTGGGTGCTGGTGCCTTTGTTACCCAATACCAATACCTCCTTGATTTCTTCACTTTTAAGCCTCCAATTCCTCATGTAATGTGTCCATGCCCTCACCACGCATCCATACTTAGTTGCAAGGTTCTAAAATTTATCATTTAAGCTATAATTACCAGCAACATAAAAAATTCATTATTCCTAATTTCAGCTAACTCTAAGTACTTAGATGAAAAAGTTGAGTTAAAATGCATGCCCCATACTTTGAACTCCACTGACGTCATTTCATTAGCCACTGACCTCAGGCTACATTACAACCTATGCAAAGCCCTAATTGATCACAAGTCTGATGCATATGTGTGCATTATTAATCAAAAGTTGGGGTATGTTAAATAGTTCTTCTTTTAGTTGCATCATTATTCTTTCATGATAATATGCTCAAATTTAAGTTTGACTCTTCAAAACTTCACTCCTTTACTAATTGTGCATGTAATTTTTCAACTGGCCATCTTTTGATTACATGCCCCCTTGAGAGACAAGTCACTATATTCAGAGCAAATTTTTGCTGAGGGCATTCCTAAGAGAGATTTGTGAAATCAAAGTTATCCATGAAGGGTGGTAACAGAGAATGTTTATTATGTAACAATTCTTGTTTCTAGAATGACCATTCTACTACTCAAGGAATTTCAAATGCCAATGTAAGTGATGATATTTTTTGCATAAAATAAATACCAAAGAATAAGGAGCATGTTGGATATAAGTCGAAATTGAGGGTTGGGTGTCACAACGACTATGATGCTAATTTACTCTAATCTGAATCCCACATACACATCTGTTCGACTAAAGTTTGTGAGTAGCTTCATTGAAAACTCTCACGAGACAACACTCGTCCACTATGGCAAATCTAGTGGTTTAACAGCTTGTTGCATATGCTAAATGCAACTTGATGACCTACAAAAAAGGCATTAAAAATAGATTTACATTCAATTGTATTACAAGAGACTAGCAATATTTAAGTCGGGGGTGTGATTAGTACTTAAAAGTAACATTTTACTACGCCTTTTCGGGACTAATTGTGCTTTGATAGAGTTTAAGTGATGTCATTTCAAGTCCTAAAGTGAACAAGGGTTCAAGAACAACAAATATCATATTTGCTTATAATGCTAGTACAACAAGGAACAAAATTGGAAAAGCAAAGACCAAGGCAGTAACGTTCGAATGTTACCTTACTTCATGAGAAAATCAGACTACTGAGACATGACATGTTGCAGCCAGGAAAATAGACCCTGAGCCAAGAAGGAAGAGCTTGAAGAACTTGAGTGCCACATTCAAACGCCAATAAACATTCGAAAGTCCCCCGAAATCATTTGAAGATTAGACTGATGCATGAAGTATGGAAATCAGTCTTCACATAAAATCACATGGCACTTGAGTGAGAAGGTCAGAACGCCAGTCAACGTTCAAATGCCATACAACGATCGAACGCCCCTACAGCAAAGAAATAAGACACATTCAAACATCATACAAATGTTTGAACGCCCATAAAGCAAAAACAGAGACAACGTTCGAATGCCACATAAAGTTCGAACGTCATTCACAGACTGATTGCAGAGTAGTTGGCTTTTCACATTGACTAGGGTGTCAAACACTGTTTATCCTCTCTTATCTTCCCCCTTCTCCTTCCTTACCTTTAAATACTCCCATTGTGTGAGAGGTTTGTGTGCTATTTTTGGGGAGATAATTTTGGAACTAGACCAACATCTCTTCATTTGTACTTGTCTTAGGTTGATATGAAGTTTTTCTTACTTGCATTTACATTTGCACTTGTTATACCAACCATGATGGAGGCTTGCATTCCCCTTGTAGTTGGATATTTTGTCTTTTATTTACTTAGTTTTTACATTCATGTTGTAACAACCATGATGGAGGCTTAGACTCCCCTTGTATTTGTACTTGCTCTTATTTATATATATTCAGAGAGATATCTCATCTTTTGGTGGTGGTGGAAACTCTCCAAGAGTAACTAGGTTTCTTCTACTTTCATTTGTTAGCTTCTTTCACTTCCATTGCTTGAGCATCCTTCTTTCTTAAAGGAGTGAAATTATTCCACTTTTCGAGAGCATTGCCAATGTCGTCAAGGCTGGAACGTCATTCACTCATTTTTCGTTGAAGATTGGCTCCTTGATTGTTGTTCTTTTATTTCGTAAGTTCTCTACTTGTAGGGATGAGCATCAGTCACTTTTCTGGCTTTACCAAAGCCATAAAGAGTGAGTAGTTTCTCATATTATCTTTAGTAAGAGGTGAAGGACATATATAAATTATCTAGAAGTTATATTTGTGTTTTGTTCTAATGCTTAATGTTAATATCCCATTGCTTATTAGATGTTTGATTGTATCTTGCAAAGCTAAGGTACTTTGAATAATCGTTGTTCTTTCTATGACACAGATGACTCTTGCATAGAAAGAATTCTCATTTCAAGGCAAGTACCCCGACTAGCTCTTCATAACTACCTTTTAATCCTCCCCATTATTGTGCTTCATTTAAAGAATGTAATATTAATGTCATGGTTGGATGTATTATAGAAACACTTGCTTGTTTGTAGATGAGTTAAGTCTCGGCACATGTAATTCTTGTAAACTTCTAGAAAGACATTGGAACCATGTTCTTAATTCACATAGTCCATCTTTATCTTTAGATTAACTTGCCGTTGACACGAGAGTTAATTGAGTTATCAAGCTTAAATATAATAAACCGGATAATGAACTACATGTCAAGATCCTTGAACTAAAGAGTGACTTTCTTTTCATTTGAACCAATCTTACATTTTGCCTAGAAAACTTTCTTGGAAAGAATTTCATATTTAATTTAGGAAAATCTCTAAAATTTATAACTCTAAATCACAAAGGTTACAACCAATTGGTCTCCACTACTGCTTACATTAAAACACCAATACAAAGTTTCCTGTGGACTAGGCGTACCGGTGCACTTTTTCTACTCTAGACCACCTTTCGTAGAATCGGCATAACTTTTGATCCAACTGTTGGATTGAGCTGAAATGTTTGACACAATACAGAAGACATCCAGATCTACAAATTACATGTTTTGGACTTTATCAGATTCGAAATGGATCATGTTAAAAATGGAGGAAAACAGAGGCTCTGTAACCAACTGGTTGGGCTGCTGGTGCTTTTGTTACCAAGCACCAATGCCTCCTTGATTTCTTCACTTTTAAGCCTCTAAATATTCATATAATGTGTTCATGCCTTCACCACACATCCAATATAGTTGCAAGGTCCTAAAATCTATCATTTAAGCTATAAATAGCTACAACATTGAAAATTCAACATTATTAATAAAATCGACTAACTCTAAGTACTTAGATGCAAAAGTTAAGTTAAAAGGCATGTAATAAGGCCTTCAAATATGCAATATTTTGCGCTCATCATTCCCCTATCACTATTGGAGCAAAACCATCTACTTCCCAAGTGGGTAAGAATGTTTTCAGAGATGATGATAACCTGAGAGAAAAAATGTTCACTTTGTCTCAAAAGCTTGAAACTTTAGAAATGAAAAAAATTCATCAAGTTGATGTTGGCCCTTCCATAGAACAAGTGTGCGGAATCTGTGCCTTACAGGGCACCCTACTGGGGAATGTCCTACCATCCTAGAATTCAAGGAAACCTTGCTGGAACAAACAAATGCAATCTCCAACTTCATCAAGCCCTACTATAACCCATACTCTGAAACATACAATCCAAGTTGGTGAAACCATCCAAACTTCAGTTGGAGGAACACATAATCAACTCCCATAAATGAACCACAAAGGTCACATCCACCACCTCAAGGACCTCCCACATAGTAACCATACCAACCACCACACAAAAGAAGTTTTGAGGATACACTGAAACATTTTATGCAAACTCAAATGAACTACTACACTCATTCCACATAGGCTTTCATCGACTTCAAAGCACACACCACCCAATCGTTGGAAGATCTAAAAAGTCATATCCAAAAGTTGACCCAGTCCATAAACACACATTGAAAGGGCAAGTTTCTTGCCAACAGAAACCTCCACAAGTCCAATTTCATGTGGGAAATCCTTCGATCATGGAACGCCCACAAGACCAAACGCAAGCTATCACTACTCTGAGAAGTGGCATAGTAATTGAAAAAATCATCAGAAATATGTTGATTCCAAAGCCAAAGCCTGAGTCAATCCCAGTCACTTCACCATTTGAGCTTGAACAAGTTGTGCTTAAACTTGTAATTAAAAAGGAACTTGAGACTGTGATTGAACAAGAGCTAGAACCTTGAAAGAAAAAAGACCCTTCATACCCTACTCCTACTCCTTTCCCTCATAGACTTAAACCAGTCCAAAAAGTGAGCAACCAGCCAAAAATTTATGAGCTTTTCAAGCAAGTAAAGATCAACATCCCACTTTTGGATGGAATCAAATAAGTTATGTTCTATGCCAAGTTTATAAACTACTTGTGCATTGTCAAGAGAAGTCAAAATGTCCAAATGAGAGCCTTCCTGACAGAACAAGCCAGTGCCTTGCTTCAACACAACACCTATAAAAAATACAAGGATATTGGATGTCCAATAGTGTCATGTGTCATTAGAAATTTTAAAATAGAATAAGCACTGTTAGATCTTGGAGCCAGTGTTTATTTGTTTCCTTTCTCTGTCTACCAGCAGTTGGGTCTGGGTGAACTCCAACCCACTTGTGTCACACTCCAGTTGACAAAAAAATCTATAAAATTTTTAAAGGGCATTGTTGAAGACATACTTGCCCAAGTGGACAACTTTGTCTTCCCTATAGACTTCATTATTCTAGATACTCAGCTAGCAATGCATTCAGAGAGCCAAATTCTCATTATTCTTGGTTGACCCTTCCTAGCACCCTCCAATGCACTAATCAATTACAAGAATGGAGTCATGAAATAAATTTTTGGGAATATAACCCTTGAGCTGAATATTTTCAATATTGCCAAACATCTAGGAGAAAGCCAAGAAGTTAGAGAAATAAATTCCATTTGATTCATTGATTCACGAACATGTGAATAATACCTTCTCTAAACCATTTGTGGAATCATATATACTAGAATCAATCTCATCTAAGTCAACAAATGATGACCTAAATCCATAAAGTTGCCCAACTCATACTGTTGAGGCATGGGCACCCAAATTCGAGGAACTTTCACCAAGTGGTACAAAGTCACTCTCCTCAAGTGAAAAACACCAAAGCCTGAATTGAAACCTCTCCCATCTGACCTCAACTATGCATTCTTAGGAGAGGAAGAGTCATACCTAATGGCAATTTCATCTAAACTCACAAACTTGCAAGAGTCTAAACTGATTGAAGTTCTTAAAAGCCATAAAAGCACCATTGGGTGGACCATCACTGACTTGAAAGGTATAAGCTCGTTAATCTATAATCATGCTATATACCTTGAAGAGGACTCAAAATCCTCTCAACAAATGCATCGATGACTGAATCCTCACATGAAAGAAGTTGTGAGAACTGAGGTGCTTAAACTCTTAGATGCAGGGATAATCTTTTTCATCTCCGATAGCAAATAGGTTAGTCCAAACCAAGTTGTGCAGAAAAAGTCCAGGATCACAGTGGTAAAAAATGGGGCAAATGAACTAGTACCAACTCGAGTTGTCGCAGGATGACAAATGTGCTTAGACTACGGAAAACTCAATTTGGTGACTAGAAAAGACCATTTCTCCTTCCCTTTCTTGATCAGGTTCTAGAAAGAATTGCAGGCCATGAATTTTATTATTTCTATGACGGGTATTTTGAGTACAATCAAATTGAGATAGCCTTAAATGACCAGGAGAAAACCACATTCGCATACCCCTTTGGCACCTTTGCATTTAAAAGAATGCCATTTGAATTTTGTAATGCTCTTGCAACATTCCAAAGATGCATGCTAAGCTTGTTCAGTGACATGGTTGAAATTTTTTTAGAAGTGTTCATGGATGATTTATCTGTCTATGGTGACTCATTGGACTTGTGTCTAGCCAACCTAGAAAAGGTGTTGAAAAGGTGTAAAGAAGCCAATCTGGTGCTCAATTGGAAAAAATGTCATTTCATGGTAACACAAGGCATTATCTTAGGTCACATTGTGACGTTTGAGGGCATGAAAGTTGACAAAGCAAAAATAAATCGGATTGAAAATTTGCTAGCCCCCAAGACTGTAAAGGATGTCCAATCATTCATAGGACATGCAGGTTTTTATAAGAGATTCATAAATAACTTTAGTACCATAGCAAAACCTATGTGTCATCTCCCGAGTTAGGACATAAATTTTATGTGGAGTGCAGCATGCCAAAAAATCATTTCACAAGCTGAAAGACATGTTAATTTCTGCCCCAATAATGCAACCCCCTGACTGGAATCTACCTTTTGAACTAGTGTGTGATGCAAGTGATTATGTTGTAGGTGCTGTGTTGGGACCAAAAAAGGATAAGAAACCACATGTAATTTACTATGCAAGTAAGACTTTGAATGATGCTCAAATGAATTATTCAACAACTGAAAAAAAAGTCTTGCTGTAGTTTTTGCTTTGAAAAAATTTCATTCCTATCTTGTTGGTTCATTTGTTATTGTATTCACTGATCATGCAACCCTAAAATTTTTGCTCACAAAGAAATATGCCAAACTAAGGCTCTTGAGATGGATACTCTTGCTCCAAGAGTTTGATCTGATCATCAAGGATAACCAGGGGGTTGAGAATGTGGGGGCAAATCATCTGTCCAAATTAACTTATGAATTTCATGAAGATGGACTGGCAATCAATGAAAAATTGCCTGATGAACAACTGTTCATGATTAATGAGTCCCCATGGTACGTTGATATTGCTAATTTCCTAGCTTCTAGAACACTCCCTCCGTCATTTACTCCCATGGACAAAAAGAAATTTTTGAGGGAGGTTCGTAACTTCTTTTGGGAAGATCCGAACGTATTTAAGTACTGTAAAGATCAGATCATAAGGCGTTGCATCCCCACTCATGAAATTGGACAGGTAATAATGTTTTGTCATTTTGAAGCATGTAGTGGTCATTTTTCATTAAGAAAAACCACTGTAAAAATTACGATGTGTAGATTTTACTGGCCTACACTTTTCCAAGATGCCTATGCCTTTTGTTTAACTTGTGATAAATGCCAATGGTTGGGAAACATTTTGAACCAAAACATGATGCCCTTAAATCGCATTCTACTGATTAAAATTTTTGACTGTTGGGGCATTGATTTTATGAGACCATTTTCACCTTCCTTTGGCTATTTAAACATTTTAGTGGCAGTAGACTATGTGTCCAAATGGATTGAGGTAATTCCATGTCAAAATAATGATCCTCAAAGGGTGATCAAGTTTTTAAAAGAAAATATTTTGTCTCGGTATATAATTCTGAAATCAATCATAAGTGTTGGGGTGCATATTTTTGCAATCGTTCTTTCTCAAATTTAATGAAAAAGTACATATTTTTCACAAAATTGCAACCCTTATCATTCACAAACTAGTGGACAGGCTAAATTAGCTAATCAGGAGATCAAGTTAATTTTAGATTAGTCAAATATTAGTCAACAAGACTAACTGATGCACTCTGGACATATCGTACTGCTTTTAAAATCATTTTGGGCATGTCTCTTTATCGATTAGTCTATGGCAAGCCATGTCACCTACTTGTTGAATTCAAACATAGGGCATACTGGGCTATTAAAGCAATGGACTTTGACCTAGACAAGGCTGTGCTGTCAAGAAAACATCAGATAAACAAATTGGAGGAATTGAGAAATGAAGCGTATGAGAATGCAAAGATTGCTAAAACCAAGATGAAATTTTTTAATGACAAGAACATTATGCGGAAGTCTTTTAAACATTCTCAAAAGTCTTGTTGTTTAATTCAAGACTTTGCCTCTTCCCTAGTAAGTTGAAGTCATGATGGACTAGGCCTTACATTCTCCAAAAGGTGTTTGAACATGCAGCGGTAGAAGTGAAAAGCCCGTCGAACGGTAATATTTTTACTATTCATGGTCAGCGGTTGAAACCATTTTTGAAAAACTTTGTGAAAAATGTGGAGACCATTCTTTTTAAAGAAACAAGAATACTCCTCTGAGATTCACGCCGGTCGACACTCAAACGGATCAAGTTAGAAAATATCTAAGCCTACCCGACCCTCGGGGACGCCTTTATATGGCCCCATTCTTTTGACCCTTCCTCCACGTTCACCGTTGTTGACCCTCTTTTTCTTTTTCTACAATTTCCTTTTCTGTTGTAAAGGCAATTCAGCTTTGAATGAAGTTGTAAAGTTCATCCTCCAAATTCCTCTTATGGGGTGGTTGATAGGTGGGTGGATTGGATGATCTTTGTTGTGAAAAATTCTATGGATGTGCACTTTGGGAAAAATTTTATGGAGGCTGGTTTTGTGAATACCCTTTCGAATTGGACCGGGGGTGTTGGGAGGTAGACACTTAACATTGGCCTTGGTATTGACTTTTCTATGAGGCATGAGAGGTGAATAAGCTATAGAACCATAAGGAGTGGGATTTTCATTTCTCCAACTAAAGTTCGGGTGATTGCTTCAACCCAGATTATAAGTGTTAGTGTGTGGAGAGAATGATTGCCTCGTTTGGTTAAAGGCATGTACTTGCTTGTGGTACACTTCCTCAAGTGCCAAAATGTTAGGGCAGTCCGATATGGAATAATCCCCATTCTCTTAAATGGAGCAAGATTCCTCGGTCTTTGAAACATTGGACATCTCGTGTCTCCTATTCACCTCTAAGCTTTCCACCTTTCGTGAAAAACTGGAAATTTTGGAAAGCAAATCTCTCCGGCCTCTCAAATCATACATCCCTCCCCCATGTGCTTGATTACTACCCTGAGGAAAAGACCTCGGTACATCAATGGGATCCGTGATATCCCACGATTGTGCATTTTTTGCCAATGTACTAAAGCAGTCTAGGTCCTCATCGGGGACCTTGTTTAAGAACTCGCCATTACACATCATGTCAATGAATTGTCTACGACCCGGTGTGATTTCCTCATAGAAAAAACTTACTGATTACCACGATTCGAAACAATGATGTGGTATTGATTGGAGCAATTCCTTGTAGCGATCCCAATGGTGATAGAATTACTCATTTGGATTTTAGATTGGTGGTTCTATGCACCAGGACTAAATTATTCAAAAACTCAGAAAGCATTTGAGCCCAAGAGGTGATGGATCGAGGCCGTAAGGAATTCAACCATGTTTTGGCTTTGTCCTTAAGGGAAAAGGGAAACAATTTCAAATGAGCTATGTCTTCCATGTCATAGTTAGTGTTGAAGGTTGCAACTATATCTGAGAATTCCTTAATATGCAGGTTAGGATTCTCTTTTTCAGTTCTATAAAATGAAGGATGTAGTTGCAACATTCCTAGCTTAACTTGGAAGGCATGAGCTTGGACAGGACAGAGGATGCAAGAGATTTGGTTGAAGGAAATCCCTCATTGACCTTGCCAGAGGAACAACTTGAATGTTATTCCCTTCATTTCAAGGAGGGAAATGCATTCTAGGGTTTGAAATTCTTGGTTCTTGCACTCCTCATGCCCTTGTGACATTAACATTAGCTCCCAACTCTGCAAAGTTGTCACCAGCATCCTTGGGTAGGTCTTGGTCAGTATTCATGTTGGGGCCTAAAGGTTGTCTAACCAATCAATTATGGTCGTACCTCAACCCATGAAATGGATGCACAGGGCTTACCTCCACCGTCCAAAAATCAAATTCTCGATTCAACGGTGCAAAAAAAGCTTGAAGTTTTCAGTTGTATTCCCTAACCTTTAAACACAAACCCTCAATGTGTGTATAGCTTATGTGGGTGGGTTCGTGTTACTGTTATTAGGCTTCAATGTAAGAAAAGGGAAAACAGGTGTGTGGAATGAAATATGTGTGAACAAAATTGATCCCCAAACACAGAGAGATTTTTGAGTGTCATGTTTTACTTGGACATTGTATTCCAAGGTCGTCTCCTCAGGGAAAGAGGTGAATCATTTTGAAGGTGATTTTCGTATAAAGGAAAAACTGTAAAAAACTTTGATGTTTGAGTTTGGTGATAGAAAATGAGATAGAAACAAGTGTTAGCTAATCTGAATAGGTCATTCCAGAGGGAATGACAACTCAACTCAAGACCTTCCTATAATGGCATTTAGATGTTGTATTGATTCGTAGGAAGCAAGGGACTAAGATGGAGTTGAATTCAAGTATACGTCATGACAAGTCTACAGTGTATCAAGAACTCACAACCACGTCCGCACTCAACTTACTCAAACCGAATCAACATACACTACGAGGAGGAAGGAAAATGAGTTGAAATAGCATACCCAAGAGGAGTTCCACCTTGGATTTGCCAACTTAAAGTTTAGCTACTCATGATTAAAGGAAGGACATGCATAATGTAAAAAGACTTAATAAATAAAAGAAGATTAGAACTTAACTTAATACAAGAAATCGTAAACTGTGAAGAAAAATATTCAATACCCATTTTAAAAGCTTGGAATGAAGAAAGCTTATTGACATAATGGTGAAATCAAAAATTTAGAACTAAACTTGAAATGTGTTGGTAATAAATGACATTAAAAACATTAAATGGAGCTTACCTAAGTCTTATAGGGAACTACAAGTGAAATGGAAGGAAGAAACTGCCAAAACAAAAATTTCTCTCTCTAAACTATGTATTCCTCCTTGGGGCTTCTCTTTCTATAATTCAATGTGAACTGAATAATGTTCAAGACATTTGTATTTTCATCCATGGAGTTTCCTATAGGTGAGAGACAGGGTTCCCATGCATAAGAGGGTGATTGGATGACATTGGGCAGGCTAAGATAGGCCTAGCCTGCATCACCCTGCATTGACTCTTCTCTATCATCGTCATTAATGCCATGGCCTTCAAAGTCCAACTTGAGGTCAGGGGAGGCTAGTAGATGTGTAAGGGATGTCACGAGAAAAGTGGTAGATGTGAAGGTGGGGCTCCCAAATAGCAGAGCTTAAGTTGTAAGTTGTCTGAGCTGTCTTGGAATTCTGGGCAAAACCTTCCGGAAGGTTGACACAAACCTTTTGGAAGGTTTAAAATAACAAAGCAGTAGGCAAAACCTTTTGGAAGATTTTGATAGTGAATACGCAGACCAAGGCAAAACCTACGAGAAGATTTTTAGCCAAACCTTCCAGAAGGTTTTCATCCAAACTGCATTTTTCTTGCTTTCTTCACCCACCAAAACTTCCTTTAAGCTATGCCCTCATCTTCTTTGACTTCAAAAACTTAAATGGGGGCCAAACTCAAACAATTTGAATCTTTTTACCTCTATTTACACAAAACTCACTCAAAGAGAAGATTAAACGCATTTCTCCCCAAATCCATAACAAAAGAAAGTATAAAAGGGCATAATAGCATACAATATATGTAATATTTTGGTGCTAATCTCACCCCCCCAACTTGAGCTTTGCTAGTCCCTAGCAAACATTTAATTTAAATCACAAGTTGTGTGTTAAAATAAAATCCATTCATACACATAAATATCCAAACACTCAAAATCCAAAAATCAAATTACAATTAAATAAATGGCTTTTGGCAATGATAAAACAAAACAATTGTGGTATTTCATTGATCATTCCAAAAGTTATTTACAATGGGTTCAAGTTTCAAACAAAACGGCCCAAAACCTAAAGACACTTCTACTAGTCCAATGAACTAACCCTACTATACATCCTAAAAAATGAAACAAGATTCAAAATTCATCCTACACATCATCCTCATCAAAAGCGTCCTTCTCCTCATTCTTAGACTCCTCAGACTTAGTCTCCTCCTCCTCCTCGTCATCGATGTCGTCCACCTCAACTGTCATGGAAGGGATTAGGGCTGAAACAAATAGTCCAGCTAACTGCGGAGGAGGTCCTCCAAGGATTGGCTCTCCCGGGAATGTGTGCTAAAAAAACCACATCATCATGATCGACAACCCTTGCATAGTGGACTCTAATACATCCACGTGTTGCGACGTGGCGTGGGTCGAGGTAGGAGTAGGTGCAGGAGGTGCTAATGAGGATGGCCCTGATGTAGATGGCTCTGGTCCCCGAGGCTTGGGTTTCTCTCCCCCAATCCTGGTAGCTCTGTTGTTGGTGCTTGACTTCCCTAGGGCTCCAGTCTCTGGTGGAAATAGAGCATTATGGGCGTAGTGTTTCACTTTTGTATAGTCGCAAAGACAGGTGACCAGACTGCCAAAAGGGAGATTCACCTTTGGCTTGGCAACCTTGGCGAACTCCCACATCTCTTAAAAATCAAATATGCCACATCCATTGCAACCCCTACCAAGAAAGCGTGTAGCAAGGCCAATTTCTCGATGTCTGGGTTCTTCTCCGAACCCCGGGGCATCAAATTATAATGTAGCACCTTGTTCATAATCCCGTAAGTATGCTTAAGGCTCCCAACCAATGTTGTTCCTTTGAACGTGGTCGAATGCTCATAGGTGAGGGACACATAGTTAGTTAGAGTCCTACCCCTATCCACGTTGTGTGGGTAGACCAGGGTAGTCGGGGGAGGCCACTTGTATCCCATCACAGTGGCGATTGTGTCATCTCAAATGTTTTTCCCCTCACATTGGTGCTCAATCTACTACCATCCTCGCCAACCACAAACAACTTTATGTAAAATTCCAGAAAAATCCCCAAATTGTATCTCTTAACCTCTTCAAACCACAGGTTCAACCCACATGCTTCAATTACTTTCACAACCTCATTGTTTGGACCGAGAGAGATTCTAGCCATATATGTCTCTTACGTGACGTCTTTTTCCTCAATTTATTGTCTACGTGCTTCATGATTAGCCTTAGTCCTCCTGTCCTCCCTTTCTTGGCCACTTGGGCCCTCCCACTCCTCCCCTGGGAGCAAGATCCCGTAGGTGGAGGAGTCTCAGTGCCCATCTTTTTTGTGCAGGCCATGAGAATCAACAGTGCCCGTTATTTTTGTGCAGGCCATGAGAATCAACAGTGCCCCCAAACCCACGAACGTCAACTTCCACACCCAAAAGCTCTTGACGAGCTCAGAAACATCAATAGTAATCCCATTCATGCGCATGTTAGCAAACGAGTAGAGATATTTGAGATAGATGAAGATTGACTCAAGAGATTAAGGGAAAATGAAAATCTAGGGTCTGTGAAGAACACAAAAAATTACGGCTAAAACACTTCAAAATAAACTTGAATCAAGGAAAGGAATGAGGGATTTAAGCTTCGATGAAATGTTTTGAAGATTGGAAGAGGCTTGAGGGTTAGGAGAGGGTTCAAAATCTTAAGCTTGAAAGGAATTTTGAAGGGCTTCTAAAAGAAATCGAACTTAAGACCCTCCTTTTTCGTTTCCGGGGAAAAACCTTCTGGAAGGTTTTGCTCATTGGACAGAACCTTCCAGATGGTTTTGCCTTTGCAGCAAAACCATTCCTTTGTTCAATAATTCACATCCTATCCATATTTCCTCAACTCCAAAACATTTCAATACCCTTTCTTAGACATTTAACCTACCATAAATTTGAACCACACATATGAACCACAATTGGTTGATCTTGCCCAAAGTCAGTTCAGAAAGTGCAACATGATTTAAATTTTTTTATGATTTCAAGGTTCAAGACATGGATTTCTACTTTAAACTACCAAAATGCAAAACATGAATTCAAATAACAAGGCCATTCCCAAATCTTATCAAATATAGAAAGTTGAGCAATAAGGCTACCTAACACATCGTTCAACTGCCCAAACCAAGCACACATGAGCAAAACCATTTCTTTAAATTCTAGTACAGAGTATGCACCTACATATTCATTTTTCAAGTCATGTGTGTCTGCATTGGACATGTAATTTAAGCATTTACAGAATGGAGTTTGCCTTCACTTTAGCTATCCAATTTAAGCTTCGATGCAACCTCACCAAGGGTGTCTCTCAACATTGAATCACACTCTAGTTATCATGGCATGCTCTCAATATGTATATGTGAGATAGAATCTTGTGCACAAAATGAAATATGGTCACATATAATCCAAATATGAAGTTCATGCATGAAAATGAAACAACCTTAGCATAATCTCATGAAAGGAATGCTAGGGCACTATATAGCAAACGAACTTCTCTTTTTCTTTAAAAGTATGTATCTCCCATGCTTATCTAGATCATTTAAGACTTCAACAGTTATAATGGGTCCTTGGGGTGATACGAGGCAAAAGAAATGAAGGATATAGGATAACAAAGAGGGTTGTTCTGAGTGAAAGACTCTTTTCAAAAACATCTCGCTTTACATGGGACTTTTAGTCCAAACCTATCCCCACACATCTTTGTTTCTTTTATTTCTTTTCCTTAACATTTTCCTTTTCTTTTGTCATTCTTTTTTTTTCTTCTCACCCCTTTTTCTCCTTTTCTTGAATTTTCTTTCTTTTTCCTTTCAACTCTTTGAGTTTCAACATCATTCTTCCCTTTGTTTGAGTTTCCACACCATACTTCCTTTTCTTTTACAATCTCTCATATTCAACTCTAGGAATAACCAAGGTGAGGTAGAAATTTATCATTTTGCACTGGCTTGGTCAAATGTGTGGCATAGAAAATAATTTCAAATAAGGCTCAATCATGGTACTAGGGATAATATTTTCACAAGAAAAAAGCCAAGACTCAAAATATTAAAAAATGGCCTAAGATCACCTCTATGTAAGCATGGGGGAGCATTATGCATTTCAAAACAAGTAGATCAACTACACAAATGCACCTAAGCAAAACAAGCATAATGAGATTATTGAACAAATTTGATATTTTAAGAATTATTCCTTAAGTAAATGTAAGTCCCCTCCATCAAGGATTGACATTAAAGCTCTCATGGGTTCTTACTCATCTCCACTCTTCATGGCAAGCTCTAAAATGTGAACTCAATCCGTAAATTGACGCATTTACACATTAAAGGTGCAATTAAGGTTGAGTTTAAAAGCAAACACAAATGTGAGACTCAAGCATAAGATGAACCTCTATAATTTGCTCATGTATTCAAAATTCAAAGCAAAGATCAATGTATCAACAAACACATAACACTCTTAATAAGGGAATACATATCAACATTAAGATGTTTTCACAAAAAAAAAATCAAAATGTTCACATAATTTGCAACTATGGTGAATAAAAATTTGTATGATATGTGAAAGGTCAATTTTCACCACACAAACATTGGTATTATCAACAAACATTTCCACAAACATTGGTATATTATAAAAATGGTACACCTCACCCCCCAACTTGATTCATGCATCGTCCTCAAAGCAACAAAAAAGATATGATAAGCAATGAAGGACAGTAAAAGAATGAGTAGGGTTAAAGACCAGCTCGCACTTGAGCTTTTGACCAAAACACCAACATCTACAGCTAAGAAAAACAACACTATACCGGAATTTAAAGTAAGTAACCATAACTATACACTAAAAAGCATAAGAATAGTTACTCCTCCAACAAGTTCGGGTAAGCTGGATCCATCAAATCTTCCTCTTCTCCTTGTCCTTCAAAACCCTCGAAAAATGGCTTAAGTCTTTGGCCATTGACCTTGATTATCTTGCCATCTTTGGGGTTTGTGACTTACACAACTCCATTGGGATAGGCCACCTTGACAAGATAGGGGTCATCCCAACGGGATTAGAGTTTCTCTTGAAAGATAGAGAGACGAGAGTTATATAATAACACTTTTTGGCCGGGCTCAAAGGATTTTCTTACAATGGATTTGTCATGAAAGATCTTAACCCATTCTTTTGTAATTGTAGAGCTATCATACGCATCTCTTCGAATCTCTTCCAATTCATTCATTTCTAGCATCTTAATCTCTTCGGCCATTTTCATGTTGAAGGTCTTTATGGCCCAATTGGCCTTGTGTTCCATTTGAACAGGCAAATGACAAGCCTTTCCATAGACTAGCTGATAGGGAGACATGCCTAAAGTTGTCTTATAATCTATGCGGTAATCCCAAAGGGCATTGGTCAATCTAAATGACCAATCCTTCCTATCGGTTTGGCCATTGGTTTGTGGGTGATATGCGGTGGACACCTTGTGTGTGACACCATATTTATACATCAATGATATAAATGGTCTATTAAAGAAATGCGACCCACCATTGTTTATCATTGCACGAGGCATCTCAAACCTAAAAAAAATGTTCTCCTATAAAAACTTGACCACATCCCAGTGGCCATTGGTCTTGGTCGGGATAGCCTCCACCCATTTGGACAGGTAGTCCACTGCCAAATGACCCGAGGAAGGGACACATGAAGCCGATGCTCCAACAATCAAATATCTAAATAACAAGTACAGGGGAGAGGGGCATCATATTCCTTTGGGTCACACTACCCAAATGTTAGCACCTATCACACTCTTTACTAAAAGAGATACAATCTTTTATCAAAGAGGGCCAATAAAAACCTAACTATAGAATTTTTGCTCAAGTCTCCTTTGTAGAGAAATGGTCACCACACTCTTTCGAATGGAAAAATGCAAGGACTTCCCGTTGTTCACTTTCTACTACGTATCTCCACATGACTTGGTAAGGGCAGTACTTGAACAGGTACGAATTGTCGAAGTAAAAGTACTTCATATTTGCAATGAATCTCCTTCTATCCACTGGGCTCCAATGCGGTGGTATTTTTCCTATTACAATATAATTACATAGGTCAGCATATGAAGGACAAATAAAATGCATCGAAAGTAACTGCTCATCAGGGAAAAAGTCAGGGATAGGAATGTTCTCATTAGCCTTTTGCACCACTAGTCAAGATAAATGGTTCGTCACCACCCTTTTAACTCTTTTTTTATCTTTGATCATCAAATCAAATTCTTGTAGATGATGTATCCACCTAATGAGTCTCGGTGTGGCATCTACTTCAAAGAAGAGTGATCGGTATAGACTATTTTTGGTGAAACAATAATGCAAGACCGGAATTTATACAATGCAAATACTACGGCTAGCAATTCTTTTTCTTTGGTGGAATAGTTCATTTGAGCTCCATTGAGTGTTTTTCTAGCGTAGTATATTGCATAAGGTCTTTTGTCCTCCCTTTGCCCGAGCACTCCGCCGACCACATAATCACTCGCATCGCACATAAGCTCAAAAAGTAAATCCCACTTAGGTGGTCACATAATCGGAGTTGTAGTAAGCATGCCTTTGAGTTATGTAAACGATGCCTCACAATTATCCAACCACTCGAATGGGACATCCATAGACAGTAAATCGGTCAAAGGTCAGGCCAATGCACTAAAGTTTTTAATAAAATGACGCAAAAAGCTGGCGTGGTCTAGAAACAACCTGATATCCTAGATGACCTTTGGCGTATAGAAGTTAGAAATAGCCTCAACCTTTGAATTGTCCACTTCGATCCCCTTCGCCGGGATGATGTGTCCGAGCACAATTCCTTGCATCACCATAAAGTGACATTTTTCCCAATTGAGGACCAATTTTTCTCCTCACATCTTTCAAGAACATTCTCTAAGTTCTCCAAACATCCACTGAAAGAATCCACAAACGCTTCCAAGATCTTCTCTACCATATCATTGAAAATCCCAATCATGCAACATTGAAAAGTCCTTGGGCAATACAAAAATCGAAAGGCATGCATCGGTAGGCAAAAATACAGTAGGGGAAGGTGAAGGTGGTCTTCTTCTGATCCTTTAAAGTGATCTCAATCTGGTTGTACCTGGAGTAACCATCTAAGAAGTAGTAAAAGAGATGCCCAACTACTCTTTCTAACACTTGGTCGAGGAATGACAATGAAAAGTGGTCTTTTCTCATGCACAAGTTGAGCTTTTAGTAATCAAATGTACAGTCACCATCTGGTGTTCACCCTTGTTGGAATAAGCTCATTTTCCCCATTTGTAACAACTGTGACTCCCGATTCTTGGGTACTACTTGCGTGGGACTAACTCGCTTACTATCAGTAATAGGAATATTAAAGCCTACATCAAGTAGGTTTAACACTTCATCCCTCACCACGCCTTTTATAATTGGGTTCAACCTCTATTGTGGTTGTCGGGACGGCTTTGAGTCCTCTTCAAGGTAGATGCGGTGTGTTCAAATGAGGGGGCTTATCCCCTTAATGTCAACAATTGTCCAACCAATCACTCCCTTCTACCTTCTCAATACTTTCAAAAGATCCTATTCTTCTTTCCCCTTCAAAGTTGATCTAATCACCACCGAAAAGGTATTGTCATCCCCAAGCTATGCATACTTAAGATGGGATGGTAATGGTTACAACTCCAAGTTGGGTTTTTCTCATTCGATGGAAAGATCTTCTTATCTTGATGTGGAAGCTTCTCAAATGTAGGTGTCCATTTTTCTACCCCTTTCAAGCTATCCAACTCCTCTTTCTCATCAACTTTTTCCATACCAACAATCTCCTCCTCTTCCAACTACAAGTTTCAAGTGTACCTCGATCAATGTGTTAATCCAGTTGATCTCATGTGCCTCTTCATCTTCCCTCGGTTGGTTAGATATGTTGAAAACATTAAGGTCCATAGCCGTGTTCCCAAATATAAGTTTCAAAAGACCATTCGTGTAATTGATCACAACATTAGATGTGGCAAGAAAAGTTCTACCAAGTATATCGGGGATTTGGGAGCTGAGATTTGGAACAAAGTGAGTGTCAAGAACAATAAAATCAATAGGAAATTAAAATTTATCTACTTGTACTAAAACATCCTCCACTACTCCCCTCTGTGTTCAGACGCTATGATTTTCCAGTTAAAGAGTGATTGGAGTTGGCTTTAGCCCTTCAAGCTGAAGTTATTGGTACACCGAGTATGGTAGGAGGTTGACACTCGCCCCCAAATCAAAGAGAGCTTGCTCCACCCAATAATTTCTAATCTTGATAGAAAAATAGTAGGGCATCTTAGATCCTTGAGCTTGGGTGGGGAGTTAGTCCTCAAGATTGAGCTCACTTACTCGATGTGGAATGCCTTCTTGTGCACATTTAGTCTCCTCTTCACGGTACACAAGTCCTTCAAGATCTTGCCACGAGAAGGAATTTTTTTATGGCATCGAGGAGTGGAATGTTGATTTTTTCCTGCTTGAACTTCTTAGGTATATCAGAATAATTAGCCATCGTGACGGGTGGCTTCAAACGATTAGGAAAAGGGACAAAAATGGGGGATGCATGCACACTTTCATCAACATTCTTTTCTATCTCGCTCACCTCACTCCATCGATGCTACCCTTAATCTCTTCCTCTTTTTGAAATACGGCTTTGGGTGAGAATTTTGGCACAATGGTCTTTTCAACTTGTTTTCCACTTCAAATGGTGGTGACCGCTTTGAGTTTCTCACAGCTCTCCTTTATGGGTTTCGATGACTTAATCACATGTTGGCCTTTCGGGTTCCCTTGGGGTTGAGCAATGAATTTCTCTTTCTCTTGTTGTGATATCCCTATGGCATTGATCAGTTTTGTGACTTGAGTTAAAATGTTATTGTTAAAGGCGGTTTGACTTTGAATGAATTTGTAAAGCAAATCCTCCAAATTACACTTAAGGGAGGTTGATAGGTGGGAGGATTGGATGGTCCTTGTTGTGAAAAATTCTATGGAGGTGGACTTTGGGAAAAAAAATTGGGAGGTGGCTTTTGTGAATACCCATGCCAATTGGACCGAGGGTATTGGGTGCTAGACGCTTGACCTTGGCCTTGGTATTGACTTTGCTTACGAGGCATGAAGGTGAATAAGCTATAGAACCATAAAGATTAGGATTCTCATTTCTCTGACTAAAGTTCAAGTGATTGCACCTACCCGGATTATAAGTGTTTGAGTGTGGAGAAAATGATTGCTTCATTTGGTTGAAGACATGAACTTGCTCTTGGTACACTTCATTAAGTTCCTGAATGTTATGGCACTCCGATATGGAATGATCCCCACTCTTACAAATTGAGCAAGACTCCTCGGTCTTTGAAACATTGGACACCTCGTGTCTCCTATTGACCTCTAAGCTTTCTATCTTTCGGGAAAACCTGACAATTATGGAAAACAAGTCTTCTTTGCCTCTCAAATCATACATTCCTCCCCTATGTGCTTGATTAATACCCTGAGGAGAAGACCTCGGTACAACGATGGTATCCATGATATCCCAAGATTGTGCATTTTGTGCCAATGTACTAAAGTAGTCTAGGGCTTTATCGGGGTCCTTGTTTAAGAACTCGCCATTACACATCATGTCAATGAATTGTCTATAGCCCAATGCGATTCCTTCATAGAAGAAACTTACCAATTATGACTATTTAAAACCATGACAAGGAATATATTGGAGCAATTCCTTGTAGCAATCCAAAATGTGATATAATTGTTCATTGGGTATTTTCGAAAAGTTTTGAATTTTCTTTTTTAGAGTGGTGGTTCTATGCAAAAACTTAAAAAGCATTTGATCCCAAGAGGTGATAGATTGAGGTTGCAAGGAATTCAACCATGTTTTGGCTTTGTCCTTAAGGGAAAAGGGAAGCAATTTCAAACTAGCTATGTCTTCCATAGAATAGTTAGTGTTGAAGGTTGCAACTATTTCATCGAATTCCTTAATATACAGGTAAGAATTTTCTTTTTTAATTCCATAAAATGTAGGAAGTAGTTGCAAAATTCCTGGCTTAACTAGAAATTCATGAGCTTGGACCGGTAAGAGAATCCATGAGGTAGTGGTGCTATGAGTCGGTTGAAGGAAATCCCTCATTGACCATGCCGAAGGTTCAACTTGGATGTTATTCCCTTCATTCCTATGAGGGAAATGCATTCCAGGGTTTGGAATTTTTGGTTCTTGTACTCCTCCTCCCTATGGGGCATTAACATTGTCAACCAACTCCTCAAAGTTGCCACCAGCATCGTAGGGTAGGACTTGGTCAATTTAATATTGGGCTCCAAGGGTTGTCTAACCAATATATTACGGTCGTCCCATCCCCATATAAAAAAATATCTACAATAAAAACAAGTGAACCAAAGTATATACAAGAAGCGACCAACATCACCCACGACGAGAATTCATGGGATTTACCTTCGTCGTCCGAAAATTACTTTCTCGATTCAACGCTTTCCCTTCCTCAATAACAGCACCAAAAATGCTTGATGTTTTTCATCGTATTCCCTAACCTCTGAACACAAAATCTTAATGCGTGTGTGGCGTATGTGTGTGGGTGAGTGTCACTCTCACTCGGGTTTAATGCAAGAAAAAGGAAAACGGGTGTGTGAAATGAAAGGTGTGTGTGTGTGTGAACAAAAGTGATCTCTAAGCGCTGAGAGACTTTTGAGTGTCGTGTTTTACATGAAAATTGTATTCCAAGGTCATCTCCCTAGGGAAGGAAGCGATTTTGGTAAAAAAGGAAAAGTGTAAAAATCTTATGTTAGAGTTTTGTGATTTGTGTTTGTGAAAGAAAATGAGATGGAAACAAGTGTTGACTAATTTGAAGGAGTCATTCCAATGGAAATGTCATCTCAAATCAAGACCTTCCTCCACTGGTGTTGAGATGTTCGATTGATTCGTAGAAAGCGAGGGACTAAGATGGATGTGAGGATTCAAGCATACGCTATGACAAGTCTACGATGTATCAAGAACTCACAATCATATATGCACACAACCTAGTCATACCAAATCAAAGTACACTAGGAGGAGGAATGAAAATGAGTTGAAATAACATACCCAAGAGGAGTTCTCCCTTGGATTAGCAAACTTAATGTTTAGCTACTCATGAATAAAGGAAAGACATGTATAATTTAAAGACACATAATAAACAAAAGAAGATTAGAACTTAACTAATACAAAAAATCTTAAACTATGAAGAAAAATATTCAATACCCATTTTAAAAGCTTGGAATGAAGAAATCTTAATACAATAATGGTGAAATACAAAATGTAGAACTAAACTTGAAATTTATTTGTAATAAATGATATTAAAAGAAGCTTACACAAGTCTTACAAGGAACTACAAGTGAAATGGATGGAAGAACATGCAAAAACATAAATTTCTCTCTCTAAACTATCTCTTCTTCCTTGTAGCTTCACTCTCTACAATGCAATGTGTACTGAATAATGTCCAAGACCTCAATATTTTCGTCCATGAAGTTGCCTATAGGTGAGAGACAGGCTTCCCATCCATAGTATGTTGATTGGATGGCATTAGGCAGGCTAGGACAAGCCTAGCCTACATCTCCCAGCATTGCCTCTTCTCTTTCGTCCTCATTAATGTCATGGCCTTCAAATTCTAACTTAAGGTGAGGGGAGGCTTGTAGATGTGTAAGGGATGTCAGGGGACAAGTGGAAGAAGGGTTGGTGCCCCCCTCCCCCCAAATTATAGAGCTTGAGTTGCAAGATGTTTAGGCATTATGGGCAAAACCTTCCGGAAGGTCAGCACAAACCTTCTGAAAGGTTTGTATAGGAATAGTTAAAATGCCAACTAGTATGCAAAACCTTTTGGAAGTTTTTCAAACCTTCGTGAAGGTTCATTCCAGTAGACAAAACCTTCCGAAAGGTTTTGGCCGTGAATAGGCAAACCAAGGCAAGACCTTCCGGAAGGTTTTCATCCAAATTGCATTTTTTTTTGTTTCTTCACTCTCTAAACCCTCCTTTAAGCTATCTCCTAATCTTCATTGACTTCAAACACTTCAATGTGGGCCTAACTCAAACCATTTGCATCATTTTACCTGCATTTACACAAAACTACATCAAATAGAAGATTAAATGCATTTCTCCTCAAATTCATGAAAAAAGCAAGTATAAAAGGGCATAATGGCATGAAAATAAATTTAATGTTTTTGTGCTAATCACTTTTCCTATCGCCGAACACCATTTGGATTGTGGAGTTCTCTGGGAACTTTTCGGAGATGTATGCTGGGGATTTTCAGCGATATGGTGGAGAAGAATGTGGAGGTGTTCATAATGACTTTTCTGTGCTTGGGGACTCATTTGATGGGTTGTTGGAGAATTTGGAGAGATTTCTTGAGAGATGTAAAGAGAAGAACTTGGTGCTCAATTGGGAGAAGTGCCACATCATCGTAACCTAAGGGATTATTCTATGGCACATTGTGTCCGCAAAGGAGATTGAAGTAGGAAAATCTAAGGTGAAAGAAATTTCCAACCTCCCCACTCCAAAGGTCGTCAAGGATATCAGGTTATTTCTTGGCCATTCTGATTTTTATCATAGATTCATAAAAGATTTTAGCACATTGGCAAGGCCCTTCACTAGTTTGCTAACAAAGGATATTTTCTTTGTGTGGTCAAATGATTGTGATGCATCTCTTAAGAAACTCAAATGCATGCTCACTTCACCTCCAATCATGTGACAACCTAAGTGGGAACTACCATTTGAGCTCATGTGTGACGCGAGTGATTTCGCGATCGGTGCAATGCTAGGTCAAAAGGAAGACAAAAGGCCATATGCAGTATACTATGCTTGCAAAACTCTAAATAAAGCACAAATGAATTACAGTACCACTAAAAAAGAGTGGTTAGCCTTAACGTTTACATTAGACAAATTTAGGTCATACCTCATTAGTTCACCTATTGTAGTCTACACTGATTACTATACTTTCAAGTATTTGTTGTCCAAGCAAGACGGGAAATCGAGACTCATTGGGTGGATCCTCCTCCTTATAGAATTCAACTTGATCATCAAAGACAAGAAAGGAGTCAAGAATGTAGTGGTGGAGCATTTGTCATAACTTGTCATCCAATATGCTGAAAAGCATGTCCCTATCCCTAATTCTTTTCCTGATGAACATTTATTTTCTATTCATTTTTTTTCTTTGGTATGCTGACATTTGTTATTATGTTGCCATAGAACAAATGCCACCGCATTGGAGCCTGAAGGACTAACAAAGATTCATGGCGGATGTGAAGAAGTACGTGTTCAAGTATTGTTCAGATCAAGTTATGAGGATATGTGTACCTGAAAAAGAACAACGAGATTTCCTTTCCTTTTACCATTCTGAGGCATGTGGTGGCTATATCTCCTCTATGAAAATTTCAGCTAAGGTTTTGTAATCCAGTTTTTATTGGCCTTCCTTAATTAAAGATTGTGTTTCATTTTGTAAAGAGTCTAGTAGGTGTCAAAAGTTGGCAAGTTTGACCCCTAGGGTTATGATGTTTGTTTCCCAATTCTAGTCATTGAATATTCAATTGTTGGTGCATCGATTTCATAGGTCCATTCCATATGTCCTTGATTTCTTTCACTTTTAATCCTCCAAATCCTCATGTAATGTGTCCATCTCTTAACCACTCATCAACACTTAGTTGCAGGGTTCCGAAAGCCATCAATTACTCTTTGATTACCTGCAATATCAAAATTTTCACATTTTTCACAAATTTGATGACCTCTGAGTAATTAAATACAAAGTTGAGTTAAAATACATGTAATAAAGTCATTAAATATGCAATATTACGCGCTCATCATACATCACATTTTCATATGCATTGGTAGCATCGCTTTCGTGGGCATTGAAATGAGTGTGGGCATGTGTGCATGATTTTTTTATCAAACACCATCCTTGGTGGGTTGATGCATAGGCTCGGGAAAGTTGGACATAGGTTCGATTGAGTAGGATAGGTTGCATTGAAAACATGGGTTGGGATTACCAAGATGGGCTAGATTCTTGCTTGGGTGCAAGGCCTAGGAAATTCGAATACATACTCCCGTTGGACATAAGTATCTTGGTATCGATACTCGAGCCCATTGTCTGTTGAGGTGCCGGTACCTAGAAAACAAACGGCACCAGTACCATTACCAAGTCAGCAACCTTGGAAATTGAAGGCATAGGTAGCGGTACCACGTATCACAGGTACCAGTAACTCATCCCAAAACTTAAAATTTTAAAATGTAATATTGTGGTGCATTCAATTTTTGAATGATCCTCTATGGATGCTATAAATGGATAATAATAAGTCCTAATTATTGGGGTTTGGACCTTGGGATTGTCATGTGGTTAAATGTGTACAGGTTATGTGTCGGGTAGTGCTCCATTATATGGAAAACTTTGTCCAAACTCTATTCTAGTTACGATCTAGATGATGAGGATGTAATGATATGGTGTTGGGTTAAACGACATACACGAGTACTTCTGTCGGTTAACTGGTGATCAACAGGTTGAGAAAGGACCCCTGGATTTTAGGTTATCACTGCTTGGTATAAGAGTCTAGGTTCTTAATTTACCTTGGGCTTACGGGGCATAGGTCTAGGCCATTGCATCCATTGTGCATTTCATGTTGAATATGTTAAATGTTACTTGATATGTGAGATGATATGATATGCATGGTTGAATGTGTATAAAATGATATACTAGGGTTAGAAAATATAACCTTGGGGTTGGAAAAAGGAGACCGAACTTCAAAATACAAAGCTAGTGGTCTATTGTTATCTTGCGTGTGTGCATATGTCAACTATAGGAAGATGACACCGAAACGGTCAAGGGCATGGATAGAACATCAACCAAGCACCACCGGCCTTTAATCAGCAAGCCTTCATAGAGGCTATTGGCACAATGATGGCTACCTTTGCAAAGATAGTGCCAACGTGGGCCAAAAGGGCTCGAACAACCTCTAAAAGTTCAACGCACATAAGCCTCTGAATTTTATGGGAGGGGCAGATCTGATGGTGGCTAACCATTTGTTCCAACGAGAAGACAAGATCTTGGAGGCTATGGAGATCATATCAGACACCACTAAGATCAAGTTGGAATTGGGAAAAAGCCACAAAAAACCTCAAGGTTGTGACATGGGAAGAGTTTCGTGAGCTCTACATTGGCAAATAGTTCCCATCAGCAGTTTAGAAAGTGAAAGCCTGAGAATTCTAATATTTAAAACAAAGAAACATGATGGTGTGGAGTACGTAGCTAAGTTCATCGAGCTAGCCCATTTGACCAACAACTACGGGGCACACATTTGGTCAAAGTGGGGAGGTTTGAGGACGGCTTAAAGTTGCCCATCCGGGGCAAGATTGCAGGCCATTGCCTACAAGACATAGACTAAATGGTTGAGACGACCATGGTCATTGAGAGGGAAGTGGAAGACACAAAGAGCATATAAAAGGGCAGTGCTAAGGATTTGAAGAATGAGGGTTAATTCACTTCTACTAGTTCGAGAAAGAAACAAAGGACGTGTAGCCCACAAGGGTATCAAGGACAGGTCTGAGGCTATCATAGCCAAGGTCAAGGTCAATCCTCCAAAAGTGGGAGAAGTTTTAGGACCATCTATCAGGATGGCCAGATGACTTCCTTCTTATGTCACCAGTCGAGCGACTTGAAGTTGGATTGACCTTAGAGGCAGAGATCCCTGATGAGCGTGGAACATTGCATATTAAGCTTATCCATTGCATTCAATATAACTTATTTTGTAATTAATTTTTGGGGGAAATGGATTTAAATTGATAATTAATGGAGACTTGTTTGATTGGAGGTGATAGGATGGAAATGGCATGCAATAAGCACCCTATCAAGTGATCGAGGTCATTGGGGAAGAAAGGACCTCATGATGGATGGCTTCGGAGTTTAGGGAATCGAGAATTCCAAGAGAAGGATATGAACTACTAGTAGAAGACATGAATGAGCTACTGGTAGAAGACATGCAAGACCTACCAATAGAATACTAGAGAGCTACTAGTAGAAAAGCCTACTCAAAAGCAACTTTAGTGCCTCCCAACAAGAACTACTGGTAGAATCATTACGAGCTACTGGTGGCATAACCTACTAGAAATGACCAACTGGTAGAATCCTTACAAACTACTGGTAACATACCCTACTAGAAATAAGCTATCGGTAGGTCACCTACAAGCTACTGGTAGATGCTGCCCAGAAATCCCAAAGCCCTACACCATCTACGGGGGCCCACCTTTTGTTATCTAACACATTCTATGACATCTCTAACACCCTATGATGATCTCCTAACCCCTATATTTAAATTTGATGCATTAGGGTATGGGGAGCCAAGAGAGAGAGGGAGTGGTTGGAAAAGCATGGGAGGACCATACTTTGACTAATTTTGCTTTTGTTGACAACCTCTGTCCAATCACTCCAAGTCAGCCACTCAGACCATGAGAGAGGAGGATGAACCAAAATATGGGCGACTACACACAATTGGAGATTATCATACATTTAGAGAGACAAGTGCCAAGGTAGAAAATGAGGTTCTAAGAGAGAAAGGTGGCTTTTTACATTTTTCTTCAGCATTTTCATTGTAGCAAGCTCCATTTTCACATGTAATCTTTCCATTTTTCACTTTAGTCTCTTTTTTTAAAGTTGTGATTAAGCTTAACTAAGTTTCTTGTGGTTCATTTCTACATTTGGGTTTTGTTTCTTTTAAGTTTTACATTTTGGATATGAATATATTGTAATGGTCAGAGAGCATATGAAGCTAGAATTGAATGAATTGGAAGAGATTCGAAGAAATGCGTGTAAGAGCTCAAAATTTTCAAAAGAGCGAACTAAGATCTTTCATGACAAATCCATTGTACGGAAGTCATTCGAGCCCGGCCAAAAAGTGTTTTTAAACAATACTCGTCTCTCCATTTTTTCCAGGAAAACTTCGATCCCGTTGGGATGACCCCTATCTTGTCAAGGTGGCCTACCCCAATGGAGCCGTGCAAGTCACAAATCCTGAGGATGGCAAGACATTCAAGGTCAATGATCAAAGACTTAAGCCATTTTTCAAGGGTTTTGAAGGACAAGGAGTGGAGGAGGACTTGACAGATTTGTGTATCCGGACTTGGTGGAGGAGTAACTGATTTTTATGCTTTTTAGTGTATAATCACTTTTATTTATTACTTTATTTTATTTCATTTCACTTACTTTCTTTTGTCGCCTAGCATTATTTTTCTTAGTGTAGATATTGGTATTTTGTTAAAGCTCTAGTGTAGGGTATTCTCTAACCCTACTTATATTTTTACAGTCCTTCATTGAATATCATATCTTTTTTGGTTGCGTTGAGGACAATGCATAAATCAAGTTGGGGGGGTGAGGTGCACCATTTGCATGTTACACCAATGGTTGTGAAAATTTTTGTGGATAATACCAATTTTTGTGGTGAAAAATTCACCGTTCACATATCATATAGATTTTCATTTACATTAGTGTAATTATGTGAAAATTTTAAAAATTTTTGTGAAATATATCTGAATGTTGATCTATATTCCCTTACTAAGAGCGATTAGGTTAGATGATATGTTGATTTTTTTTTTTGGTACCTTGAGCACATAAGCATATTATAAAAGTTAATCCCATGTGTGAGTATCTGGCTAGATCCGAAATTTGTACACCCAAGTGCAGGTGGTCAAGTTGTAGTAATAAGCCGGTTTGAGTCCAGAGTCGAATCCACAGGGAACTAGTAATTTTGGTGTTTTAAAGTAATCGGTGAAGGAAACCAACTGATTGTAACCTTTGAGATTTTAGGGTTGTGAGATGTGGGTGAATTCCTTCAACATAATATTAAATTCTTTCCAAGAAATTTTCTAGACAAAATGTACGATTGATTCAAATGACGGAGAATTAACTCTTTAGTTCGAGAATCGAGACATGTGGTCAATTATCCGAAATATTATATTTTTGCTTGATAACTCAATTAACTCTCGTGTCAACTGCGAGTCAATCGGAAGATAAAAATGGCCTATTAAGGTCATGGTTTCAAGGTCTTATTAGAAGTTTACAAGAATTATTAGTATCGAGAGTTATCGCACGTACAAACAAGCAAGTATTTCTTCATGACATTCAACCATGGCTTTAATAGTTCATCCTTTTGAATGAAGCTTGATAATGGGGATGATTAAAGGGTAGTCATGAAGATCTAGCCGGAGTACTTTCCTTGAAATGAAGAGTCTTTCTGTGCAAGAGTCATCCATATCATAGAAATACTATCGATTATACAAAGTACCCTAGCTTTGCTAGATGCAATCAATCATCCAGTAAGCAATGGAATATGAACATTAAGCATTAGAACAAAACATCATATAATAACCGGATAATCAATACATGCAATTCACCTCTTACTAAAGAGTGAATGAGAAACTACTCACTCTTCATAGCTTTGGTAAAGCTAGAAAAGTGAGTGATGGTCATCCCTCTATGTAGAGGACTTCACAAAGTAAAAGTATAATCACAAGGAGCTAATCTTCAACGAAGAATGAGTGAATCACGTTCAACCCTTCTCAGCTTTGGTAAAGCTCTAGAAAAGTGGAAGAGTTTCACTCCTCTAAGCAAGAAGGGAGCTCAAATAATGAAAGTGCAAGACATAAATAAAAGCATGTATGTAAGAGCATAAATGTAAAGACTATAAGTAAATAAAGACATAAATCTAAAGACTAAATGTAAATCAAGAACATAAATGTAAAGACTTAAAGTAAATAAAGGAATTACAACTCTTAAGTAAATGTAAATGTGAACATCAATGTAAAGGAAATGAGTGGGAATCTAGACTCCCCACTTCTTCTAGTAAAGAGAAAGACTAAGACAAGAATTGAAATAGATGGATGTGATGAAATTCTAAGTGATGTATCCCTCAAATGGTTCCACCAATGAGTCCCTCCTTCTCCACAAAACTAAGTGTATTTATAGGCAAGGAGAAGACAGGGAGGGAGTAAAAGAATAGAGTTGGGCGCCAAATTCAAAGTAAAACGCCAACCACTCTACAGACAGTCTGTCCACACTGTTCGAACGGTTTGGGCGTTTGAACGGTTTCTCTGTTTTTGCTCTCTGCCGTTCAAACGTCAAATGGAATCAGTGCATGCCAGTTATGTCAGACCACACATGGTTTCTGTAGAAAATCTTCCTACAAGTCTTCGTGCAGATCTCTCTCCAGGTCCTTGCAAAATCTTGACTGATCTGTCCAACAATTCCTGGGGCGTTCGAATGGTGGTTATCGTTCAAACATGGCACTCAAGTGCCTGGGCCTTCTAACTGCTACTCTGCAACTCTACAACATAGATAACAATAGCTGGCCTAGTTTTTCATAACCGTTCGAACGGTGTTTAACATTTGAACGTTGATTCCTTATTCCAAGCTTCTACAATTTGTTCCTTAAAATGTTGTGGTTGTCTACAAAAGATACTTTTTGGTGCCTTTGAACCCCTGTTCACTTTAAGACCTGAAACATCATCATTTAAACTCCACCAAAGCATAATTAGTCCAAAATGGGGCATAAGAATATGCTATATTTGAGTATTAATCACACCCCCAACCTAGATATTACTAGTTGATTAGCACAAAACTTTATATATTTTTAGGTGCGAATCATCTCATCTTGGTTGCTTTTGAAGATTAAATCATAGGAGTTAAGCCATTGGAAGTCTTAACTTTGATTTTTCGTGTTTGCAGATTAAATGTGTTAGAAGAGGCTTCTTATGGCTTTTCCTAAGTTGCTTGTGATGATTGGAGGTGAACTGATGGCTTGCGGTGAGCTTTAGAGTGAAAAAATCAGGAAATCAGAAACAGGAAACCAATACAGCAGAAAACCTACCGGTAAGGTTAAGTTACTGGAGTAAACCCTACCGGTAGACCCTACCAGTAGAGTATGTCGTTCTGCTCCTCCTTCTGCTTCTCAGACTTCCTGCTTTGAAGGTCCCACCAGCACTTCTCCCACACTCTTCTGATACGCCCACAACACTGTTCACCTGCCCTTGGACTTTTGGAGGCTTGGCATTAATGAAGCATGAGAGTGAAGTGGGCTGCACATGGAGTTGTAGGCTATCTTGTCAAGAGCCATCACTCAGCCCCTATGGATGGGAAGGCCTGCTCTTACACCTTGGGGACCATCATGCACGAAAATGAATCACACACACTCCAATATATTCAACATTTTTACACAAGAGACCAAGAGGGGGGTTGGCTACCTAAGCTTAGAAGTAGATATAGAGAGAGAGAGTTCCAAGGTTGAAGATGATGAATAGTAAATTTTGTTTTTGCATTTTCTTCTCCCATTTCACTTGCTATTGTTGTAGTAAGCTTTCATACTCTTGTAATCTTCATTTTATTACCTTAATGTCATTTACTTCAAGTCTGTTTAAAGTTTAGTTGTGTAACTTAGATTTCACCGTTTATGCTTTCAAGTTCTTCATTTCTTAGTTTAAAATGGGTATTGTTGATTTCTCTTCTTAGTTTAAGATTTCTTGCATTTAGTTAAGTTTTAATCTCCATTTCATCCTTGTCTCTTTACATTATGAATGTCTTGCTTTTAATATGAGTAGTTAGGATTTAAGTTGGTTAATCCAAGGGAAGACCTCCTCTTGGGGATTCCTTTTCAACTCTTCTTCATTCCTCCCTTTTGAGTCAAATGGTTAGGTTTGACGGGGTTGAGAGTGGATGAGTTGGTGAGCCTTTGATATCCCGTAGGCCTAGTCACGAGTTATGCTTAGATACTCACCAATCTCGTCCCTAGCTTCCCCCGAATTAATCGTTCATTCAGGTTCAATCGGAGGAAGGCTTTGAGTTGATTTGGTATTCCCATTGGAATGAATCCTTTGGATTAGCCAACACTTGTTTTCTTGAATTTTCATTTACAAACCAAACACAAAACTCAAATACAAGATTTTACACTTTCTTTTCACTTTTGTAAAATCACTTTCACAAAACTCCATTTCTTTCCCTAAGGAGACGACCTTGGAATACTTTCCAAGTAAAACTCTGACAACGAAAGACTCCTTGTGATTGGGGAGCACTTTTATGCACATTCCACATTTCATTTTATACATATTTTGTTCATCCATTTCCCACCATTCACATCCGTTGTTTCCTCTCTCTTGTATCATTCCGAGGGAGAGTGACACTCCCTTCACACATAAGCCATATACATTTGAGGGTGGTGTTGAGAGGTAGGGAAGGACACTATTTTTCTTCAATCATTTTGGCGTCGTTGCTGGGGAAGGCTAAGCGTTGAGTTCGAAGGTGATTTTGGACGGCATGGTAAGTCGTTTCATTTGTAAATATTTTGTTTTAGTTTGTGTTTTTTTTTATGTCTTATACTTTTTATGAAAATGTATCAAATGTCTCTTATTATGAAAATGCGTGTGAGATTTGCAATGAGTATGGGCTTGTTACTAGTGAGTTCCCAATAATGGCCTCTTATTTTGAAAACGTTTGCAAGATTTGTGGTAAATATGGACACATCACTAGTGAGTGCCCTATAAATGCCCCTTATTTTGGAAACGTTTGCGAAATTTGTGGTGAGAATGGACACCTCATTAGTGAATGTCCATTAAATTATTCGGTTCAACCCTTTGAATGCAAAGGTTCAAATTCAAATTTGGCCTCTGAAAATTTTTATCCCAACCATTATGTTACACTGAGTCATCCGAGTCATGGTTGGGAGAATGAACCGTATAATTTTCCATCCAATCTCACACCACCAAATAAATTCTCCCACTATCCAACATATGACGACTCAACCGAACAAGCATTGGAAAATAATTTTTATGAGTTTATGCAATACCAAATGGAATTCAATGCCCAAGTAGCCCAACAAATTTTTGAAATTGGAGATCAACTTAATACATTGACCAATGCTATAATTATGTATGATGAACAACATTTTGAGCATAGTCAATGTATTGAGTGTGATCTTCCCAATGGATTGCATATGGATGTTGAATCTCCCACCACTCTTGATTGTGAAAATTTTAATGAAGATATTATCTCACATGAGTCTAATGAGCCCAAGGTCATTTTTCCATCTAAGAGTGGTGTTGAGATTCACATTTCTCAACTTGGGAAGGGCTTTGCAATGGAGTCAAGTGTTGAAACTTGTAAAGAGGAATTGTATACTCCATTGTTGGTATTGCATAGACTTGCCTACACGTCTTTTTGGTTGAGATTTTTGATTTCTTATCCCTTGTATTGTTGGATAAATTGTTTAGAAAGGGCATTGATGCAACAAAAAAATTTTAAAATCAAAAAAATCCATAGGCGCAAGCTCATATCTGAATTGAAGCCGGATTGACATGAGCCCTTGTTATTTTGTTTCCATGTACATAGTAGTTAGATTTCTTTCATTGTTATATTTTTATTTTCATAACTTTGTAGTGTAGACTTTAACATGAAGTTTGTTTACTTCTCTCTAATTTGGACTCATTTCACTTGCGCATCATTGTAGAAAATCTTATTGGGTTTCATGTTCTAGTCTAAGTTGGGGGGTGTAAATAAGCTTTGTGTGTTTTATTTTCTTTTTTATGTTTATAAAAAGGGAGGGTATCTCATTTCTCATTTTACCTTCATTGTTTTCATTGCATGACTTTTTGTGCATTGAGGACAATGCATGGTTTAAGTTGGGGGGTGAGGTGCACCATTCACATATTCCACCACTTTTTGTATAGAATAATGAAAAATGTGAAAATGTTGAAAATTTTGGTTCCAATATTGAACTATATTCCCCTATCCTAATGGTTATGGGATTTGTGATTACTTGATCTTCATTTTGAACTTTGAATACATGAGCACATTATAGAAGTTTATCCTATTGCCAAGAGTATCACATATGTGCTTTCTTTCAAACTCAACCATTGTGGACCTTGAATATGTAATTTGGACAATTTACAGATTGAGTTCACATTTGAGTGCTTGACATGAATAGTGGAGATGAGTAAAAACCCTTGTGAGCTTTAATGCCAATTCTTATTTGGAGGGAACTTACATTTACTCAAGGAACAATTTTTCAATTTCCAAATTTGTTTAATAATCTCATTATGCTTACTTTGGTTAGGTGAATTTCGGTAGTTAATTAACTTTGTCTTGATATATACAATGTTCTCCCATGCTTATTTAGAATTGATCTTAGGTCATCTTTGAATGCTTTGAGGCTTTTATTTTTTCTTGAAAAAATTTATCCCTAGTGCCATGATTGAGCCTTACTTGAATTCATTTCTATGCCATACATTTAACCAAGCCAATGGAAATGACAAATATCTACCTTACCTTGGTTGTTCCTAGTGCAAAGTATGAGTGATGATAAAAGAGAAGGAAGTATGGTGTGGAAATTCAAACAAAAGGGATGAATGATGTTGAAACTCAAAAGAGTTCAAAGGAAGAGAATGAAAATCCAAGGAAAAGAGAAAAAGGGGTGAATGAATAAAAGAGTGATCAAAAGAAAAAGAAAAAAAAGAGGGAAAAGAAAGAAAAAAAATAAAGGGTGTTGTGATGGTGTGAAAATCAAAATCCCATTAAAAGGGAAGTGTTTATCCATGATTAAAAGTCTCTCACTCGGAACAACTCTCTTTGTTACCCTATAACCTTCATTTCTTTTACCTAGATATCACCCTAAGGCCCCATTATAACCCTTGAAAGTCCTAAATGATTTAGAGAAGCATGGGGGATGCATACTTTTAAAGAAAAAGATGAGTTGATTTTGCTATCTAATGCCCTAGCATTCCTTTCATGAGATTA
>CM042193.1:27169852-27269567 GCA_023539305.1 Ilex asprella | reverse complement strand
ATATATATATATATATATATATGTATATATGTAAATTGAACAACGTATATAACCGCCAGTATAAACTGTCACTCTATTATATAAATTGAACAGCGTACATAACCGCCAGTTAAACAGCCTCAGTATTCCAGTGGAAGCAGAACCATACCAATTGGAATACCGTGGTTGTTAGACTGTCAGTCGATAATATATATTTATATTAGTATAAACATATAAATAAAACATCAACATTTCCAGAACTCAAGCAATATTATACATATGTTTACCCTAGTTTGAAGGGTATAAACGACTATTCACGCTCCATTGCTATAGAAAAACTAGAAGTGCGGGTAGTATTCATTACAACAGAAATTAAAATATAAAATTTAAAAGGCTTTCGTAGGGAACGATTGAAATACAACCACTCTTATTATCAATTAAGACAAAAAGTGGAAGCACTTCAATTATCCGAATGGAAAGCTACAACAAAAATGTACTAGTACAGTATTGGAACTGAAAGTGTATCACGGACCGGATCATGTTTGCACTTTCTTCTTTCTTTTTATTTTCTTCTTTTCTTTCCCTTTTTCTCTTGTAGGATTTCTCTCAGAAGTTCTCTATATTTCCGGCCTTCATGCAAAGAAGGAGGAGGGCCCTATTTATAGGCAAAAATGGAAGCAGGAGAGGAAGAGATTTGCATGGCCGCCTTAAGAGGACCGTCCGGATGGTGGCAGTGCCGTCCCGACGGTGGTGCAAGTTGATTTGCAACTTGCAAGGCTTCTGACTTGATTTATTATACTTTAGCCTCCTAGCTTTCCTTTTTCTTGACATTGCACCCTTCATCTTTGGTTATTTGGGCATTTATCCTGCAACTTTAGATAAAAACTGTTAAAACGAATAATTCCCGCACTAACCCTAATTCACTTTAATTCCTACTTTTTAGTGCGATTATTCTACTAATTTGACTTTTTCTTATACTTCTAATTTTAAACTACTTGATGTTAATCATAATCATTGAGTGATTAAATTGTGAGAGACACCCTTGGTGAGTTTTGCATCAAAACTTAATTCGGATAGCCAAAGTGAATGTGAATTTCGTTGTGTAAATGCTTAAGTTGCATGTTTATTTCACACACACACACGAGTTTGAAAATGAATGTGTACGTGGATACTCTAGAATAGCATTTACAGCTATGATATGTCACATGTGTGATTTGTTTGGGTGTTCGGATCAAGTTGTTTTTGTAATCCCATTGCTAGTTAGGATAAGGGAATATATTTTAAATATTAGATACTAGGAAAAGAAGTTTGTAGGAGTCTTCAATGGAAACCTTCACGAGACAAAACTCGTCCACTAGGGATCAACTAGGGGTTTAAAGGCTTGTTGCATGTGCTAAATGCAATATCAGAATTAGTATAGGCTTATTTTTGTCTTCTTGCTTTTACATTTTGTTTGCTAGGGACTAGCAAAGCTTAAGTTAGGGGGTGTGATTAGCACAAAACTTTATATATTTTTAGGTGCTAATCATGTCATCTTAGTTGCTTTTGAAGATTAAATCACATGAGTTATGCCATTGGAAGTCTTAACTTTGATTTTTCGTGTTTGCAGATTAAATGTGTTAGAAGAGGCATCTTATGGATTTTCCTAAGTTGCTTGTGATGATTGGAGGTGAACTGATGGCTTGCGGTGAGCTTTAGAGTGAAGAAATCAAGAAATCAGAAGCAGGAAAACAATGCAGCAGAAAACCTACCGGTAGAGTAACCTACCGGTAGACCCTACCGGTAGGGTTAAGCTACTAGAGTAAACCTACCGGTAGACTCTACCAGTAACCTACCAGTAGAGTCTGTCGTTCTGCTGCTCAGACTTCCTACTTTGAGGGTCCCACCAGCACTTCTCCCCCACTCTTCTAACACGCCCACAACACTGTACACCTGCCATTGGACTTTTGGAGGCTTGGCATTAATGAAGCATGAGAGTGAAGTGGGCTGCACATGGGGTTGCAGGCTATCTTGTCAAGAGCCATCACTCAACCCCTATGGATGGGAAGGCCTGCTCTTACACCTTGGGACCATCATGCACGAAAATGAATCACACACACTCCAATATATTCAACATTTTTACACAAGAGACCAGGAGGGGGGTTGGCTACCTAAGCTTAGGAGTAGATATAGAGAGAGAGTTCCAAGGTTGAAGATGATGAATAGTAAATTTTTTTTTTGCATTTTCTTCTCCCATTTCACTTGCTATTGTTGTAGTAAGCTTTCATACTCTTGTAATCTTCATTTTATTACCTTAATGTCATTTACTTCAAGTCTATTTCAAGTTTAGTTGTGTAACTTAGATTTCACCATTTATACTTTCAAGTTCTTCATTTCTTAGTTTAAAATAGGTATTGTTGATTTCTCTTATTAGTTTAAGATTTCTTGCATTTAGTTAAGTTTTAATCTCCATTTCATCCTTGTCTCTTTACATTATGAATGTCTTGCTTTTAATATGAGTAGTTAGGATTTAAGTTGGTTAATCCAAGGGAAGACCTCATCTTGGGGATTCCATTTCAACTCTTCTTCATTCCTCCCTTTTGAGCCAAATGGTTCGGTTTGACGGGGTTGAGAGTGGATGAGTTGGTGAGCCTTTGATATCCCCTAGACCTAGTCACGGGTTATGCTTAGATACTCACCAATCTTGTCCCTAGCTTCCCCCGAATCAATCGTTCATTCATGCTCAATCGGAGGAATGCTTTGAGTTGATTTGGTATTCCCATTGGAATGAATCCTTTGGATTAGCCAACACTTGTTTTCTTGCATTTTCATTTACAAACCAAACACAAAACTCAAATACAAGATTTTACACTTTCTTTTCACTTTTGCAAAATCACTATCACAAAATTCCCTTTTCTTCCCTGAGGAGACAACCTTGGAATACTTTCCAAGTAAAACACCGACAATGAAAGACTCCTTGCAATTGGGGAGCACTTTTGTGCACATTTCACATTTCATTTCACACATATTTTGTTCATCCATTTCCCACCATTCACATCCGTTGTTTCCTATCTCTTATATCATCCCGAGGGAGAGTGACACTCCCTTCACACATAAGCCATACACATTTAAGGGCGGTGTTGAGAGGTAGGGAACGACACTATTTTCAATCAATCACTAGTCCCTAGTAATACAACAATTAATTTAAAAACTAATCTATTTCTTACACCTTTTTCGTAGGTTATCCGATTGCATTTAGCCTATGCAACAAGCTGTTAAACCTCTAGGTTTACCTTAGAGGATGAGTGTTGTCTCGTGAGGGTTTTCAGTGAAGCTACCCACAAACTTCGATCGAACAAATGTAACTGTGGGATTGCTGATTACAATAAATTATCATCATGGTCATTGAGATATCCATCCCTTAATTTTTACTTTAAGGTCCGCATGCTCTTCACCATTGGTACTATCCCTATGCACAAAATAGCATTTGACATATTAGCATTTGTAATTTTCTTTGTAGTAGGATGATCATTCTAGAAACAAGAATTGGTGTATAACAAACAATCCACTTTAATCGCCCTTCATGGAAAGTTTTGACTTCTCAAATCTCGCATAGGGATGCTCTCAGGAAAAAGATTCACTCTGAATATGGTGACTTACTTCTCACTGAGCATGTATTCAGAAGATGGCCAATCTGAAATTGCATGCATAATCTAGTAAATGAGTGAAACTTTATAGCAAATAGACTCGTCATTTTCTTGGCATAATCTCATGGAAGAATATTGATACAAATAACGAAATGCTATATAACATAGCCCAACTTGTGATTAACAACGTGCATATGCACAGACTAGAGACCAATTAGGACTTTCAGAGGTTGTAATGTGGCTAGAGGTCAGTGGCTAACGAAACGATGTTAATGGAGTTTCAAAATTGCTATCTCTTTTATGCATTTTAGCACACCTCTCGTTAGCTTTTCGTCATTTCTTCTTGGAATGAGATTTCTTTCACGTATATTTTATATTTTTCACTTTCTTTGCAATTCCCTGTCTTTCTACCTTTTTTTCCTTTTTCGGTTGTTTTCATAGATTTACTTTTCTTTCATGGAACAGTAGCCTCCGGTATCTTTTCTAGTTTCCTTGATTTTTTTGTATCATTCAGATTTAAACGAGGGTGTAAGAAAATTAGATAACAAGGTAGGTCAAGTATTTTTCCTTGTGGCTTGGTCATCATATGGGCTTATTGGAAAATAATTTATATTTTGAAGGCTCAATCATGGCTGACTAGGGTCATACTTTTGCATAAGGATTGGCTGAGGCTCAAATTTAGTCCAAAGATGGTCTAAGATCCTTTCTCAAGTATGTACATACGCATGTGTCGTCTTGCCTGTATTTATTGCAGGATATGTCAATAGATCACATTAGTTGTATCAATCAAAACAAAATTAATCAGATTATTGAAAGATAGGCGATGAAAGAAAATTTTTCTTGAGTAAATGTGGGTAGTCCTTTTGAAGCATCGCAAGGTCCAAACCTTACCATGGTATCTTTTGTAATCTCCACTGATCATGTCAGGTTTTGTAGGGAATGTCGGTTATATACCGATTCCATTTTTGAGTTTGATCACTGTGTACTTTGAGAACAACAAATACTCATGTTCATTTGATAAAGCAAGCATAGAAATAATACAAGTTAAAAGAGTTGTAACCCGAGGTCAAGATTGCCAAGATGTGTGTCAAATGGATCATGTGATTAGTTACTTGAACAAGCAACCTCAAAATCCACATGTGTTTTTATCAACAAGAGTTTATTTTTAAAATGCAATTTTTACAAATGCTTGCAACAAAATAGAAAGGATATGATAAACTGAATCATTCCATTCATAAGATATGATCATTCGGTACATCAATCATTAATGATTCAATTCATCCAAAAGAAGCAACAAACTCAACATAACCACACAGAACTTAAAAATATCAATCAAAACACTCAAACAAACTAAACACACAAAAGAAAAGACACAAAACAATCTCCCCCCTCAATCTCCTCTAGGTCCAACCCTAAGATAGCTAAGAATCTCCTCCTATTGTTTGAAGATCTGTGCTTGCGGTCGGAGAATCTCAGCTGGATTGCTCTCAATCCCCATCATCATCTCCCTAAGAGACCTCAGAGTGCTAGAGCTAGGTCCTTCCTGATCAGGCTGTGCTCTCTCCTCCTCTATCTCTCTCTCTAACTCTCTCTCTCTTCTTGGTCAAGTTCTTCTTGTACTTCATCCCTTCCTTGGGCTGTGGCCTTTCTTGCCTTCTTGCCAATGGATCACTGTGCCCACGACTTCCCTTGAATGAGCCCTTGTCAAGTTCCCCCATTGGCAACTGTATTTTCATTTCGGGCCTATCCCATACTCCATTCTCCAGACAAATCTCTATCATCAAAGTGCCAAAAGGTAAAACACTTTTCTTCACATTGCATCCTTTCTTGATTTCGTTTAGAATGCGAGAAGGGAGGTCAACACAATGTCCTCTCCCTATAGCATAGAGGAGGCACGCCATCTCTGGCAAAATCTCATTTTTCCTTTTTAAAGGGGCAAGGTTGGAGACCTCAATTAAATTGAGCATTCTATATTTGTCAGTCAATTCCCCTTGTTTCAAAAAATTTCTCCCTCCCAATGAAAAGTTCACATCTCTGGTCAACTCCTTTCCTACCCTATCCACCTCAACATTTTTCTTTGGGGGGATAAATGGGGTTTTCTACTTGAGGCAATTCGGGTCTAATCTCCTTGAGATACGCCTCACCCACATCGATGTGGTTTCCCCGTACATAGGTCCGTATAGGGCCATTGATGATTTCGGCCTTGGAGTAGAACTCCTGCACCAAATCAACAACAGCTCTTCCTCTATTACTCAATTGTAACACCCATTCTCTCTTCTCCATCTCCTCTAGCAAGCCCAACTCAGCAAAATCAGAGACTACAATGTCTTTCTCACACACCACAGCTTGATTTCTAAAGAAATTTTCATACCTTTGTGCTTTCATAGCGTTTGGAAATCTGGTTCGATCGTACCTCTTTCTCTTCTCCCTGCCTCTTTCATCTTGGATTATTTCCTCAACCCAGTTGGTTCTTGGTTCACTGGTGGCTTGCATTTAGCAGGAATCTTCATCCGAGGCATGGCGTTCGAACGGTGGGGAGCTTGAGGGAGGACTGAAACTTTGGGCCTGAGGTCTGGGGTTGATGCTTTTTAGGTGGAGAAGGGTAGGGGAGAGTCGAATTGGTGTTTCTTGGGGTGTGAGGGAAGATTAGGGTATGGGAAATGAGAAACGAGCTTTAGGGTTGGAGAGATTCATAGTGATTTGGGGCTTTCTGAAATGAAAAAGACGATCAGATTTTTATAGTTCGCGTCGCACCGTTCGAACGATAGAAACGTTCGAACGTTATATGAAGAATTTTAAACAACCGTTCGAATGGTACTCAACGTTTGAACGGTAAACCAAAAATCAAATGTGTTGCTCCCACTACTTTGTGTTTTCTACAGTGTTTCCATCATAGAGTTCATCAGAGGCAAAGTACTGCGAGCAGCAACCGTTCGAACGTTAGTTCCGTTCGAACGGTGGATCAAAAAAACTTTTCTCTGTTACACTATACACAATCAGAGAAGGCTAAACATCACAACAACAATTCATGGCGTCTCAGGATAAATCCCCACCCACGCTTGAGGTTGGTGTTTTGGGACATTCCTTACTCGGCCCATATTTTCATTGCAGTAATTAAAAAGCATAAAAATATGTATAACATCTTCACACTATTTACCAAAATTCGGACCATTGACTTTCATTCTTCAAAACACAATTTTTCCATAGCTTATCAGGACGTAATCTTAATCCGAGTAATCTTATGTGTAGCTTGAACTTCCAGTGACTCTTTCATTCTCTTGTCACACAAACCGGTTAAGCATAACACCAGAATAGGATGGCGTGTCAGGATAATCCTTACTCTGCCCATTCACTATCCAGTCTAATCGATTGAGTGCGCGACTAGAAATCGGTTCAGAGCACTGATTGTAACTTTTATCATGAAGTACCCGGCCACACTATTTACAGGCACCAAGTCTCTTGGCACGACGGTGTTTAGCAAAAGTGTTTTTGCCACAGAGCGGTTTTGCTTGCTGCTCTCGGATCTCATTTTTCCTTACCAGCCTTGCTTTTCTCATGATCACATTATGCACATCTGATGGAAAATTACGTAGAGCTCCTAGACTAAACCAAAAAAGTTTAACATCTATGATTCTTAGACTCACTATCTGGTTCTTTAACGTCTTCCAGTCACAAAAACAATTTAAACTGACCCACAGATATAGCAAGGCAACAACGACAAAATTTTAAAAAAAAATTATGGCACGGGTATAAAAACAAAACATAGGCAAAAATATGAACTTCAAGTTCTCACACCCCCCAACCTGAATTGAACATTGTCCCCAATGTTTTGATTTTACCAGTATGGTTCTTGGAAATGAGGTTGAACTGGAGTGATCCGTGCTTCTTCAGATACCTACAAATCCAAATTCAACCATTAATCCTTTCGGTTCAGATCTTGACCTCGGTTACGCTTGTAAGGCTTGCATGTGATTGCAAAAAGTAGCAAAATACCCATACACAACTGGAGTAAAACAATATACAACATCAGAATAAGGATCTATTCTTCTTGGTACATGGACATGATTTCGCTTAGTTACAGTTGGTTTCACAGACAAAGGAGAAAAAGAAACTAAGAAGAAGAAAGAACAAAGCAGGACAGAAAGCGAGGAAGAAGAAGAAGAAGAAGAATAAAGGGAAGAGGGAAAGAAGGAAGAGAAAAAGCGGTGGAGTAGAGAGAAAGTGGAGATTGGGAAATGAAATAGGCAGTTGTGGGGTGGGCTCAATGGTGACAGATGGGAAAAGGTGGTGGGGGTCTCATGATGGCGTCTTATCAGGTCGGATTTTTACCTGATCCGATCTTTTTGAGTGTCGGCAAGCGTGATTCTCGGAGGTATATTCAGGGTCCATTAAGTTAATGGTTTCCACATTTTTAACAATGTCCTCCAAAAAAAGGTTTTAACCTCTGACCATTAACAGTAAAAATATTACCCTTTGATAGGTTTTTCACTTCTATTGCTCCATGATCAAACATCTTTTTGACAATGTAAGTTCCAGTCCATCTTGATTTTAACTTACCACGGAAGAGGCGTAGTCTCGAATTAAACAACAGGACCTTCTAGGAAGGTTCAAAAGATTTTCGTACAATGTTCTTGTCATGAAAAACTTTCATCCTGTTCTTTGCAATTTTAGCATTTTCATAAGCTTCATTTCTCAATTCTTCCAATTCATTTATCTGAAGTTTTCTTGAAAGTCCAGTCTTGTCCAAGTCAAAATTCATTTCTTTAATGGCCCAGTATGCCCTATGTTTCAATTCCACAGGTAGGTGACACGATTTTCCATAGACTAATCGATAGGGAGACATGCCCAAAATTGTTTTAAAAGTAGTACGATATGCCAACAGTGCATCATTCAGTCTGGACGACCAATCTTTGCGATCTGGGTTCACCGTTTTTTCTAAAATTAATTTGATCTCCTGATTAGCTAATTTCGCCTGTCCACTAGTCTATGGGTGACAAGGGGTTGCAACTTTATAAAAAATCAGATATTTTTTCATCAAATTCTAGAAGGGACGATTGCAAAAATGAGAACCCCCATCACTTATGAGTGCTTTAGGAATTTCAAATCGGGACAAAATATTTTCTTTTAAAAATCTTATCACCATTTGGTGATCATTATTTCAGCATAGAATTGCCTCAACCCATTTGGAGACATAGTTTACTGCCACTAAAATGTATAGATAACCAAAGGAAGGTGGGAATGGTCCCATAAAATCGATGCCCCAGCAATCAAAAATTTCAATCACCAGAATTGGGTTTAAGGGCATCATGTTTCTTTTTAAAATATTTCCTAATCTTTGGCATCTATCACATGTTAAACAAAAGGCGTGGACATCTTTAAAAAGTGTAGGCCAATAAAAACCAAACTGCAGGATTCTTGCGGCAGTTTTTCTTGATGAAAAGTGGCCACCACATGCTTCAGAATGGCAAAATGATATTACCTATTTGCTTTCCTAAGCTGGGATGCAGCGTCTTTTGATCTGATCCTTACAATATTTGAATACATAGGGATCTTCCCAAAAGAAGTTACGAACCTTCCTAAAAAAAAAAATTTTGTCCATAAGAGTGAATGATGGAGGAAGTGATCCAGTAGCTAAGAAGTTAGCAATGTCTGCTTACCATGGGGTTTCATCAATTATGAACAGTTGTTCATTCGGGAATTTTTCATTGATTGGCAGTCCATCCTCATGGAATTCATAAGTTAATCTAGACAGATGGTCTACCACCACATTTTTGACCCCTTTCTTGTCTTTAATGACAAGATCAAACTCTTGAAACAAGAGTATCCATCTTAAGAGCCTTGGTTTGGCATCTTTCTTTGTGAGCAAGAATTTTAGGGCTGCATGGTCAGTGAAAACAGTAACAGAAGACCCAACCAGATAAGAACGAAATTTTTCAAAGCAAAAACTACAGCAAACAATTCTTTTTCAGTTGTTGAATAATTCATTTGGGCATCATTCAAAGTTTTGCTTGCATAGTCAATTATATGGAGTTTCTTATATTTTTTTTGCCCCAATACAACACCTACATCATAATCACTTGCATCACACATTAATTCAAAGGGTTGAGTCCAGTCAGGGGGTTGTATTATTGGGGAGAAATTAACATACCCTTTAGCTTGTCGAAAGATTTCTCGCAAGCTTCAGTCCAGTTAAAAATTACATCCTGACTTATGAGATGACACATAGGTTTAGCTATGGTACTAAAGTCTTTTATGAATCTTCGGTAAAAACCTGCATGTCCCAGAAATGATCGGACATCCTTTACAGTCTTCGGTGCTGGCAATTTCCAATTTGATCAATTTTTGCCTTGTTAACTTTCATGCCCTCAGACGACACAATGTGACCCAAGACAATGCCTTGTGTTACCATGAAATGATATTTTTCCCAATTAAGCACCAAATTAGCTTCTTTACACCTTATTAAAACTTTGTCTAAGTTTTTCAGACAAAGATCAAATGAATCTCCATAGACAGAGAAATCGTCCATTAATATTTTTAAAAAATTTTCAACCATGTCACTAAACAACCTTAGCATGAACCTTTTAAATGTTGCAAGAGCGTTACAAATCCCAAAAGGCATTCTTTTAAATGCAAAGGTGCCAAAGGGACATGTAAATGTGGTTTTCTCTTGATCATCTAAGACAATCTCAATTTGATTATACCCGGAATACCCATCCAAGAAACAGTAAAATTCATGGCCTGCAATTCTTTCTAGAACTTAGTCAAGGAATGGGAGGGAAAAATGGTCTTTTCTAGTTACCAAATTCAGTTTTCGATAATCAGTGCACATTTGCCATCCTGTGACGATTCGAGTTGGCACTAGTTCATTGGCATCATTTTTGACCAATGTGACCCCAGACTTTTTGGGCACAACTTGGGTTGGACTTACCAATTTGCTATCGGAGATGGGAAAGATTATTCCTACATCTAAGAGTTTGAGTACCTCCATTCTCACGACTTCCTTCATGTGAGGGTTAAGTCATCTCTACATTTGACGGTTTGAGTCCTCTTCTAGATATATTGCATGATTGCAGATTAACGGACTTATACCTTTAAATTCAGAGATGGTCCACCCAATGGTGCTTTTATGTCTTTTAAGAACTTCAATCAGTTTAGACTCTTACAAGTCTGTGAGCTTAGATGAGATTACCACTGGGTATGACATGTTCTCTCCTAGAAATACATACTTGAGGTCAGATGGGAGGAGTTTCAATTTAGGCTTAGGTGGCTTGTCACTTGATGAGATTGGTTTTGTGCTATTTAGGGAAAGTTCCTCAAATTTGGGCACCCATGTCTCAACAGTATGAGTAGTGCAACTTTTTGGATTTGACTCAGCTGAGTTAGACTTGATCAGAGGTGAGTCGGTTAAAGTTTCACAGAACGTGTCACTTAGATGTTCTTGTATCAATGATTAAATGGAGTTTACTTCCCCTTCATCCTCATCCTCTCCTAGGTGTTTAACAATATTGAAAATATTTAGTTCAAGTGTTAGATCCCCAAAGGTTAATTTCATGATTCCATTCTTGCAATTGATTAGTGCATTAAAAGTTGCTAGGAAGGGTCAACCAAGGATGACAAGAATTTGATTCTCTGAATGTAATGCTGGTTGAGTATCTAGAACAATGAAGTCAACTGGGAAGATAAAACTATCCACGTTGACATGTACATCTTCTGCAATACCCCTAGGAATTTTAACAGATCTGTCCGCTAACTGGAGTGTGACACTAGTGGGTTTGAGTTCACCCAGACCCAACTACTGGTAGACAGAGTAAGGTAGCAAATTAACACTAGCCCCCAGATCTAACAGTGCTTGTTCTATTTTGAAATCTCCAATGACACATGAGACAGTTGGACATCCAGGGTCCTTGTATTTTGGAGGAGTTTTACATTGTAGTAAGGCACTAGCTTTTTCAGTTAAGAAGGCTCGCTTTTGGACATTCTGGCTTCTCTTGACTCTGCACAAGTCTTTTAGAAACTTGACATAAGATGGTACTTGTTGGATTGCATCCAGGAATGGAATGTTGATTTTTACTTGCTTAAAAAGCCCGTAAATTTCAGCCTGATGGTTCACCTTTTGGGTAGCCTTGAGTCTATGTGGAAAATGAGCAAAAATTGGATGTGAAGGTTCCTCTTCCTCAGAAGGTTCTAGTTCTTGCTCTATCTCAGGCTCGGGTTCCTTTCCACCCACAAGTTCAGGCTCAACTATTGAGCTGATTGGGACTGACTCAGGTTTGGATTTTGGAAATAACATGTCCTTGACAGTTTTGTCAATCACCTTCCCACTTCTCAGTGTAGTGACAGCTTGAGCTTGATCATGTGGAGGTTTTGGTTGGGCAAGAAATTTGCCCTTTTCATGTGTAGCCATAGATTGGGTCAGCTTTTGGATGTGACTTTTAAGATCTTCAGAGGAGTGGGTGGTCTGTGCATTGAAGTTCATTTGAGTTTGCATGAACTGGTTCAGTGTATCTTCAAGGTTCCTCTTGTGTGGTGGTTGGTATGGTTGATATGCAACAGGTCGTTGAGGTGGTGGTTGTGAATTTTGTGATTGGTTCATGGGAATTGGTTGTGTGTTCCTCTAACTGAAGTTTGGATGGTTTCTCCACCCTAGATTGTATGTTTCAGAGTATGGGTTGTTGTAAGGCTTGTGGAAATTGGAAATTGCATTTGATTGTTCCAATAAGACTTCTTTGAATGTAGGGATGGTAGGACATTCCCCAGTAGGGTGTCCTGTCAATGCACAAATTCCACACACTTGTTCTGTGGTAGGACCTAGTTTAGCCTGATGAATTTTTTTCATCTCTAAAGCTTGAAGCTTTTGAGATAAAGTGGACATTTATGCTCTCAGGTCATCATCTTCTCTCAAGATAGACTTTCCCCTTTGAGAAGTGGATGGTCTAGCTTCACTAGTGGTAGGGGAGGCTGAGTCCCACATCTGAGAACTATCAGATATAATGTTAAAGAAATAAAATGCCTCCTCCGGACTTTTACCCATAAATTCTCCTTGGGCCATCATTTCGACCAACTGACGTAGTCTAGTGGGTAAGGAGTCATAGAAGAATCCTACTAGAGTCCAATTTTCAAAAGTATGGTGTGGACAGGCTTGGAGTAGTTCTTTAAATCTTTTCCAACTTTGGTAAAATGTTTTCCCTTCTTTCACCAAAAAATTCTTAATTTACCTTTTAAGCGTGTTAGTCTGATGCAAGGGGAAAATTTTTCTAAAAAATTTATTTTGAAATATCTGCCAGGTTCGCATGGAAAGGAATTTTAAAGAATTTAGCCATTGTTTAGCTTTGTCCTTTATACAGAAAGGAAAAAGTTTCATCTTGGGAAGTTCAGAATTGTCTTGAAATGTTCCACACACTTCTTCTAAGTTTTTCATATGTAAATATGGATTTTTAGTATCTAATCCATGGAAAACAGGCAACAACTGTGCAGTCCCCCGCTTTACTGTAAAGGGGGGTGCATCTCGAGAAAATACAAAACATGAGGGGATACTATTTCTCGTGGGATTCACATATTCCTTCAAAGTTTGAATGTTAGGCACCTCATCTTCCCTCATGGGAACCTCTTCATTTCTATCAATATGTCATAATACTCTTACAAGAGTCTACTATTAATCTTGGTGAATTTGGTTCAGATTGGTTCACAGATCCAGAAGATTCTGCCGGCAAATTTTTAAAGTGAGGAGCGTTCTCAGACATAAAATGAATGAAAACAAGAGCAAATTATTTACAGTAAACAGAAGAATATATACGAAAAGAAAAGGTCTTTTACCTTTTATCTGTCAAACACTTTTACAAGGTTCTCCGGTAACGGTGCCAAAAACTTGGCTTGATCCAAAATATATACACCCAAGTGCAGGCAGTCAAGTTGTAGTAATAATCCAGTTTGAGTCCGAAGTCGAATCCACAGGGAACTAGTAGTTTTGGTGTTTTAAAGTAATCGGTGAAGGAAACCAACTGATTGTAACCTTTAAGATTTCAGGGTTGTGAAATGTGGGTGAATTCCTTGAATAGAATATTAAATTCTTTCCAAGAAATTTCCTAGACAAAATATACGATTGATTCAAGTGATAGAGAAGTCACTCTTTAGTTCTAGGATCGAGACATGTGGTCAATTATCCGAAATATTATATTTTTGCTTGATAACTCAATTAACTCCCACGTCAACAACGAGTCAATCGGAAGATAAAAATGGCCTATTAAGGTCATGGTTCCAACATCTTACTAGAAGTTTACAAGAATTATTTGTACCGAGAGTTATCGCACATACAAACAAGCTAGTATTTCTTCATGACATTCAACTATGGCTTTAATAGTTCATCCTTTTGAATGAAGCTTGACAATGGGGATGATTAAAGGGTAGTCATGAAGATCTAGTCAGAGTACTTGCCTTGAAACGAAAAGTCTTTCTATGTAAGAGTCATCCGTGTCATAGAAAGACTATCGATTATACAAAGTACTTTAGCTTTGTTAGATGCAATCAATCATCCAATAAGCAAGGGAATATGAACATTGAGCATTAGAACAAAGCATCATAAAATATCCGGATAATCAATACATGCCCTTCACCTCTTACTAAAGATTGAATGAGAAACTACTCACTATTCATAGCTTTGGTAAAGCCAGAAAAGTGAGTGATGCGCATCCCTCTAAGTAGAGGACTTCACAAAGTAAAAGTATAATCAACAAAGAGCTAATCTTCAACGGAGAATGAGTGAATCACGTTCCACCCTTCACAGCTTTGGTAAAGCTCTAGAAAAGTGGAAGAGTTTCACTCCTCTAAGCAAGAAGGGAGCTCAAATGATGAAAGTGCAAGACATAAATAAAAGCATGTATGTAAGAGCATAAATGTAAAGACTAGAAGTAAATAAAGACATAAATGTAAAGACTAAATGTAAATAAAGAACATAAATGTAAAGACTTAAAGTAAATAAAGGAATTACAACTCTTAAGTAAATGTAAATGTGATTATCAATGTAAAGCAAATGAGTGAGAATCTAGACTCCCCACTTCTTCTAGCAAAGAGAAAGACTAAGACAAGAATTGAAATAGATGGATGTGATGAAATGCTAAGTGACGTATCCCTCAAATGGTTCCACCGATGAGTCCCTCCTTCTCCACAAAACTAAGTGTATTTATAGGCAAGGAGAAGGCAGGGAGTGGGTAAAAGAATAGAGCTGGGCGTCAAAGTCAAAGTGAAACGCCAACCACTTTGTAGGCAGTCTGTCCACACCATTCGAACGGTTTGGGCGTTTGAACGGTTTCTCTATCTTTGCTCTCTGCCATTCAAACGTCAAATGGAATCAGTGCATGCCAGTTATGTCAGACCACACGTGGTTTCTATAGAAAATCTTCCTCCAAGTCTTCGTGCAGATCTCTCTCCAGGTCCTTACAAAATCTTGACTGATCTGTTCAATAATTCCTGGGGCGTTCGAACGGTGGTTACCGTTCGAACATGACACTGAAGTGCTTGGGTCTTCTGACTGCAACTTTGCAAGTCTGCAACACAGATTACAATAGTTGGCCTGGTTTTCCATAACCGTTCGAATGGTGTTTAACGTTCGAACGTTGATTCCTTATTCCAAGCTTCTATAATTTATTCCTTAAAATGTTGTGGTTGTCTGCAAAATATACTTTTTGGTGCCTTTGTTCACTTTAAGACCTGAAATATCCTCATTTAAACTCCACCAAAGCATAATTAGTCCAAAACGGGGCATAAGAATATGTTATATTTGAGTATTAATCAGTATCACATATGTATTTTCTTTTGGACTCAATCGTATGTGCTCCTTGAATGTGTAATTTTAGCATTTTACAGATGAGATTCATATTTTAGGCTTGACATAAATAATGGAGATGAGTAAGGACCCATGAGAGCTTCATTGCCAATCCTTACATTTACTCAAGGAACAATTTTTCAATGTCAAATTTGCTCAATAATCTCATTATGTTTGTCTTGACTAGGTGCTTGTGTTTATTTGATTGACTTGTCTTGTAATGCATAAGGCTCCCCCATGCTTATCTAGAGGTGATTTTAGGCCATTTTTTAAAATTTTGAGTCTTTGCCCTTTTTATTGTGAAAATACTATCCCTAGTGTTGTGATTGAGCCTCAATTGAAATTCTTTTATATGCCACATATTTGACCAAAACAATGCAAAATGATAAAAATCTACCTCACCATGGTTGTTCCTAGAGCTAAATATGAATGATGATAAAAGAGAAGGAATTATGGTGTGCAAACTCTAACAAAGGGATAATTGATGGTGAAACTCAAGGAGTTCAATGGAAAAGAATAAAAACCCAAGAAAAGGAAGAGGGGGGTGAGAAGAAGAAAAGAATGATCAAAAGAAAAGGAAAACGTTAACAAAAATAAAGAAAAAAAATAAAAAGTGTGGTGGTGTAAGAATGAAAATCTCATGAAAAGTGAGGTGGGTGTACGGACCCAATTGCAAACCCTAACAACGTCGAACTTGGCATTGACATGAATCAAATATTGTTGACCATGGTCATCATACTTTGGAGGCCATTGACGAGTCTGAATCTTTTTGTAGTAACATGTTCTAACCGAATAGCGGGATTAAAAAAAAATCAAATAATATGATTTTTTATTTTTATTTTTTTCATTTTAACGGTGAGGGTTGTATGTGTTTTTTAAATAAAAGTCTTTCACTCAGAACAACCCTTTGTGTTATCCTAATATCCTTCGTTTCTTTCCCTCATTTATCACCCTAAGGCCCTATTATAACTTGTGAATTTTTAAACGATCTGGAGAAGCATTGGGAGATGCATATTTTTTAATGAAAAATATGAGTTAGTCTTATTACCCAAGGCCCTACCATTATTTTCATGAGATTATGCCAAAGTTGCTTCATTTTAATGCATGAACTTCATTTTCGGATTACGTGTGAGCACACTTGGTTTTTTACACAAGATTCTATTGGAGTGCATGCCAGGATAGATAGAGAGTGTTTCATTGCTAACAGTGACCTTTGGTGAGTTTTGCATTGAAGCTGAATTTGGCTAGCCATACGACTGTGAATTCTATTGTGTAAAGGCTTGAATTACTTGTCCAATCCACACACACACACACACACGAGTTTGAAAATGAATGTGTAAGTGCATACTTTAGACTAGTATTTATGACTATAGTGATGCCCATGTGTGCTTAGTTCGGTCATCTGAACAACGTGTTAAATAACTCCATGCTTGCATAATAGGGGAATATTGCTCAAGTTTTTTATATTTGAATGATTTAGGAATTCCCTTACTATTTGCATGTGTGTCTTACATTGTGAGTGTTCATTTTTTGTATTTAAAAGTAGAAATACATGCCTTGTTTGTTGAATGCATCAAAGTTTTAAATCCTGTTGCAATTTTGATAATAACTTGGGGCATGACCGTTCAAATTGTGGTTTTTAAGTATAGCTTATGTTTTGGGTGGAGGAGAGGTCATTTAATGGGGTATTATTTGGGGTAAGCCCTAAAATGAAAAGGAGTGGAAGTGTGTTGGAGAACAGTAGTATTTTGCAAATAAGGCAAAACCTACCGATATGCTATACCGGTAAATTTTGGCCAGTGGTCCTGCACCTAGCGCTAACCGACTGGTATTTTTTGCTCACTAGAGTAAAACCTACCGGTAGATTTCCATTGACCTACTGGTAGGTTTCGCCCAATATGTAAAAAATTAGGGCTTTTAATCAAATTTTTTTTGCGAAACCCTTCATTGTCCTCCCAAATTATAGACCTTATAGCACTTCCCTCACACTCAATACACTCCCAAGCTTTCAAATCCCTAACCTATTCCACAAATCTTTCAATTCTCAATCCTAGGATTTTGAATTTGCAGATTTCAACATTTGAACCCTAGTTTTTGTCGAGAATCCTAAAAGCCCTAATTTTTCTACTCTTTTTGAAACCTCCAATAACTCTGCATTTTCTCACCAAGTGATGATTCTCCGGGATGCCATGGACTCGATTGAGGGTTTCTTCTTACCCTTTTTTGCACTTTTGACCTTTAGGGCACTATTGTTGTGCATGGCCCGAACAAAAGGCACCGGGCAAAACTCTCCATAACCCGAGGACACAAGTACCCGCAAGAGTAGTGGGGAGGGCTCAAGTTGAGATCGTATTGAGCAAAGGAAGAAAGCTTAGAATGAGGCGAGGTACCAAAACATCCAAGCGAATAAGGTTACATGCAAGAGGTGACTCGTTCACGTATCCTTTGGTTCAAGGAATGTAGTCCTTAGGATCATTGTTGCCTATGGAATGACATTTTGATTTGAGCCAGTGGATGGGTACAATTAGACTTTATGCCAGGATTTCTACCCAAAACTTAAGGTGGTGGATGAGGGTGAGGGTGTGAGTACGAACGTACTGGGTAAGACGTTCGATGTGACCCCTACAATTATTTCTACCCTTCCACATTTCAAGATGCCACCTACCTCCACCCCGATATACACACATAGCATCACTCGCACCAAGACTATGTTTGGGTAGGCAACATTGATGTATGAGAACCAGACTCAGTTCAAGGGGATAGTCCAAGTTAGGGGCCTCAAACATTCATATGGAATTTTGAACAAGCTTCTTCATTATAACTTGCTTCTAAGGGGTGCTGAGAAGATGCCTAACATTGAAAATTTGGCCCTTTTGGATGCGGTAATGTCGGGTAAGATGGTAGACTTTGCACTTTTCGTATAGGAGGTAATGAAAGGCTTCGTCGAGACCCAGATGCCTAAAGCCAACCTATCTTTTGAGAACTTGGTCACTTGGATGTGCAAGCATTTCAAAGTAAAGGTTAATGCCTTTGACAAGCTTGCTCTCCCCGAGACTGGGGCTATTGGTAAGGCCAGTACCACGAAGAGGATGGCGATGAGCCGTAGTGGGGCTAGGGTTTCGTGGCCGCTTGACCTTCCTCTTTGCACCATCTGCTGGGCCATCTACTGGGCGGTCTGTGTCTGTCTCATTGACCTCTGCACCCAAGCACTGAGCATCTTAATGCCTTGTTGCATTATAGGTGACAGTGTATAGCATCTCCACCATGTTGACGAGCTTGTTTCAGCATTCCTTCCCCGGGGAGCCCATCCCAGGTTGAGCACCACCTCTAACTTCTACCTCAGCCCCCTCAGCTTCTACTGTGATTGAGGTGGGGGAGACTAATGAGGATATAGATGAGGAGGTGGAGGGTGAGAGTGACTTTGACATTGGTGATGAAGAAGATAATGATGGAGACGAAGATGAGAAGTAGGATACCGTAGTTTTTGTCTTTTCTTGTTGTCTTGGGTTGTACATGATTAGGTGGAATTATTGGCCTACTAGAAGAGTCATTAGAAATTAGAAGTCGTTTTGTTTTTCTTTTTGAATTCAACTCCATGTACCCAACTTTTGGAAGACATTAATGAATTACCACAATTTTTGTTCCATCTTGTCTGAGTCCATTTTGATAATTGCATTATGATTTTTTGTATTTTGAGTGTTTGATGGATGACTTGGGAAAACGGATTGTTGCAATTTCATACATGTTTAATTTGGGTTGAAAATAAATTTTTCTAGGGACTAGCAAAGCTCAAGTGGGGGGGTGTGATTAGCAAAAAATATTGCATATTTTAAGTACATTTACATCCTTTTTTATGCTTGGTTTTGGGGTTAATATGATCAGAATTGCATTATTTGAGCTATTAACGGAGTTTCAGTATGCTTGCAGACAAAAGGACTTAAATGATGCATTTCAAGCCCTATCAAGATGCTTAAGATGATTGACGAAGAGGAGGAGGCTTGAGGATAGCTTAAAAGGTGGAGGAACCATGAAATCAGCAAAACAAGTAAAAACCTATTGGTAGGCTTTGGCTACTAGACCTGCACCTACCGCAAACCTACATGTTTTTTTGCTCACTGGAGTGAAAGCTACCGGTAGGTTTCCATCGACCTACCGATAGGTCTTACTAAAATAGCTCAGATTCTGCATCTCAAGCTCTATAACATTTGGGGTCTCACAGTTGGGTCTCCCACTCGTCCCTGACACCCTTTACACACTGAACATTGATGCTCGATCTGAAATGTGTACACCCAAGTGTAGGCGGTCAAGCTGTAGTAATAATCCAGTTTGAGTTCGAAGTCGAATCCAAAGGGAATTGTTGTTGATATTTAAAAGTAAGTAGTGGCAAAGACTAAATGATTGTGATCCTTGTGATTTAAAGTTGTGAGGTTTAGAGATTTTTCTGGATTGAATATGAACTTCTTTCAAAGAAAGTTTTCTAGAAAAAATGTAAGATAAGTTCAAATGAAAAGAAAGTAACTCTTTTGCTCGAGGATCTGGATATGTAATTAATCATCCGGTTTATTATATTTATACTTTATAACTCAATTAACTCTCGTGTCAATAGCAAGTTAATCGGAAGATAAAGATGGAGTATGAGTATTAAACACATGATTCCGATGTCTTTCTAGAAGTTTACAAAAATTGTCTGTGCCGAGACTAAATCGGTCTACAAACAAGTAAGTGTTTCTACAAGGCATCCAACCTTGGCGCTAATGTTCCATTCTTTAAATGAAGCACAATTATGGGGAGGATTGAAGGGTAGTCATAAAGATCTAGTCGGGGTGCTTGCCTTAAAACGACGATTCTGTCTATGTAAGAGTCATCTGTGTCATAGAAAGAACCACAATTATACAAAGTACCTTAGCTTTGCTAGATGCAATCAATCATCTAATAATCAAGGGGATATAAACATTAAGCATTAGAACAAAGCATAAATATAACTTTCGGATAATTTATACAATCTCTTCACCTCTTACTAAAGAGTGAATGAGGAACTACTCACTCTTCATGGCTTTGGTAAAGCTAGAAAAGTGAGTGATACTCATCCCTCCAAGTAGCGAACTTCCAAAATAAAAGAACAACAAACAAGGAGTCAATCTTCCATGAAGAAAGAGTGAATCAGGTTCCACCCTTCACGGCTTTGGCAAAGCTCTCGAAAAGTTGAAGAGTTTCACTCCTCTAAGAAAGAAGAATGATCAAGCAATGTAAGTGAAAGAAACTAACAACTGGAAGTAGAAGAAAGCTAGTTACTTTTGGAGGGTTTCCACCACAACCAAAAGATAAGCTATCTTTCTTAATACTAGTAAACAAAAGCAAATACAACTACAAGGGAAGTCTAAGCCTCCATCATGGTTGCTACAACAAGAATGTGAAAGCTAAATAAAGAAAAGATTTAAGATCCAATTACAAGGGGAGTACAAGCCTCCATCATACTTGGTATACATAGTGCAAATGTAAATGCAAGTAAAGAAAGCTTCATATAAACATAAAACAAGTACAAAGATGAAGAGATGTTGGTCTAAGGCCAGACTTATCTCCCAAATACTCTTCAATTTACAAGAGAAAAAATTGCACACTAGAAGCTCCCCAAATAGGAGTATTTATAGGCAAGGAAGGAGAGACAAGAGGGGGTAAATGAATAATGTTTGCTGCCCAAGTCAAAGTAAGAAGTCAACTATTTTGCAATCGGTCTGTGGAGAATGTTCGAACGTTATTAGGCGTTCGAACGTTGTCGCTGTTTTTACCTTATGAACGTTCGAACGTTGTACTGTGTTCGAACATTTTATTCTGTCTTTGCTTTATTGTCATTCAAACTCAAGATGGGGTCTATTTTGTTTAACTTAAGTGGTCTTCTGTGAAGTTCACTTCCACACTCTATGCAAAAGGCTGGTCTTTAAATGCTTTCAAGGGACGTTCGAACATTAAATGACGTTCAAACGTGATACTTAAGTACTTCAGGGTCTTCTTGAATGCAACACACTATGTCTTAGCAACTCAAAGGCAACATGGTCTTGTCAGTGCTCTAGTGGACATTCGAACATTAATTATTGTTTGAACGTGGTACTTTAAGTACCTCAGGTTCTTGCTCAGGATCCTGTGCTTGGCTGTAACTCACTGTCTCAGTAGACTGGTTTTCAGTCAGTTCATGTGGACGTTCGAACGTGAGTTGGCATTCGAACGTTCTTGGCATAGTCCAAGATTTTTCAATTTTGTTCCAAAAGATGTCGGTATTGTACTCGAGTGTGATTTTTATTGCCCTTGAGCCCTTGTTTGAACATTAGGACCAAAAAAGGCATAATGAAATGCTACTTTTAAGTACTAATTAAACATCACTTCCTCAACCATGCTTGTACTATTGGAGCTTTGGACATTAATGAGGAGAGAGGAGAGAGGAGAGAGATGATGTTGGGTGTGTAGGCTATGCTTATACTAGCCTATCCAACCCATCCCTTGGCAGTCCCTATTGAGTGGGATCACATACACACACACTAGGGGACACTCCATGAACGTTTTTGGAAAAGCTCTTTCACCATTATTGAGAGATAGAGAGATATAAAGTGTAATGTAGAGAGAGATAGTCCAAGGAAAAAAATGAATAGTGCTAGAGATAAAAGTGAATATTTTTGCATTTTCTACCACATATTGCCTTGCAATCTATTATAAGCCTTATATAAGCTTTGTTTAAGGTCTTTAATTTAATTTATTGCAAGCACATTTCAAGTTTAGTCTCTCATTCTATCTTTTACCATTAATGCATTAAAGTTTCCATTTCAAAGCTTTTCAAATGGGTATAAAATGGACTTTTATGCAATTTTGTGTTTTCTTGCGTTAACTTAGCACCAATCTTCATTCTTTTACAATGTCTTCCCACTAAAATATTTTTCTTGCTTTAAGTATGAGTAGCTAAGCTTTTAAGTTGACTAATCCAAGGGAGACCTCCTCTTAAGTATGTCATTTCAACTCATTTTCTTTCCCCCCTTGTATTGTACGTTGGTTCAGTTTGACTGGGTTAATGTGGACATGGATGTGAGTCTTTGATACATCTTAGGCATTGTCACTGGGTATGCTTGAATCCTCACCTCCATCCTAGTCCTGCGCTTCTCACAAATCAATCGAACATCTAAACACCATTGGGGTAATATCTCGAGTTGAGTTGGCATACCCATTGGACTGGCCCCTTTGGATTAGCCAACACTTTTCCCATTTCATTTTTTGTCATGACACAATCACAAACCAAACTTCAAACAACAAAGGATTTTACACTTAACCCTTTTTACCCAAAATCGCCTTCAACATGATTCTCATCCTTCCCAGAGGAAAAAACCTTGGAATACTTTCCAAGTAAAACACGATACTCAAAAGGCTCCCTGCACTTAGGGAGCACCTTTTTTTCACCCACATTCTACATGTCATTCATTTCATTCTCCATCAATCGATGCCCTTTATTTTGACATCATTCCATGGGAGTGTAACACTTCCCTTCACACATACATCATACACATATTGAGGATGATGTCAGGAGATTAGGGAAAAAAAATGGAAACCATCAAGTAGTCTTTTATCTTTCCTTTTACCAAGCACAACGTCAACGACATAATCACTTGTGTCGCACATAAACTCAAAAGGTAAGTCCCACTTGGGTGATTGCATGATCGGAGGTGAAGTGAGCATTTTTTTAGTTTTTTAAACAATGCCTCACACTCATCCGACCAAAAAAATGGGACATCTTTGGATAGCAAATAGGTCAAGGGTCAAGCCAATGCACTAAAGTCCTTTATAAAGCGACAGTAAAAACCATCATGGCCAAGAAACGATCTGATATCTTTGATCACCCTTGGAATGGGGAGGTTAGAAATGGATTTAATCTTAGATTTGTCAACTTCAACCCCCTTCGCCGAAAAAAACTGCCCGAGCACAATCCCTTGTGTTGCCATGAAGTGGCACTTCTCCCAATTGAAGACCAAGTTCTTCTCCTCACATATCTTAAGTACTCTTTCTATGTTCTCCAAACATCCTCCAAATGAATCCCCAAACACAAAGAAGTCATCCATAAAAACTTCCACGATCTTCTCCACCATATCAGTAAAAATCCCCGTAATGCATCTTTGAAAAGTCTCTGGGGCATTACACAGCCCAAATGGCATTTGTCGGTAGGCAAAGGTATCGTGGGGGCAAGTGAATGTGGTATTTTATTGATCCTCCAATGCAATATCAATCTGATGGTACCCGGAGTAGCCATTCAAAAAGTAGTAAAATAGATGCCCAGCTACTCTTTCCAACACTTGGTCAAAGTATTGGCAATGGAAAGTGGTATTTTCTCGTGTACACATTGATCTTTTGGAAATCAATAGACACTCTCCATATGGTGACCACCCTTATTGGAATTAACTCATTCTCCACATTTTCCACAATTGTAACTCTCGATTTCTTAGGTACTACTTGCGTGGGACTATCCCAATTACTATCGACAATCAAAAATATGATGCCCCCGTCAAGTAGCTTAAGTACCTCATCCCTCACCACATCTTTCATAATGGGGTTAAGTCTCTATTGTGGTTGCTGGGAGGGTTTTACATCTTCCTCCAAGTAAATCCAATAAGTGCAAATGAGAAAACTATTCCCCTTAAAGTCGGCTATAGTCCCCCCGATGGCTCCTTTGTGCCACCTCAATGCACATAACAACTCTTCCTCTTTACTTGCCTCCAAAGTTGAACTAATTACCATTGGGATGATCTCATGCTCCCCCAAGAATGCATATTTGAGGTTAGATGGTAATGGTTTTAACTCCAAGGTGATATTTTTCACAGTCGATGGAAAGATCTTTTTTCTCTTGATATGGAAGCTTCTCAAATGTAGGGGTCCATTTTTATATCCCTTTCAAGCTCTTCGGCTCTCCTTGATCATCAACCTCTTCCTCCCTAATCTCTAATGTGATCAAAAGCTCCAAGTGATCCTCCACCAATGTGTTAATCCTATGGACTCCACGTACTTCCTCATCATCCCCTGGTTGTTTACACAAATTGAACACGTTGAGGCCTATTGTCATGTTCCTAAAAGTAAGTTTCATCAATCCATTCCCGTAATTAAAAATAACATTGAAAGTAGAAATGAATGGTCTACCTAGTATGATAGAAATTTGTGAGCTAGGATTAGCAACCAGATGAGTTTCAAGTACAATAAAATCGATAGGGAAATAGAAATTGTCAACTTGGACTAAGACATCCAAAACTACTCCCCTTGGTTTTCTAATGCGTCGACTTCAACTTTTCAAGTTGGAGTCGTTGATACACCGAGTAGGATAGGAGGTTGACATTTGCCCCTAAATCAAGAAGAAATTGCTCTATCCGACAATTCCTTATTATGTCTTTGAACTTTGGTGGGGTGTTGGTCCTCAAGATTGAGCTCACTTGCTCGGTGAAGAATGCCTTTTTGTGCACATTTAGCTTCCTCTTCATGGTACATAAATCCTTCAAAATCTTGGCACATTATAATTAACAATTTTTTCTTTATCACTCACCTTACCCCCTCGGAGTTATCCTTAGACTCCTTTTCTTTTTTCAATGTGGTCTTGGGTGAGACTTTTAGCAGGATATTCTTATCAAATTGTTTTCACTTCGAAAGGTGGTGACCAACTTGAGTTTGTAAAAAATCTCCTTTATGGGTTCGAATGACTTAATCACATGTTGGCCTCTAGGGTTCTATTGGGTTGAGCAGGGAATTTTCCCTTCTCTTGTTGTGATGTCCCTATGGCATTGGTCAGTTTTTTGATTTGAGTCCAAATGTCATTGTTGAAGGTAGCTTGGCTTTAGATGAATTGATAAACCACACCCTCCAAATTCCTCTTATGGGGAGGTTGGTAGGTGGGAGGATTGGATGGTCCTTGTTGACTATAACTTTGTGGAGGTGGACTTTTAGAAAAAAAAATTAAAGGTGGGTTCGATGAATACCCTTGCGGATTGGACCTGGGGTATTGCGAGCTAGACGACTGGCCATAACCTTGGTATTGATTTTGTTTAGAAGGCATTGAGGGTGAATATGCATTAAACCTGTGAGGAGTGGGAGTCTCATTCTTCCAACTGAAGTTCGGGTGATTACTCCAACCCAGATTATAAGTGTTAAAATACGAGGAGAATGATTGCCTACTTTGGTTAAAGGTATTAACTTGCTCATGGTGGACTTCCTTAAGTGCCAGAATGTTAGGGCACTCCGATATGGAATGCTCAACACTCTCACAAATAGAGCAAAACTCCTCGGCCTTAGAAATGTTGGACACCTCATGTCTCCTATTGACCTCAAGACTATCAACTTTTCGAGATAACTTGGTAATTTTGGAAAGCAAGTCTTCCTAGTCCATTAAATCATACATCCCTCCCCCCTTGGTTGACTACTACCCAAAGAAGACGTCAGTACATCGGTGGGATCCGTAATATCCCATGGTTGTGCATTTTGTGTTAATGTACTAAAGTAGTCTAAGGCCTCATCGGGGCTAATATCCCATGATTGTGCATTTTGTTTAAGAACTCCTCATTGCACATCATGTCAATGAATTGTCGATTGCCCGGGGTAATCCCTTCATTGAAGAAACTATCCAATTGCCATGATTCAAAACAATGATGTGGAATAAATTGTAGCAATTCCTCGTAGCGATTCCAACAGTGATAAAATTGTTGATTGGCCTTTTTCAAAAAGTTTTGGATTTGCTTTTTAAGAGCGGTGGTTTTAGGCATCGGAAAAAATTTGTTCAAAAACTCGAAAATCTTTTGTGCCCAAAAGGTTATGAATCGAGGCTTCAAGGAATTCAAGCATGATTTTTATTTGTCCTTAAGGGAAAAGGGAAACAATTTCAAGTGAGTTATATCTTCCATAGCGTGATTAGTGAGGAAGGTTGCAACTATATCCACAAATTCCTTAATATGTAAATAAGGATTCTCTCTTTCAATTCCAAGGAAAAAAGGAAATAGTTGCAAAATTTTTGGCTTAACTAAGAAGGCATGAGGGAGTGGTGCTACAAGTGGGTTGGAGACAATCCTGCATTGACCTCACCGGACTATCAACGAGGATATTGTTCCCTTCATTCATAGGAAGGAAATGCATTTCATGGTTTGGAATTCTAGGGTCTTGCACTCTACCTCCCCTTGGGACATTAACATTGGCACTGAAATCCTCGAAATTGTCACTAGCATCCTCAGGTGGTTCTTGGTCAATATTCAAGTTGGGGCCTAAGGGTCATCTAACCAATCTATTTTGGTTGTCCCGTCCCCACATACAAAAAAATATCTACAAATGAAAAAAAAAACAAGTAACAAAAGTATATTCAAAGAACAACGTACCTAGGCCAGTGATGAGAATTCACAGGAATTACTGATGAGCACAAAATATTGCCTATTTCATGGCCTCATTACATGCATTTTAACTCAACTTTTGCATATAAGTACTTAGAGTTAGCCGAAATTATGAATAATGTTGAATTTTTTATGTTACAAGTAATTATAGCTTAAATGATGGATTTTAGACCTTGTAACTAAGTATGGATGTGTGGTGAAGGCATGGACACATTACATGAGGATTTGGAGGCTTAAAAGTGAAGCAATCAAGGAGGTATTGGTGTTTGGTAACAAAGGCACCAACACCCACACCATTTAGTAGAAGGACCTCAATATTACTCCATTTTCACATGATCTACTTCGAATTTGAAATATTGAAAAAAAATGAAAGTTTTAGATCTGGATGTCTTCTATATTGTGTCAAAATTTCAGCTCAATCCAAAACTTAGATCAAAAGTTATGTCGATTCTACGAAAACTGGTCTGGAGGAGAAAATAGTACTGGTACCCCGAACTCCAAAAGGCTTAAAGTACTGGTACATAGTACTGGTACACTCCCCAAAAGTCCCCAAAATTTTGTCATCTATGAGTGGTGTTGAGATTCCCATTTCTCAATTTAGGAATGGCATTGAAATGGAAATGAGTGTAGAAACTCTTAAAAAGAAATTGTATATTCCATATGTTGCACTGCATAAACTTGCATACACCACCGTTGGGTTGAGATTTTTGAATTATTACCCTTTGTGTTGTTGGATAGATTGGATAGAAAGGGCATTTATACAACAAAAAAATTTTAAAATAAAAAAGATCAATAGGTGCAAAAGCTCATATCTGAATTGAAGCCGGATTGACATGTGCCATTTTTATTTTGTTTCCATGTACGTAGTAGTTAGATTTCTTTTATTGCTATATTTTTATTTGCATAAAGTTGTAGTGTAGATTTTAGCAAGAAGGTTGTTTACCTCTTCCTAAGTTGGACTCATTTCACTTTGAGCATCATTGTAGCAAATTTTGGTATCTAATATTGAACTATATTTCCCTATTCTAATTGTTGTAGGAGTTATGATTGCTTGATCTTCATTTTAAACTGTGAATACATGAGCACATTATAGAAGTTTATCCTATTGTTAAGAGTATCACATACTCGTTTGCTTTTGAACTCAACCATAAGTGCACCACGAACTTTTAATTTTAGAAATTTACAAATTGAGTTCACATTTTAGTGCTTGACATGAATAGTGGAGATGTTAGCTTTATGTCAATCCTTGTTTGGAGGGAACTTACATTTACTCAAGAAAAACTTTTTCAAATTCTAAATTTGTTCAATAATCTCATTATGCTTGTTTAGGCTAGGTTCATTTGGGTAGTTGATTGACTTTGTCTTGAAATGCATAATGCCCCTCCATTCTTATCTAGAGATGATCTTAGGCCATCTTCGACTTACTATGAGTTATAGTTTTTTTCTTGTGAAAAATTATATCCCTAGTGCCTTGATTGAGCCTTAATTATAAATTCGTTTTCATTCCACACATTTGACCAAGCTAGTGTAAAATGATAAATCTACCTCACCTTGGTTGTTCCTAGAGCTGAATATGAGTGATTGCATAGGTGAAGGAAGTATGGTGTGCGAACTCAAACAAAAGGGATGAATGAGGTTGAATTCAAAGAGCTGTGAAAAAAAAAGGAAAGAAAATCCAAGAAAAGGAAAAAAAGGGAGAGAAAAGAAGAAAAGAATGACAAAAGAAAAGAGAAAATGTTCAGGAAAACAAAGAAAAGAAACAAAGAGTGTGGTGACGAGTTTGGAATGAGAATCCCATGAAAAGGGAGATGTTTGTGAAATAAAGGTCACTAGGAACAACCTTCTTTGTCATCCTATGTCCTTCATTTCCCTTACCTCAATATCACCCCAAGGCCTCTTTTCAACCCGTGAAAGTCCTAAATGATCTAGACAAGCATGGGGGAAGCATACTTTTGAAAAGAACAAGAGAAGTTGGTTTTTCTATCTAATGCCCTAGCATTCCTTTCATGAGATTATGCCAAGGTTGTTTCATTTCTATGCGTACTTCAGTTTTGGATTATATATGAGTATACTTTGTTTTGTGCACAAGATTCTATCTCACATATACACATGGAGAGCATGCCAGGACAATCATTGAGTTATTCATTTTTTGAGAGAAACCCTTGGGGAGTTTTGCAGCAAAGCTTAATTTGGATAGCCAAAGTGAATGTGAACTCCGTATTGTAAATGTTTAAATTACATGTTCATTTCACACACACGAGAGTTTTGAAAGGAAATGTGTATGTGGAAACTCTAGAATTTAAGGCTATGATGTATCTCATATGAGATTGGTTCAGGTGTTCGGAGCAAGTTATTCTGACATCCCAATACTTGTTAAGACAAGGGAATATATTTTAAATATTGGACACTAGGAAAAGAAGTATGTAGGTATCTTCATAGGAAATCTTCACGAGACAAAACTCATCCACTAGGGATCACCTAGGGGTTTAAATACTTGTTGCATGTGGTAAATGCAATTGCAGAATTAGTATAGGTTTATGTTTGTTTTCTTAATGATTAGTACTCAAATGTTGCATATTATTATGCCCTTTTTGGACTAAATAGACTTTGGTGGAGTTTAAATGATGACATTTAAGGTTCTAAAGTGAAAAAGGGGTTCAAGGGCAACAAAAATTACATTTAAATATAACAGCAGCACATTAGAAAACAAAATTAGAGAAGCTTGGAACAAAGGAGTAACGTTTGAATGTCAACTCACGTTCGAACGTCCACTTGAACCAGGCTGCAACCTGACTGCTGAAACAGTGTGTTGTAGGCAAGAACCAAGGCCCTGGAAACTTGAGTATTACGTTTGAACGTTATACACCGTTCCAACATTCTCTAGAATACTTGCAAGACCAGACTGACTGAAGATATGGCATGTTGCAGCAAATGAACACCAAGATTTGCATGGAGTGTGACAGGAGATTTCCATAGAGGACCACAGGTTGTTTGACGTTTGACTGATAAGTGTAGATCCCATCTGGCATTCGAATGCCCTTAGAGCAAAGACAGAAGGAACGTTCGAATGGCGTCCACCATGCGAACGTCCACAACGCAAAAGCAGCAACAACGTTCGAACACCAACTCACGTTCGAACGACCTTGACCAAAAGACTGCAGAGTGGTTGGTTTTTCACTTTGACTTAGACGGCAAGCACTATTTCTTCACTTTTCACTTTGACTTAGCTAGAAAGGGGCAACACTTTTACATCTTCTTTGTCTTAGTTTTCCTCTTTGTTGTTGAGTTGGGAAGCTGAAACTCCCACTCATTTTTTTACATTCACGTTTACATTTGCTTGTATTAAGATTTTCATTTCTCCATTTATGTTTGATCTTTACATACATGTCATTGCATACATTTCTTTGTTAATGTCTTTTACTTTCATTGGTTGAGCTTCCATCTTTCTTAGAGGAGTGGAACTCTTCCACTTTTCTAGAGCTTTACCAAAGCCGTGAAAGGTGAAATGTGATTCACTCATTCTTCGTTGAAGATTGGCTCCTTGTTTATTGTGTTTTTATGTTGTAGAGTCCTCTACTTAGAGGGATAAGCATCACTCACTTTTCTAGCTTTACTAAAGCTATGAAGAGTGAGTAGTTTCTCATTCACTCTTTAGCAAGAGATGAAGGGCATGTATAAACTATCCGAAAGTTATATTTGTGCTTTGTTCTAATGCTTAACGTTTATATTCCCTTGTTTATTGGATGATTGATTGCATCTAGCAAAGCTAAGTTACTTTGTATAATCGAGAGTCTTTCAATGACACAGATGACTCTTGCATGGAAAGACTCCTTGTTTCAAGGCAAGTACCCTGACTACATCTTCATGACCACCCTTTAATCATTCTCATTATTGCGCTTCATTTAAAAGAATGGAATAATAAAATCATGGTTGGATGTCTTGTAGAAATACTTGCTGGTTTATAGACGGGTTAAGTCTCGGCATAGGCAATTCTTATAAACTTCTAGAAAGACATTGGAACCATGGTCTAAATTCTCACAGTCCATCTTTATCTTTCTATTAACTTCTGTTGATACGAGAGTTAATTGAGTTATCAAGTATAAATATAATAAACCGGATAATTGACTACATGTCCTGATCCTCAAACTAGGGAGTGACTTTTATTTCATCTTATATTTTTTCTAGAAAACCTTCTTGGAAAGAATTTCATATTCAATCCACGAAAAACCTCCCAATACAAAAGATTTCAATCGATTGATCTTCACCACTACTTACTTTGAAACACCAACACAACAAGTTCCTCGTGGATTCGAATTCGGACTCAAACTAGATTATTACTACAGCTTGACCTACTGCACTTGGGTGTACACATTTCGGATCAAGTGAAGTTTTTAAGGTACAAGGTAATAAGATCTTTCTTTTTTGTATATATTCTTTAGCTCATTGTAAATATATTGTGTTATTTCCATTTATTTTATGTCATAGAACGCTCCTTACTATAAAAATTTGTTGGTAGAATCATCAAGGACTGTTACCCAGTCTGGACCAAATTCACCTAGAACAATAGTAGACTCTTGTGAGAGTATTATGGCAAATAATGATAGAAATGGAGAAGTTTCCATGAGTGAAGATGAAGTGCCTAACATTCAAACTTTGAGGAATTACTTAAATCCCATAAGAAATAGGGTCCCCTCATGTTTTGTATTTTCTCCAGATGCACCCCCTTTAGTGTAAAGCCAGGGACTGCACAGTTGTTACCTGTTTTCCATGGATTGGATACCGAAAATCCATATATGCATATGAAAGATTTTGCAGAAGTGTGTGAAACATTTCAAGAAAATTCAGAACTTGCCAAAATGAACTTTTTCTTTTCTCTCTAAAGGACAAAGCTAAACAATGACAAAATTCTTTACAATCATTTTCCATGCCGACCTGACAAGTCTTTCAAAATGAATTTTTCATAAAAAAATTCCCTTATATCAGATCAACACACTCAAAAGGCAAATCATGAATTTTTCAGTGAAAGAAGGGAAAATATTTTACCAAAGTTAGGAAAGATTCAAAGAACTACTCCAAGCCTGTCGACTCCATGCTTTCAAGAATTGGACTCTAGTAGGATTTTTTTATGACTCCTTGCCCACTAGACTACGTCAGTTTGTCGAAATTATGGCCCAAGGAGAATTTATGGGTAAAAGGCTGGAGGAGGCATTCTACTTCTTTAAAACTATATTTGACAGTTCTCAGATGTGGGACTCAGCCTCCCCTACCACTAGTGAAGTCAGACCATCCACTTCCCAAGGGGAAAAGTATGTCTTGAGAGAAGATGATGACCTGAGAGCAAAAATGTCTACTTTGTCTCAAAAGCTTGAAGCTTTAGAGATAAAAAAAGTTCATCAAGTCGATATGGGCCCTTCCACAGAACAGGTGTGTGGAATTTGTGCATTAACAGAACATCCTACTGGGGAATGTCCTACCATCCCTGCTTTCAAAGAAGTCTTGTTGAAACAAACAAATGCAATCTCCAATTTCAACCAACCTTACCCTACCTATACTTTGAAACATACAATCCATGGTGGCGAAACCACCCAAACTTTAGTTGGAGGAACACACAACCAATTTTCATGAACCAACCATAAAATTCACATCCACCACCTCAAGGAACTCTTGGATATCAACCATACCAACCACCACACAAGAGGAACCTTGAGGATACACTGAAACTAGTTCATGCAAACCCAAATGAACTTCAATGCCCATTCCACCCAATCTTTCAAAGCGCAAACCAGCCATTCCTTCGAAGATCTTAAAAGCTACATTCAAAAGTTGACTCAATCCATGAGCACACACTAAAAGGGCAAGTTTCCTGCCCAACTAAAACCTCCACAAGACCAAGCCCAAGTTGACACTACACTGAGAAGTGGTAAGGTGATTGGCAAGACTGTCAGACACATACTAGTTCCAAGGTAAAAATCTGAGTCAAACCCAATCAACTCATCAGTTGAGCCTGAACTTGTAATTGAAAAATAGCCCGAGCCTTTGATAGAATAAGAACCAGAACCTTCTGAGGAAAGAGAACCTTCATGTTCAATTCCCGTTCCTTTTTCGCATAGACTCAAAGTCACACAAAAGTGAAATCATCAGCATGAAATTTATAGGCTTTTCAAGCAATTAAAAATCAACATCCCACTTCTGGATGCAATCCAACAACTACCAACTTATGCCAAGTTTCTAAAAGACTTGTGCACAGTCAAGAGAAGCGAGAATGTTGAAAAAAGAGCATTCCTGATAGAACAAGCCAGTGCCTCACTGTAATGCAAAACCCCTCTAAAATACAAGGACCCTAGATGTCCAACTATATCATGTGTTATCGGAGATTTCAAGATAGAACAAGCACTGTTAGACCTTGGAGCTAGTGTTAATCTTCTACCCTACTCTGTCTACCAGCAGTCGGGTCATGGTGAACTTAAACCCACTTGTGTCATGCTCCAGTTAGCAGGCAAATCTATCAAAATCCCTAGGGGCGTTATTAAAGATGTGCTTGTCCACGTGGATAACTTTGTCTTCCCTGTCGACTTCGTTGTTCTAGATACTCGACCAGCATTACATTCGGAGAACCAAATTTTCGTCATTCTTGGTCGACCCTTCCTAGCAACTTCCAATGCACTAATCAATTGCATGAATGGAGTCATGAAATTAACTTTTGGATATATGACTCTTGAGCTGAATATTTTTAATATTGCTAAACACCGAGGAGAAGATTGTTAAGTTTAGAAGATTAACACAATATTAGAGAGAAATAGAGAGAGGTTAAAAACTTAACCTAGCTTTCATACATCACTTGTATTTATAGTTAACTTACATATACTAAGAATTACACATACTATCCTAACACTATTGGCAATTTACATATACTACCCTAATACTCTTAACATTCCCCCTCAAGCTGGACTATATATATCATATAATCCAAGCTTGGAACAAATCACCGTAAGACGTGTACGACTCAATGCTTTGGTAAACATATCTGCTAGATGATCTTCAGATTTCTGAAATGGAGTTGTAATCTCTCCACCTATTATCTTGTCCTAAATAAAGTGACAATCAACCTCAATATGTTTGGTTTTCTCGTGAAACATCGGATTGACAGCGATATGGATAGCAGTCTGGTTGTCACAGAACAACTGTAAAGGAAGTTGTACTGACAACCCAATTTCTTGGAGGAAGTGTAGTAGCCAAGTCAACTCACTCGTCGTATGTGCCATTGCCCTATACTCAGCTTCAGCACTGGATCTTGCCACCACGGATTGTTTCTTACTTTTCCATGAGACAACGTTACCTCCCAAGATAGTATAATAACCAGTGGTCGATCTCCGATCAGAAGGAGAGCCAGCCCAATCAGCATCTGAGAAACACTCCACTCTAAGATGTCCATTAGCTCGATATAACAGTCCAAGTCCAAGAGCTCGTTTGAGATATCGTAGAAAACGAGTAATTGCCTCCAAATGTGGTACTCTAGGACACCCCATGAACTGACTCACTATACTGAATGCATAGGAAATATTCGGTCGAGTAATAGTGAGATAATTGAGCAGTCCAACCAGTCTGCGATACCGACCCATATTCTCAAACGATGCACCATTATCCACTAAAAGTTTCTGATTCGGATCCATAGGTACATCAATCGGTCTACCACCCAACAAACTTGCTTCCTCTAACATGTTAAGTACATATTTCCTTTATGATAAACAAATACCCTGTTTTTATCGAGTCACCTCAATACCCAAGAAATACCCGAGTTTTTCCAAATCCTTAATATGAAATCGATCTTGTAAAAGAATATTTTTAACTTGACAATCCCCTCAAAATCATTTCCAGTAATCACAATATCATCTACATAGACCACCAATAGAACATATCCAACATTTGTCAGTCTATGAAACACAAAATGATCTGTCTGACATCGAAGAAGATCAAACTCTAAAACTATATTCGAAAACTTACCAAACCATGCCCTCGGTGACTGCTTCAAATCATACAAAGATTTCTTTAACCGACATACACTCTTACCATACTCCCCCTGAGCAGTAAACCCAGATGGCTGCTTCAAGTAGACCTCTTCAACCAAGTCACCGTGTAGGAAGGCATTCTTGACATCTAACTGAAACAAGGGCCAATTAAGATTAGCAGCCAAAGAAATCAAGATACGAACAGAGAAAATTTTGGCAACAAGAGAGAAAGTGTCCTCATAATAAACACCATAGTCTGAGTAAAGCCCTTTGCAACAAGTCGGGCTTTGAGACGCTCCACAGAACCATCCAGATGAAATTTAACAGTATACATCCAACGACAACCAACAGTTTGTTTACCAGGAGGTAAAGGAATGAGATCCCAAGTCCCATTATGATGTAAGACATCCATCTCATCCTCCATAGCTTTCCTCCAACCCGGATCAGATAATACATCCTATAAACGCTTAGGAATAGATATAGTAGATTATTGAGAGGTAAAACAAGAGAAGACAGGAGACAATGCATCATATGAAACAAAATGAGCAATGAGATGATTAGTAACACACGAACGAGTACCTTTTCGAAGAGCAATAGGTAGAGAGTCCAAATTACCTGATGGACCAGGATCAACAGACGGCAAAGAAGACGGTACAGACACCTCAGACAATGATCGAGGACGACGAGAGTATACATGAAGAGGTAAAGTGGATGGTAACACAGTGGACAGCAAAATATCTGAGGATGATGAAAGAGACGGTGGTACAAGAGATGACCGAAAGTCTTGATCCAAAGGCTGAGAAGGTGATGAAAAATATAGAACAGATTCCCCAAACGTTACATCAGCACTAGTAAAGTATCGTCGCATAAAAGGACTGTAGCAACGATACCCTTTTTGTGTGCAGGAATAACCGAAAAATACACATTTGGTAGCTCGAGGGTCAAGTTTATCAAACCCATGACCCATATTGTGAACATAAAAAACACATCCAAAAATCCTAGGAGTGAGAGAAAGTAAGGGCTTACTAGGAAACAGGATAGAATATGGACTTTGTCCATTCAACACAGAGGATGGCATACAATTAATAAGGTGACAAGCAGTAAGAACAACATCACTCCAAAAATATCGAGGAATATTCATCTGGAATAACAAGGACGAGTGACTTCCAACAAATGATGATTTTTGCGTTCAGCAACACAGCTCTGTAGAGATGTGTAAGTACAGGAAGTCTGATGAATAATATCAGTTTTACTAAGATAAGGTAAAGAATGATCAGATTTGTATTCTCAAGCATTATCCGAACGTAAAATACGTATACAACAACCATACTGAGTTTTTATTTCTTTATGAAAAGTCTCATGTATAGAGAATAATTCAGACCGAGATTTCATAAAAAACAACCAAGTCATGCGAGAATAGTCATCCAAAATATTCTTTATTGGACCCCATACATCAGAATGTACCAACTCAAATGGACTAAACACACGATTATTGACTCTAGGCTAAAATGACACACGGTGATGCTTACTAAGTTGACAAGCCTCACAAGACAAAGACGACACACCACTAAGATTGGGAACTTGACGCTTCAGATTCTGAAAAGAGGGATGTCCAAGACGACAATGCCATTGAAAAGGAGACAAGGAGGTCTGTAGAGCTCAGGTAGGTGAATCAAAGTCAAGATAATATAAACCACCAGCTTCATGCCCTGTACCAATCTTCTTCTGCGTCCTGAGATCCTGAAAGACACAATAAGAGGGATAAAAGTTGACAGAACAATTGAGAGAACGAGTAATTTTGCTAATGGAAAGTAAACTAAAAGAAAACTGAGGAACAAATAACACAAAAGAGAGGGACATATCAGAACTTAAGTGAGTAGTCCCCAAACCTGAAACTTTAGAACAAGTACCATTAGCAAGAGTAACACTACGAGTGGAAGTAGCAGACTGATAAATAGAGAAAATATCAAATGCACCAGTCATATGGTCAGAAGCACCAGAGTCAATGATCCAAGGACTGCGAGTGGAGGACAATAAACTAGTGGAAGTATTGCCTGACTGGGCAAAAGAAGAAGTAGAAGGAGATGGGAGAACCTGTTGTTGGGATAGAGACTAAGCATACTCCTCTCGTGTAATAGTAACCAACCCAATATCTAGTGGAGCTTGCTTGGGCTCCATAACAGTGCAGCAAATAACAAACAAGATTGAAATGGACTGAACCACAACAACAATGGTTTGCACCAGTCTAAACCAATACCAAATTAACTGAAACGGACTAGAATGAACCAAATCAGGATTGACCAGGCCTGGAATGGACTGAACCGGCCTGGAATAGAACAAATCGGGACTGAAGCAGACCTCTTAAGGCTGCTGAAAGCCTGAACCAGTCCACTGGAGTCAGCTAGAATGCTGAACTGACCTAAAAATAAGGACTAGACCACTGAACCGGATAGTTAGACCTGCTGGAATATTGAACCGGCATGGAAATAAGGGCTGGACCACTGAACTAGACCAGTTGAACTTGCTGGAATACTGAACTGGGATAGAAATAAGGGCTGGACCGGCTGAGCTCTCTAGACCGCTAAACCAAACCGGCTGAGCTCTCTGGTATGATGAACTGGTCTGAACTGTGAACTAGACCTTGGGTTGGACCGGGTTTGGACTTAAAAACAATTTAAGACCCCGGCTTGACCCGATCTGATCCAGACCCGACTCCACGGGTTGGATCCCTTCTTCTTCGTTGGACGATTAGGGTTCAAAGAGAACCCTCTAGTTTGATGCCGCCACCACACGAAGACAACACCACCTCCACAGCCATCACACACCACGACGAAGCCAAGGCGCCACCACACGAAGACAACAACACAACTTCCACTGCCACCACACACCACAACGAAGCCAAGGCACCACCAAGTTGGCTACACCAACGTCGACTGCCACCTCCAAGACAGCACGACGAAGACCACGACAGCACCAAATTGACTGACACCACCACAATAGTAACCTCCACAGCACAGATGTCAACTAAGACAACAGTATCACCACCACCACAATTCTTCGACAGACAACCACCACCAACAAAAAATTAATTAAATTTTTTTTTATAATCATAATTGCTCTGATACCATGTTAAGTTTAGAAGATTAACACAATATTAGAGAGAAACAGAGTGAGGTTAAAAACTTAACCTAGCTCTCATACATCACTTGTATTTATAGTTAACTTACATGTACTAAGAATTACACATAATACCCTAACACTATTGACAATTTACATATACTGCCCTAATACTCTTAATAAAGATGAAGAAGAAGGGGAAGTAAACTCCATTGAATCACTAATACAAGAACACCTAAGTGACACATTCTGTGAAGACTTGACTGAATCATCTCTACTAGAATCCATCTCATCTAATTCAAATGATGACCCAAAAACAAAAAGTTATCCTATTCATGCTATTGAGACATGGGCCCTAAAATTTTAAAAAATTTCACCAAATGGCACAAAGTCATTCTCAACAAGTGACAGGCCACCAAAGTCTAAATTAAAAGTCTCTCCCATTTGACCTCAAGTATGCATTTTTAGGAGAAGACGAGTCATACCCAATGGTAATTTCCTCTAAGCTCACAGACTTGCAAGAGTCTAAACTGATTGAAGTTCTTAATAGTTATAAAAGCACCATTGGGTGGACCATTTATGACTTGAAAGGTATAAGTCCATTGATCTGCAATCATGCAATATACCTTGAAGAGGACTCAAAACCCTCTCGTCAAATGCAGAGATGACTGAATCCTCACATGAAGGAAGTTTTGAGAGCTAAGGTACTCAAACTCTTGGATGCAGGAATAATCTTTCCTATCTCAGATAGCAAATGGTTGAGTCCAACCCATGTTGTAGCCAAAAAGTCTGGGGTCACAGTGGTAAAAAAGGATGCCAATAAACTTGTACCAACTCAAGTCGTCACAAGATGACGAATGTGCACTGATTATCGAAAATTGAATTTGGTAATTAGGAAAGACCATTTTGCTCTCTCATTTATTGATCAGGTTCTATAAAGAATTACAGACCATGAATTTTATTGTTTCCTTGATGGATATTACAGGTAAAATCAAATTTGGATAGCCTTAACTGACCAGGAGAAAATCACATTCACATGCCCTTTTGGTACCTTTGCATTCAAAAAGATGCCATTTTGACTTTGTAATGCTCTTGCAACATTCCAAAGATGCATGTTAAGCTTGTTTAGTGACATAATTGAAAATATTTTGGAAGTAAAAAGGGATTAATTTTTTGTTTATGGCGACTCATTCGATTTGTGCGTAGCCAACTTAGAAAAGGTATTGATAAGATGTAAAGAAACTAATCTGACGCTTAATTGAAAAAATGTCATTTCATGATAACACAAGGCATTGTCTTAGGTCACATTGTGTCGTTTAAGGGCATGATAGTTGACAAGGCAAAAATTGATCTAATTTGAAATCTTCCAGCACCCAAGACTGTAAAGGATGTTTGATTATTCTTAGGACATGCAGGTTTTTACAGGAGATTCATAAAAGACTTCAGTATCATAGCAATACCCATGTGTCATCTCCTAAGTCAAGAAATAATCATACACTGGAATGAAGAATGCCAAAAAGCTTTTGGTAAGTTGAAGGGCATGTTAACTTTTGCTCCGATAATGCAACCCCCTGACTGGACTCTTCCCTTTGAACTAATGTGAGATTCGAGTGATTATGTTGTAGGTGTTATTTTGGGACAAAGAAAGGATAAGAAATCACATGTAATTTATTACGCAAGCAAAACTTTGAATGATGCTCAAATGAATTATTCAACAACTAAAAAAGAATTGCTTACTGTAGCTTTTATTTTAGAACAATTTCGTTCCTATCTTGTTGGTTCTTCGGTTACCGTATTTACAGACCATGCAGCCCTAAAATTCCTGCTCACAAAGAAGGATGTCAAACCAAGGCTCTTAAGATGGATACTTTTAATCCAAGAGTTTGATCTTATCATTAAAGATAAGAAAGGTGTTGAAAATGTGGGGGCTGACCATCTGTCCAGATTGACTTATGAATTTCACGAGGATGGATTGCCAATCAATGAGAAATTATCTGATAAACAACTGTTCATAATTGATAAGTCCCCATGGTACGCATACATTGCTAATTTCCTAGCTACTGGAACACTTTCTTCGTCATTCACTCCCATAGATAAAAATAAATTTTTGAGGGAGGTCTGTAACTTCTTTTGGGAAGATTCGTACATATTGAAGTACTGTAAGGATCAGATCATAAGGCATTGCATCCTTACACATGAAAGTAACCAAGTAATAACATTTTGTCATTCTAAAGCGTGTGGTGGCCACTTTTCATCAAGAAAAATCACTGCAAAAATCATGCAGTGTGAATTTTACTGGCCCACACTTTTCAAAGATGTCAATGTGGTTTGCTTAATGTGTGATAGATGCCAAATATTGGGAAATATTACAAAATGAAACATGATGCATTTAAAACCTATTCTCATGATTGAAATTTTTTACTGTTGGGGCATCGATTTTATGGGGCTATTTCCCCCTCCTTTGGCTATCTATACAGTTTAGTGGCAATAGACTATGTAACCAAATGGGTTGATGCAATTCCATGCCGAAATAATGATCACTAAATGGTGATCAAATTTTTAAAAGAAAATATTTTGTCCCTGTTTGGAGTTCCTAAAGTAATCATAAGTGATGGGGGTGCTCATTTTTGCAATCGTCCTTTCTAGAATTAGATGAAAAAATATCAAATTTTTTACAAAATTATAACCCCTTATCACCCACAGACTAGTGGACAAGCTGAATTAGCTAATCGGGAGATCAAATTAATTTTAAAAAAAATGGTAAACCCATAACGCAAAGATTGATCGTCAAGACTAACTGATGCACTTTGAGCATATCGTTCTTCTTGTAAAACAATTTTGGGCATGTGTCCTTATCGATTAGTCTATAGAAAGCCATGTCACCTACCTGTGGAATTGGAACATAGGGCATATTGGGTTATTAAATCAACGAATTTTGACCTGGACAAGGCTGAACTATCAAGAAAACTTCAGATAAATGAATTGGAAGAATTAATAAATGAAGCTTATGAGAATGCTAAGATTGCAAAAAACTGGATGAAAATTTTCCATGACAAGAAAATTTTGCGAAAATCCTTTAAACCTTCACAGAAAGTACTGTTGCTTAATTCAAGACTCCGCCTTTTCCTTGGTAAGTTAAAATCAAGATGGACTGGACCTAACTTTGTCAAAAAGGAGTTTGATCATGGAGCAGTAGAAGTTAAAAACCCATCGAACGGTAATATCTTTACTGTTAATGGCCAGAGGTTGAAACCATTTTTGGAGAATTTTGTTAAAAATGTGGAAACCATTATTTTAATGAAACCAAAATACCCCTTTGAGAATCGCGTCTGCTAATACTCAAAAGGGTCAGAACAGGTAAAAACTCGACCCTAGGAGACATCATCATGAGACCCCCACCCCCATCTTTTCCCATATGTCTATTGATCCCCCGCCTTTTTCTTTCTTTTTCTTCTTCTTAGCTTTTTGTTCTGCTTCGTCTTCTATTTTGTCTCCCGTTTTTCTTTCTCTTTCTGTTTTCTTCTTCTTCTTCGTTTTCTTTTTTGTTGTACTGCAAAATAGACCATACCCAATCGAAATCATGTTTGTATACGCCGCAGATCAAATCCCTACTCTAATGATTTACATTATTCTACTCTATTTTTTATGGGTATCCTGCTGCTATTCGCACTCACACACAGGGTTTACAAGCCTACCTAAGACCCAGATCTGAATAGGGAGGATTAACTTAGGTATTTTGATTTTTAGGTATCGATAGAAGCACAAATTTCTACCTTTCAACCACAGTTCCAAGATCTATATTGGTAAATTTAAAACATTGGGGACAATGTTTAGTTTAGGTTGGGGGTGTGAGAACCTTCGTATTATGTTTTTGTTTTCGGTTTTTGTAGTTGTGCCCATACTGTAATTTTTTTTTAAAAAAATTGTGTTGTTGTTGTTGTTCCGATCATATTGTGTACTTTGTCTTGTTTATTGTGTGTCTATGGGTCAGTTTAAATCGTCTTTGTAACTGGAAAACATTAAAGAACCAGATAGTGAGTCTTAAAGCATATGAAGCATAGATGTCAAAATTTTTTGGTTTAGTCTGGGAGTTCTACGAATTTTTCCATCAGATGTGCATACTGTGATCATGAGAAAAGCAAGACTGGTAAGGAAAGATAAAATCCAAGAGCAGCAAGCAAAATCCCTTTGTGGCAGAAGCACGTTTGCTAAACGTCGTCGTGCAAAGAGACTTGGTGGCTGTAAACAATGTGGCAGAGTCTTTTACGAGAAGAGATACAATCAGTGTTCTGAACCAATTTTCGATCGTGCACTCGATCGATTAGACTGGATAGTGAATGGGTAGAGTAAGGATTATCCTAACATGTCATCTTATTCCAGTATTTTGCTTAACCGATTTGTGCGATAGGAAATTAGAAGAGTCACTGATAGATCAAAAGACACGGAGCCAGAGGATGACTCGGATTAGACTGCTTTAAAACTATGGAAAATTTTGTTTTGGGAATGTAAGCCAACAGTTCCAATTTCTTGTAAATAGTGTGAATTTTTTTTTATTTTGTACATACTCTTTTAACCAAAATGAAAATATGGGCCGAGTAAGGAATGTTTCAAAATACCTGCCCCAAGCATGGGTAGGGACTTATCCTAAGACGCCATAAATTTTCGTTTTAACTTATGTTAATAAGCTTTCTCTGATTGTATATAATGTAGTGTAAAAAAATTTTATTTTTGATTCAACGTTCGAACGCCAAGTTCCGTTTGAACGGCAGCTTCTTGTAGTACTTTACCTCTGATGAACTCTCTACTGGAACAAAAAAAGTACTGGGAGCACAGCTTGTTCGAATGCCAATAGACCGTTCGAACGAGACATAACGTTCGAACGCCAATAGATCATTTGAACGTTCAAAATTTACAGTACTTTGGTCTCTAATGAAAACACAAAAGTACTGGGAGCTAACTACATTTGAAAGTCACTCCACGTTCGAACGACATTTTAAAATTCTTCAGTTCACGTTTGAATGAATACCACGTTCGAACGTTGCGACTGAGACTATAAAAACCTGGATCGTTTTCTTGAGTTCGAAATCCCCAAATTGTTCTCAAATCTGCAAAACCCTAGAACCAGTTCTTGATATCTAGACTTCAGTCCACCCTCAATCTCCAAATGCACCCAAAATCGATCCCCCCTAACTCCTCCCCACATAAAAAATCTTCAATCTTATACCAATACCCTAAGTTTCAACAGTTTTTTTTTTAGCACCCCTTCAAGACAACCCACCTTCGAACGCCATGCCAAGGATGAAATTACCTGCCTGGCACTCTCCACCAGTGAGCCAAGAGCCAAATTTTGTAGAAGATGTGATAGTAGAGAGAGGGGAGGCAAAGGACAAAGAGATATGATCGAACGAGATTTCCAAGTGCCTTAAAGGCCAAAAGGTACGAAAATTTATACCATAAGCATGCGGTTGTCTGTGAGAGATACATTATAATTTCTGATTTTGCTGCACTTAGGATATTGGAGGAAATGGATAGGAGCAACTAGGTGTGGTACTTGAGGAATGGAAGGGATGCTGTCATTGACTTGGTGAGGGAGTTTTACTCCAATGTCGAAATCATCAACGGTGCATTTCGGACCTATGTGAGAGGCACCCACATAGATGTGGATGAAGCCTACACTAAGGAAGTGAGGCAAGAAATACCTCGGGTACAAAGCCTAGCATATCCCCTAAAGAAAGAAGTAGCAAAGAATGTGGTGAGGAAGGAGTTGACTGGGGTGCCTACTTTTTCATGGGGAAATAGGAATTTTTTGAAACAAGGGGAACTCACTAACAAATACAAAAATTCTCAACCTAATTGCGGTATCAAACTTTGCACCCATAAGACGAACAAATGAGGTCTTGCCGGACATGGCCCGATTGCTTTATGCCATTGGGAAAGGGCATAGCACCGATTCCCCCTCCCTCATATTAAGTGAAATGAAAAAAGGGTGTGATGCAAAGAAGAGTGCACGGCCCTTTGAGACCTTAGTAACTGAAATATGTATGGAAAATGGGATCAGGCTAAGGCCTGAGATGGAAATCCAAAAGTCGATAGGGTCACTCAACAAGGGCTCTTTCAAGAGGAGCCAAGGACATAGTGGTGGCCTAGCATCTGTACAAGAAGTGCCACCATCCCGCAGAGGAGACGTTGTACTAGAGGAGCTCGATCAAGAGGAGGAAAGAGAGTTAGAGAAAGAGATGGAGGAAGTGAGAAAACAAGTAGATCAAGCAGGCCCTAGCATGCCCCGACGTTCTTTTCAGGACATCATACTTAGCATCGAAGCTAAGCAGGATGAGATCCTTAGGTTTTTTAGGGGTGGAGTTGGGGAAGCTAGAGGAGCTGGTGGTGCTAGTGGACCTGGAGGAGGAGATTGGGAGGATACTTCTATTCTTGAGTGGAGTTGGGTGTTTTGTTTTGTTTATTTCCTCTTAGGATGGTGTGTAGGGATGTTCAAAGTTTTTGTTTGATTGTGTTGCTATGTCTTTTGGGGATGAATTGAATCATTGATGACGATGATGATGAATGATGATATTTTGTGAAATTGTATGATTCAGTTTATCACTTTTGTCTGTTTAAAATGCATTTGTAGAATTAGCGTTTTAATAATTTTTGTTAACAAATTGTGAACGGATATGGATGTTAAGATTGTTTGATAAAGTGACTAATCACATAATCAGTTTGACACACAACTCAATAATCAAGACTTAAAACCAAATCCCTTGGAAACTGGTATTATCTCATTGCTAAAATTATCAATTGTACATTAGTATTTGTTCTTCTTGCGATACAAGGTGATTAGACTCAAAAATGGAATCGGTATATAACTGGCATTCCATAGAAAACCCGACATAACCAGTGGAGATAACAAAGGATACCATGGTAAGTTTCGAGCCGTGCGATGCTTCAGAGAGAATATCAACATTTACTGAAGAAAGGTTTTTCACTATCTATCTTTCAATAATCTCATTAAATTTGTTTTGAATGAGGCAACTAAAAGTGATCTATGATCATATCCCACAGGAAATACATGCATACCACACGTACATATGCACATACTTGAGAAATGATTTTTGGTCATCTTTTGATTTAACTTTGAGCCTTAGCCACTTCTTTTTCAAAATGATTTCCCTAGTTAACCCTGATTGAACCTTCAAAAGAATGATTTATTTTTCAAAAAGCCCAAATGAAAATCGAGCCACAAGGAAATATGCTTAACATACCCGTGCTATATAATTTTCTTGCACCCTCTTGTAAATTAGTGTGATACAAAATTTACGAGAAGGGAGAAAGACTATGTCAGCTACTGTTCAATAAAAGATAAGATCCGTGGAAGCAACCGAAAAGTTCAAGAGACAAAAAAATAGGGAATTGCCAAGAAAGTGAAAAATGAGAAAATTGAAAGAAAGAAATACTATTTATAGGCAAAACGTCAAAAGAAAGAGGCGTGCTACACTACATAAATAGAGGATAGCTTTTAAAACTCCATTGGCGTCATTTCATTAGCCACTGACCTCTAGCCATATTACAACCTATTCAAAGCCCTAATTGATCTCAAGTATAATGCATCTGTGTGTTGTCAATTAGAAGTTGGGGTGTGTTAAAACAACATTTATTTAATTGTATCAATATTCTTCCATGAGATTATGTCAAAGTAAAAGTCTATTTTCTTTAAAACTTCACTCTTGTTCTAACTATGCATGAGATTTTTTTGATTGGCCATCTTCTAATCACATGCCCTATGAGAGATAAGTCACTAAAATCAGAGCGATCTGTTTTGCAGAGAGAAATCTAAGAAAGGGCTATTCATGGAGGGTGGTGCAGTGGAATATTTGTTATATATCAATTCTTGTTTTATAAAATGACCATCCTACTACTTAGGGAAATCAAAACGATAATGCAATCGGTGCTAATTTTTGCATAGAGTAAGTACCAATGGAAAAGGAACATGTGAAATAAAAGGTCAAAATTGAGGGTTGGGTGTCTCAAAGGCTATGATGCTAATTTACTTTGATCAACAACCTCACATACACATTTGTTCGACCGAAGTTTGTGGGTAGCTTCACTAAAAACCCTCACGAGGCAGCACTCATTCACTAGGGAAAACCTAGTGGTTTAACGGCTTGTTGCAAATGCTACATGCAACCGGATGACCTACGAAAAAGACATTATAAATAGATTTACATTTACTTGTTGTATTACTAGGGACTAGCAATATCTAGGTTGGGGTGTGATTAGTACTCAAATGTAGTATATTATTATGCTGTCTCTGGACAAATTATACTTTGATGAAGTTTAAATGATGACATTTCAGGTTTTAAAGTGAAAAAAGGGTTTAAGGGAAACAAAAATAAAATTTGAATGTAACACTAGCACATTAGGGAACAAAATTAGAGAAGCCTAGAACAAAGGAGTAACGTTCGAACGTCAACTCACGTTCGAACGTCCACTTGAACCAGGCTACAACCTGACTGCTGAGACAGAGTGTTGTAGGCAACAACCAAGGCCCTGGAAACTTGAGTATTACGTTCGAATGCCATACAACGTTCGAACGTTCTTTGGAGTACTTGCAAGACCAGACTGACTGAAGATATGGCGTGTTGCAGTAAATAAACACCAAGATCTGCATGGAGTGTCGCAGGAGATTTCCACAGTGAACCACAGGCCGTTTGACATTAGAGTGATAAGTACAAACCCCATCTGGCGTTCGAACGCCCTTAGAGCAAATACAAAAGAAAAGTTTGAACGACGTCCATAACATAGAAGCAATAACAACGTTCAAACGCCAACTCCAGTTCGAACGACCTCGACCGATAGACTGCAGAGTGGTTGGCTTTTCACTTTGACTTAGGCGGCTAGTACTATTTCTTCACTCCCCCAATTGCCTTATCCTTGCCTATAACTACAACCATTTTTTGAGAGAAAGGGGTAACACTTCTACTTCTTCTTTGTCTTAGTTTTCCTCTTTGTTGTTGAGTTGGGAAGCTTAGACTCCCACTCATTTCTTTACATTCATGTTCACATTTACTTAAGAGTTTTAGTTTCTCTATTTAATTTTAGTCTTTACATTCATGTTTACATTTGCTTGTATTAAGAATTTCATTTCTCTATTTATGTTTGATCTTTACATACATGCCATTACATACATTTCTTTGGTAATGTCTTTTACTTCCATTGTATGAGTTTCCTTCTTTCTTAGAGGAGTGAAACTCTTCCACTTTTCTAAAGTTTTACCAAATGTGTGAAGGGTGGAATGTGATTCACTCATTCTTCGTTGAAGATTGGATCATTGTTTATTGTGCTTTTATTTTGTAGAGTCCTTTACTTAAAGGGATGAGGATCACTCACTTTTTTAGCTTTACCAAAGCTATGAAGATTGAGTAGTTTCTCATTCACTCTTTAGTAAGAAGTGACGAACATGTATAAATTATCTGGAAGTTATATTTGTCCTTTGTTCGAATGCTTAACGTTTATATTCCCTTGCTTAATGAATGATTTATTGCATCTAACAAAGCTAAGGTACTTTATATAATCGAGAGTCTATGACACCGATGACTCTTGCATGAAAAGACTCCTTGTTTCAAGGCAAGTACCCTGACTAGATCTTCATGACCGCCCTTTAATCATCCTCATTATTGTCCTTCATTTAAAAGAACGGAATAATAAAAGAATGGTTGGATATCTTGTAGAAACACTTGCTTGTTTGTAGACGGGTTAAGTCTTGTCATAGACAATTCTTGTAAACTTCTAGAAAGACATCGGAATCATGATCTTAATTCTCATAGTCCATCTTTATCTTCTGATTAACTTGTGGTTGACACAGGAGTTAATTGAGTTATCAAGTACAAATACAATAAACCAGATAATTGACTACATGTCCTGATCCTTGAACTAAGGAGTGACTTTTATTTTATCTTATATTTTGTCTAGAAAACCTTCTTGGAAAGAAATTCATATTCAATCTAGGAAAAACCTCCAAATCCCAAATATTTCAATCGATTGATCTTCACCAATGCTTACTTTAAAACACCAACACAACAAGTTCCCCGTGGATTCGACTCCAGACTCAAACCGAATTATTACTATAGCTTGATCGCTTGCACTTGAGTATACATATTTTGGATCAAGTCACATAATTTTTACATTTTGTTTGTTAGGGACTAGCAAAGCTTAAGTTGTGGGGTGTGATGAGCACAAAATATTGTATATTTCATGGCCTCATTACATACATTTTAACTCAACTTTGGCATATAAGTACTTAGAGTTAGCCGAAATTATGAATAATATTGAATTTTCAATGTTGTGGGTAATTATAGCTTAAATGATGGATTTTTTACCTCGCAACTAAGTATGAATGTGTGGTGAAGGCATGGACACATTACACGAGGTTTTGGAGGCTTAAAAGTGAAGAAATCAAGGAGGTATTGGTGTTTGGTAACAAAGGCACCAACATCCACACAGTTTAGTAGGACATTGGTATTACTCTATTTTGACCATGCTCTACTTCGAATCTGAAAATGTGCATACATGAAAGTTGTAAATCCAGATGTCTTCTGTATTGTCTCAAAATTTAAGCTCAATCCAACTGTTGGATCAAAAGTTATTCCAATTCTATCAAAACTGGTGTGGAGCATAAAATAGTACCGGTACCCCGAACTCCAGAAGGCTTAAAGAACCGGTACACTCCCCAAAAGTGATCCGAATGATTATTTTTCACCCTCCACTTGCTTGGGGGTCCCACCTACATTTCTCCCACTTGCCCCCAACATTTCCATGCCTCCCTAACACAATTTGACGACTTTTGAGGATTGGCATTCAAGGAGGATGGGAGACGAAGTGGGCTGCCAGGGAGTTGCTGGGTAGACTTGTGCTTGCCTGTCTAAGCCATCATTCAGCCTCCCATTGATCGGAGGCCTACACAATCATGCTAGGGGACCACCATCGATGAAAATTGGAAGGCTACACTCCATATATTCAGCATTCACACAAGATTGGGGGGTGGCTACCTAAGCTAGGAGTTGTTCAATGTAGAAGATGATGAATAGTGATTAGAAAGCTTATGTTTTTGTGTTTTTCTCTCCATTCCAGTTGTAGTAATCTTTTAATCTCTTGTAATCTTTAACTCTTGCACCTTAATGTCATTTACTTCAAGTCTATTCTAAGTTTAGTTACATGTTTTTGATTTCACCATTGTTGTTTTATGTTTTCTTCATTTTCATACTTTAAAATGGGTATTGAATATTTTTCTTTATAGTTTAAGTTTTCTTGCATTAGTTCAAGTTTCATGATTCATGTCTTCATTATGTCTCTTTACATTATACTTTCCTTTCTTGCTTTTATGAGTAGCTAGATTTTTAGTTGGCCAATCCAAGGGAGACCTCCTCTTGGGTTTTCATTTCAACTCTTCTGCTTTCCTCCTCTTGGTGTATGATGGCTCTGTTTGACTGGGTTGGGGTGAGGACATGGTTGTAATTTATTGATACATCATAGGCATTGTCACAGTGTAAGCTTGAATCCGCATCTCCATTTTAGTACCGAGCTTCCCACGAATCAATCCTACCTCTAAGCACCATTGGAGGAAGGTTTCGAGTTGACTTGGAATTCCCATTGGAGTGAACCTTTTAGATTAGCCAACACTTGTTTTTATTGTATGTCCATTTACAAACTCCAAATCACAAAACTCAAACACAAAATTTTACACTTTTTTTTGTTCACCAAAATCACTTCACGCAACTTGAACTTTAATTCCCGAAGTAGATGGTCATGGAATACTTTTCCAAGTAAAACATGACCCGCGAAAGTATCCTTGTAATTCGGAGCACTTTTGTTCATTGCACATTAAATTTACACCATCTCATTTTTTTTATCCTTGCCCTTTCTTTTGACACTATCCCAAGGGAGAGTGACACTCCCCTTCATTCCTCCATACACTATGCATTTTAAGGAATGATGTTTAGAAGTTAGGAAACAACAAGGAATTTTTACAATCACCTACCTCCGTCATTCGAAAATCACCTTCTTAATTCAACGCTTTGCCTTCAACAACAACAGAGCCAAAAATGCTTGAGTTATTTTATCATTCTTAATTTCCAACCATTATTCAGGTAATGTGTATGTGACTTATATGGTTAGGTGAGTGTCACTCTCCCTCGGATATCATGCAAGAAATGGGAAAACAAATATGTGAAAGAATTATGGGTGTGTTTGTGTGAACAAAAGTACTCCCCAAGAGTAGAAAGACTTTTGAGGGTCGTGTTTTACTTGAAATTTGTATTTCAAGGTCGTCTGCTCAGGGAAGGAAGGTGAATTGTTTTGTAGGTGATTTTGTGAAAATAGAAAAGTGTAAAAATATTTTGAATATATGTTTTGGTTAGTTGTGTTCTTGATGGAATGAAATGGAAACAAGTGTTGGCTAATCCAAAGAGGTCATTCAAATAGGAATGCCAAATCAACTCAAGACTTTCTTTGAATGGGTGCCAAGACGTTTGATTGATTCGAAGGAAGCGAGGGACTTAAATGGAGGTGAGGATTCAAGCATACCCCGTGACAAGTTTATGGTGTAATAATAACTAACAACCATGTCCAAACTCAACCTAGTCAAACTAAACCGTCTTACACTATGAGGAGGAATGAAAAAGAGTTGATTTAGCATGTCCAATAGGAATTCTCCCTTGGTTTAGCCAAATTAAAGCTGAGCTACTCATATTTAATACAAGAACATACATAAAGTAAACAGAAATTGTGAAGAAATGAAGATCGGAACTTTAATTAATGCAAAAAAAATTAAACTATGAAGAAATGCATTTAATACCCATTTTAAAAGTTTAAAGTGAAAAACTCAATACTACAATTGTGGAATCTAGAATGCATAACTAAAATTTTCAATATGCTCGAAATAAATGACATTAAGTGCAATAAATGAAGTTTATAAGAGTTTTACAGAAGATTACAAGTGAAATGGGCAAAGGAAATGCAAAAATCTAACTTCTCTCTCTAAAACTATGTCTTCCTCCTTGAGCTTCTTTCTCTAGAATGCTCTACAATGATGAATAATATGAATTGAATTTTTTTTTCATTTCTTTCCATGGAAGTCGTCTTATAACGCACCAAAATCCACCCTGGAAGTCATTATTATTTAAACCATTCATATCATGAGAGCGACTAATAAAAAAAACATACATACGTAATGTTTCAATCATCATACATAATATCTACATTATCGTCCAAAAGAAATATGCCAAACTATGGCAATTACATCTCAAAAATTAAGTGTCTCACAGCGGAATAAACCTAACATCATTCTAACAATGTCTCAAAAATGCCTATCAAGTGTAGGACACAAAAAGAGAAATTCCTTTAAGCCATCCCTTCGGGATCCATGCTTCCATCCACATGATCTTCCCAAGTGAAGTGCTCATCGACTTCGAGTTCTTCCTCTAAACCGAAATCTATGAATAATATTGTTTGTAGGGGCTGAGCACTAAGCTCTGTAGCAACATTCTCCCAAACTCGAATAAGGTTTAGAAAACATATAAAACAGTTCGGTCTCATTTTCCAAAATTTCATATATAACTTTTGAAAGAAAACAGGGACATTGTATAGATCTCAAGTTTAAGACACAATCATAAGGTAAATAAGAAGTGCAACCAAGTATAATTGACAACCAATTTCCAAATCATAATCCATTCTACCATACACCGTTTCCACAAGTTCTCGCGGAATCCCATACTTCACAAGACTCTTGTGAAAACCGTATCTGGTCCAATGAACAATAACACATATATAATTTATAATCCATTTCGACCATAAACCATTTTCAACAAGTTCTTGTGACATCCCATACTACCCAAGACTCTTGTAGAAACCGTCTATGGTAGACTGAACGATACACGTCTGTATTCATATCTCAGGTATGAACCAAGACCCCACATGGTCACCATCAAAAATATCATGTCCCACGCAAGTACACACCAATGTTACCCCGTGAGCAATAGTGGTTTAGTCTTACCGAAGCACTAACCCCACTATGAGTGTTAGGAAAGGTTCTTAGCAAAGAAGACGGCTAACCACTCCATGATACCCGGTCAATAGTAACCCATGTTCCTATCGTGCAACCACACAAGAGATACAATACCAACCCTTTTCTCAATTAACAAGCAAGTTTCACAATTTAGTTTCTTTGGTATGAGCATCCTTACAAGGAATCTCTCACCCATGTTCATCCAAACTATCTTATAACAAGTACAATACCAACCATTTCCTCCAATTACAAGTAATACAACATTCATCCAATTTTCACAAGTGACATTCCAATAGAGCAATTGAAGAAAAGTACATGAGATCATCAAAATATATACTTTTGTTGTTCCAAATAAAGCACTAATGTTTTGAAATCAATATCTATTGAATATCAAGATTTAGAATCAAGAACCAAGGAATATCAAGTATTGAATCCAAGAACAATTGAATATCAAGTCTTGAAATCAATAACACATGAATATCAAGTTTTGGATATCAAGAATAAAGGAATATCAAGTTTTGAAACCAATCCCTAACATATATTAAGTGTAGATATCAAGAATAAATGAATATCAACAAGAAAAGATCAAGAACAATAGATATAGTGTAGAGAAATCAAGAACAAATGATTTATAAAGTATAGAGATCAATAACAATGAATATCAAGTCTTGAAATCAGACACAAATCAATATCAAGTTTATGAATCAAGAACAACAAGAAGAAAAATCCGTACTTCTTGAAAAACTAGTGTTTGGATGTTAAGAACAAAGGTTTAATGAACATCAAATTATAACTTTAATCTAACATGGTAAGATTTGCAAGAAAAATCAAGAAACAAGGATTTCAATACATATATATAAGCTTGAGAGTCAAAACATGTATACATATAAGCCTAAGTATCAATGGACAAGAGTGGAAGAATTTTCCTACCTTCTTCCTTGGAATTCTTGAAGAACTTGAGTTTTTGATTTACTTCAAGATGAGAATCCCCTTTGATTTTGTGTTTATCCCCTTTCTCTCTTGTTTCTCAAGACTTCCTAGGGTTGTAAATGGTGTTTGGAGGCTGAAGGAGGGGGCCTTACGTATTTATAAAGGAAGAAAATATCTCAGTCGACCTAATTCTGATGTTCTGATTCGTCGTTACCGTTCGAACGGAACTTTACGTACGAACGTCCCTTGAATTTAAAATGTTGGTTGCTCCCAGTACATTTGCATTTTCCATCAGACAAGAGAACAGTCGTTCGAACGGACTTTAACGTTCGAACGGTTTTCCCAATTTCTGTTGTAACTTCCAATGCAGTTTTGACCTATTTAGAGGTTGATTTAGAAAATTTTCGTGAAATACTATTTTGTAGCCCTAGAAGTATACTATCTACTGTAAAAATTTCAGATCAAATTGACATCAAAATAAAAAGGTATGATCCAAACATTAAGGCTGTATCTAAGCTCCTTCTTATTCATATTCTCCCTAAGTGTGCTTTCACTTCGGAATGCTTCCAACTTCTACAACATACTTTATTACCTCAACTAACATTTTTTATATCTAATCTTACTATCCACATAATTCATACATACATCAATATATATAAATATATATATTAATAGTTTCATAGCATAAGTACGTTACTATATAACGATAGAAATATGGGGGTTTACATGTCTTGCAGGCGTAACAAGCTTCCCATCAATGGGGGCTGAGTTGATGCATTGGGAAGGCTAGGACAAGCCTAGCTTGCAACTCCCCTAGCTTTCCCCTTCTCTCTCTTCCTCATTAATGCATTGGCCTCTAAAGTCTAACCTTAGGCAAAGGGAGGCATTTATGTGTGTAAGAGATGTCAGCAGACAAGTGGAAGAAGCATAGGTGGGACCCCCAAGGGGTAAAGCTTGAGTTGCAAGCTGTCTGGCATTTCTGGTCAAAACCTTTAAGAAGGTCGTTGCAAACCTTCTGGAAGGTTTGTGCAGACCTTCCGGAAACAGCAAACCAGTGACCCAAACCTTTCGGAAGGTTTTGGTTGTGTATTGGCAGACCAAGTGCAAACCTTCCAGAAGGTTGATGGCCAAACCTTCCGGAAGGTTTACATCCCTTTTGCCATTTTCTTGGTTTCTTCACCTTCCAATCCTTCCTTTAAGCTTACCCTTTAATGAAGTGCATGCATAAGAATTGGAATGACATTGGCATAATCTCATGAATGGAATGTTAGAACACTGGACAGTAAGACCAACTTTTCATTCCATTTAAAGTGTGTTCTCACCATGCTTTCTCTCTATCATTTAGGCCTATCATTGGTTGTAATGAGGCCTTGGGGTGATATTTAGGTTGAGTGAAATAAAGGGCAGCGGGAGGCTAAAAGATTATTATGAGGACATGACCTTTTTTATCAAAAATCTCTTCTTTTGTGGAATTTTAAGCTTTACACCTTCACGTCAACTTTATGTTTATTTTTTCCTTCTTTCCTCAACATTTTTCCTTTCTCTCTTCGTTTTCATTCAATGCCATTCATCCATTTTGGGTTTCCTCACAATATTTTCCTTTCTTCGTGATTAATAACACTCATTTCGAAAAAACTAAGGTGTGGTAATTGTAATCATTTTGAACTAGCTCAATAACGATAGTAGGGAAAAAATTGTTTTCACAAGAAAAGACTAAGGCTCAACACAACTAAAAGCTGGCCTAAGATCATTTCTAGATAACCAAGGGAAGATATATAGGCATTTTAAGACAAAGTCAATCAACTATTCATATCCACTCTAACCAAAAAAGGCATAATGAGATTATTTAGCATATTTTGATTTTGGAAAATTGTTCATTTGTTTAAATGTAAGTTCCCTCGACAATGATTGGAATTAAAGCTCACATGAGTATTTACTTCATCTCCACTATGTTTGTCAAGCTCTAAAATGTGGATCCAGTCAGTAAGTTGCTGAAATAACACATTCAAGATGTATTATGGTTGAGTTCGAATGAAAACACATATATGATACTTAGGTATAAGACAAACTTCTATAGTGTACTCATGTGTTCAAAGTTCAAAATGAATATTAAGCAATCACAAACACCATAACAATTTCAATAGAGGAATATGGTTCAACATTCAGATATGTTCCACAAAAAAAATGAAAATTTTTCAAAAATTTTCACATATTTCCAACTATTCTATGCAAAAAGTGGTGGAACGTGTAAATGGTGCACCTCACCCCCAACTTGAATCATGCATTGTTCTTAATGCACAAGGAATCATGTAATGAGAAAACTGAAAGTAACATGGAAAATAAGATACCCCCCTTTTTTCTCTTTTTTTTTTTGTGATATAAACATTAAAGGGAAAATGCAACACAAAAAAACTTGTTTACCACTCCCAACTTGGGCTCAAACATGATACCGAATAAGATTTGCTACGATGATGCTCAAAATGAATTGAGTCAAATTAGAAAGAGGTAAACAACTTCATGCTAAAATCTACACTACAACATATTGAAAAAAAAATATAATAGTGATTGATTGAAAATAGTTTCGTTGTTCCTAACCTCTCAACACCACCCTCAAATGTGTGTATGGCTTATAGGACTAAGGGAGTGTCACTCTCCCTCGGGATGATACAAGAGATAGGAAACAATGGAATGTGAATGGTGGGAAATGGATGAACAAAATATGTGTGAAATGAAAGGTGGAATGTGCACAAAAGCTCTCCCCAATCGCAAAGAGTCTTTCGTGGTCGGTGTTTTACTTGGAAGAGTATTCCAAGGTCGTCTCCTCAGGGAAGGAAAGAGAGTTTTGTGAAAGTGATTTTGCAAAAAGGTAAAAAAAATGTAAAATCTTTTGTTTATATTTTGGGGTTGTGTTTGCAAATGAAAATGCAAGAAAACAAGTGTTGGCTAATCCAAAGGATTCATTCCAATGGGAATACCAAATCAACTCAAAACCTTCCTCCGATTGAGCACGAATGAACGATTGATTCGGGGAAAGCTAGGGACGAGATTGGTGAGTATCTAAACATAACTCGTGACTAAGCCTACAGAATATCAAAGGCTCACCAACTCATCCACTCTCAACCCCGTCAAACCGAACCATTTGACTCAAAAGGGAGAAATGAAGAAGAGTTGAAATGGAATCCCCAAGAGGAGTTCTTCCCTTGGATTAACCAACTTAAATCCTAACTACTCATGCATAAAGGAAAGACAAGCATAATTTAAATGGACATAATGAGGAAATAAAGCACGGAAGTTAACTTAAAGCCAGAAAACTTGAACTACAAAGAAAAATATGCAATACCCAATTGAAAAGCTAGGAAATGAAGAAAACTTAAAACAACAATGGTGAAATGAAGAACATGTAATTAAACTTGAAATAGCTAAGATTAAAGTGCAAGAATTAAAGATTACAAGAAGTTTAAAGCCTACAACAATTGAAATGGAAAGGAAAATGCAAAAACATAAACATTGCTACTATTCATCTTCTTCCTAACTATTCTAAGCTTAGGTAGCCACTCCTCTTGTTTTACAATGCTGAATAATGCTGAGATATATGGAGTGTGAGCCTTTTTTTTCATGCATGATGGTCCCCAAAGTGTAAGAGCAGGCCTCCCATCCATAGGGACTGAGTGATGGCTATTGACAAGCTAGCCTGCAACCCCATGTGCAGCCCACTTCACTCCTATCCTCCATTAATGCATTGGCCTTCAAAGTCTTCCACTTGAGTGTAGGAGGCATGTAGATGTGTAAGAAAATATTGGGGGGCAAGTGGGAGAAGTATAGGTGGGACCCCCAAGCCTCAAAGTTGAGTTATAGGCTATTTTTCGGTCAGAAGGTTCGTGGTATCGGTACAGTGCTCCGGAGCTTCGAACTCTAGTAGCTTAGGGGTACCGGAGCAGTATTGCTCCTTAGTAGTGCTCTTGATCTAACCGTTAGATTGAGCTGAAATTTTGACACGATTCAGAAGACATCCAGATCTACAACTTTCATGTTTTGAAATTTTCCAGATTCTGATTAGATCATGGTCAAAATGGAAGACAACCGAGGCAGTGCTTCCCAGTGATGTGGCAGTTGGTGCCTTTGTTCCAAAACACCAATACCTCCTTGATTTCTTCACTTTTAAGCCTCCAATTCTTCATGTATTGTGTCCATGTCATTACCACACATCCAAAATAGTTGCAAGGTCCTAAAATCCAACATTTAAGCTATCAAAACATGCAACATCGAGAATTCAACATTATTCATAAAATAGGCTAACACTAAGTAATTAAATAAAAAAGTTGAGTTATAATGAATGTAATGAGGCCATGAAATGTGCAATATTATGTGCTCATCAAATAGTAAAAGAAATCTAACTACTATACATGAAAACAAAATAAAAATAACTCATGCCAATCATGCTTCAATTCGGATATGAGCTTTTGCCAATTGATTTTTCTGATTTTAGAATTTTTTTGGTGTATAAATGTCTTTTCTAATCAATCTATCCAACAATACAAAAGATAATGATTGAAAATTCTCAACAAAACAGAGGTGCACAAAATTTTATGCAATTCCAACAATGGAGTATACAATTTCTCTTTATTAATTTTTGCACATAACTACATTTCGATGCCCTCCCCAAGTTGAAAATTATGAACCTCAACACCACTGTTTGATGGCAAATTGAAATTGCGCTTATTTGCCTCATGTGGGGTAATAACTGATTGATCAAAAAACCTTGTTATTTCCTAACCCCTAAATACTATTCCTTAGCATGTGAGGTATATGGTTCAAAGGGGAGTGTCACTCTCCCTTGCGATAGTGTCAAAAGAAAGGGCAAGGAGAAAGAAAAATCAGATGGTGTAAAATGATTTGCAATGAACAAAAATGCTCCCCAATCGCAAAGAGACTTTCACGGGTCATGTTTTATTTGGTGGTATTCCAAGGTCGTTTCCACGGGGAAGGAAGTAAACCGAGGGGAAGGTGATTTTGAGTAAAATAATGTGCAAAAATCTTTGTGGTTTGAAAGTTGTTCGGTGAAGTGTGCTTTAGTAAAAATGAAATCTGAAACAAATGTTGGCAAATCCAAGAGATCACTCCAATAGGAATACCATCTCAACTCCAATCCCTCATCCAATAGAGTATGAATGAATAATTGATTTGTGGGAAGCTAGGGATAAGATTGGTTAGTATCTAAGCATAAACAGTGACTAGGCCTACGGAATATCAAAGACTCACCAACTTGTCCACTTTCAACCCAGTCAAATCCAACCAAAGAACTTTGAAAGTAGAGAGGAGATTGAGTTGAAAAGATATGCCCAAGTGGAGGTTTCCCTTGATTTTTGCCAGCAAAAAGATTTAGCAACTCATGCTTGAAATAAAATAGACAATGTAATGAGAATGCATTCCAAAGATATGAAGTTCTAGAGTACCTAAATACAAGAAATCAAAAGCTCCAAGAAATGAATACCCATTTTATATCTAAGAACTTTGGTGCATTAATGGTAAAAGCTTTAAAAGGGAATTAAACTTGCAATGAACTAGTAGAAATTAGCATTAATGGCATTAAATGAAGCTTACCAAGCTCCTACAATGGATTACAAAGCAATGTAGTGAAAAAAATGCAAAAATCTCAAAAACTCTCTCTAAACACTATTAATCTTCTTCCTAGACTTTCTCTCTCTATCTTCTACAGTGTATTGCATGGAGTGCTGAACAATGGAGTCCCGTCTTGCCAAAAGCGTGCCCTGGAGTTCTTCTCAATCTAGGTGATGTGATCTCCAACCATAGGCTGTCAATAGGGATGGGCTGGACAGGATGGTGCAGACCAGTCTGCACACTCAACAACTCCCATCTTCTCTCTCTTTATTGATCACCTAGAGCTCCAAAGTCCAAAGAAAGGTTTGAAATGGATGAATCGTGTTGTGGGCGTGTTAGGGGAGTATGGGGAGATCTGTTAGTGGGACCTTCAAGGCAGCAGAGCATGAATGCAGAGATTTGAAGCAGACTCAGCAGACAGTACTGGTACTGTCTTCCCGTACTTCGAAATCCACTAGCCTTGGCGTTCAGGTACTGCATATAAGTACTATTTTTTCTCCTTCTTTCTGATTTTCTGATTTTCTGATTTTTCAACTCTTGAGCTTTCCTCTAGCCATTCTTTCATCCCCAATCATCTCAATACATTTGGGAAGGCCTTAAGAAGCCTCTTTTAACACTTTTTATTTGCAAACCTCAAATATCTATGTTAAGAGTTCAATCCATGCAATTCCCATCATTTAACTCCCAAAAACATTCCCGCCTGTCATGTGGGTGACCTGGGTTCGATCCTCGACAACGGCGCAAAAAAGGATTAATCAAAAAACCTTGTTATTTCCTAACCCCTAAATACTATCTCTTAGCATATGAGGTGTATGGTTTAAAGGGGAGTGTCACTCTCCCTTGGGATAGTGTCAAAAGAAAGGGCAAGGAAATGGGGAAAATGAAATGTATAAAATGTGTGAGTGAACAAAAGTGCTCCCCAAGCGCAAGGAGTCTTTTGAGGGAGAGTTAGGGCTAAAATTTTAGGAGGAAAATGAAGGTTCAGCGAAGCATTTAAATTTAACAACCCTAATTTTTTTCTCGTTTCAGCTGACTGTACCGGTACTTCAAACTCCAGTAGCTTGAGCATACTAGTACTGTACAGTACCGGTAATATATAGTACCGGTACTGCATACCAGTACTATTTTTGCTTTGCATGCCAAATTAATGTTGTTAAGCACATCTCTCCACTGCATTTCTATGCAGGACCTCCCTCGACACTTTACCACACTACTTATGACCTCTACTCCATCCCAAAAAATGTACTCCACCTATAAACCACAATCCGAACCATCATGCACAACTTATTACCGAAATTGCATAGTGATTTAAGCCTTTGATGCATGCAACATACAGGGAATGGATTTATATTCTTAACTATCAAAATGAACGCCCAAAAGAGACATCATATAATTCCTCATCCAAGCATTCCTAATTCATGTCAAATATCAAAACTCTAGCGATATTCCTTCATTCTTGCAAGCATGGATTATCTAACACATTTCTCAGATGACTGAAATAAGCATATATGAGCAAAACCATAGTCTCTAACACTAGTCTAAAATATGCACATTCAAATTAATTTTTAACTTGTTTGTGTGTGAATTAAACACATAATTTGAGCATTTACGCAACAGGATTCACATTCAAATAGCTAGCCAAATTCAATTTGAATGCGAAACTCACCAATGGTCACTCTTAAGCAATGAAATACACTCAAGTTGTCCTAGTATGCACTCCATGAGTACATGTGAGATAGAATCTTGTGTTCAAAACAAAGTGTGCTCACCTGTAATCCAAAAATGACGTTCACACATGAAATAAAGCAACCTTGGCGTAGTCTCATGAAAGGAATGCTAGGGCATTGGTTCGTGAGACTAACTCATCATTTCCGTTAGAACTATGCATATCCCATGCTTTTCTAGATCACTTAGGACTTTAAGGGTTATAATAGGGCCTTGGTGTGATATCTAGGTAAATGAAATGAAGGATATAGAGTAACAAAGAGGGTTGTTCCAAGTAAGAGACTTTTATTTCAGAAAAACACTTCCCCTTTTATGGGATATTGATTCTCACACCATCACCACACCCTTTGTTTCTTTGCTTTGCTTTCCTTTTTACTTTGATCATTCTTTCTTCTTTCAACCCTTTACTTCCTTTTCTTGGATTCTCATTCTTTTCCTTTGAACTCATTGAGTTTCAACATCATTCATCCCTTTTGTTTAAGTTTTCACACCATACTTCCTTTTCTTTTATGAGTACTCATACTCAACACTAGGAACAACCAAGGTAAGGTAGATATTTATCATTTTCATTGGCTTGGTCTAATGTATGGTATAAAAACGAATTCAATTAAGGCTCAATCATAGCACAAAGGATAAAAATTACACAAGAAAAAGGGCAAAGGCTCAAGGCACTTCAACGATGGCCTAAGATCATTTTTAAATTAGCATGGGATGTCATTATATGTTCCAGATAAATCAGTTTACTATCCCAATGAACCTAACCGAAACAAGCATAATGAGACTACTGAACAAATCTGACATTTAAAAATTGTTCTTTGAGTAATTGTAAGTTCCCTCAAAAAAGGTTTGGCTCTAAAGCTCTCATGGGTCCTTACTTATCTCAACTACTTATGTCAAACTTAAAAAATGAATCCAATCCATAAATTTCCAAATTTACTCATTCAAAAGCCACATACAGTTAAGTTAAAAAATCAATACATATGTGATACTCATGGATAGGACCAACTTCCATAAACTGCTTATGTGCACAAAATTCACAACAAAGATCAACATGTCATCCAACTCACACATTCTTAATGAAGGAATACAGGTCAACAATCTGATATTTTTCATCAAAAAATTATCAAAAATTTCACATATTTTTCACTAATGCACGCAAAAATAAAAATTTACCAACAATCTTGGTGTATTATACAAATGGTGCACCTCACACCCAACTTGAATCATGCATTGTCCTCAATGCAACAAAAAGATATCGTATGCAATGAAGGACAGTAAAAAAAATGAGTAGGGTAAGAGATCACCTCGCAATTGAGCTTTTGACAAAATTATCAGGATCTGGATCTAAGAGAACCAACGCTATACAACCAAAGAAAGTAAGTGACAAGAAATAAAAACATTATAAGAAAATAAAAGAAATGTACATGAAAAGCATAAACACTAGCTAATCCTCCGCAAACTCCGGATAGACGGGATCCATCAAATCTTCTTCAACTTCTTGTTCTTTAGAACCTTCGAAGAACGGCTTGAGTCTTTGGCCATTGACCTTGAATGTTTGGCCATTCTCAAGGTTTGTCACCTCAATAACTCCGTTGGGGTAGCCCACCTTGACAAGATAAGGGCCATCCCAATAGGATTGGAGTTTTCCTTAAAAAATGGAGAGGCAAGAATTGTATAAGAGCACTTTTTGTCTGAGCTCAAATGATTTTCGTATGATGAAATTATCATAAAAGATTTTAGCACGTTCCTTTGTAATTTTGAAGCTCTCGTACGCATTTCATCGAATCTCTTCACCGGCCATTCTCAAATTGAAGTTTAAAGTCTTAATGGCCTAATAAGTCTTGTGTTCTATTTTGGCAGCCAGATGACATGCCTTTCCATAGACAAGTCGATAGGGAGACATGCCTAAAACAGTTTTATAGGTAGTACAGTAGGCCTATAAGGCATCGGTCAATCTATCAGACCAATCCTTCCTATTAGGGTTAACTGTTTTATCTGGAATGGTCTTGAACTCCTTATTTGCTAGCTCGGCTAGGCCATTTGTTTGTGGGTGATAGGCGGTCGATACTTTGTGAGTGACACCATATTTGAACATTAGAGATGCAAATGGCCTATTACAGAAATGGGATCCACCATCACTGATCATTGCTCGGGGTATCCCAAATCTCGAAAATAAATTCTCTTTGAGAAAATTGACTACGATCCGGTGGTCATTAGTCTTAGTCGGGATAGCCTCCACCCACTTGGACTCATAGTCCACTTCTAGAAGGATGTACAGATAACCGAATGCCATAGGGAACGAACCCATGAAATCGATGCCCCAACAGTCAAATATTTCTATGAGAAGTGTAGGGGAAAGGGGCATCGTACTTCTCCGGGTCACAGTACCCAATCATTGGCATCTGACGCATGCCTTACCAAATGAAACACAATCTTTGATAAGAGAGGGCCAGTAAAAACCTGATTGAAGAATTTTAGTGGAAGTCTTCTTCGCTGAAAAATGTCCGCCACAAGCTTGAGAGTGGCAGAATGTAAGGATATCCCTTTGTTCATTTTTAGGTACGCATTTCCTCATGACATGGTCAGGGCAATATTTGAACAAGAATGGGTTATCGAAGTAGAAGTACTTCACATCTACCACGAATCGTCTTCTATCTTCTGGGCTCCATTACTGCGATATCTGTCATGTTGCAAGGTAGTTACATATATCAACATACCAAGGACATACCGAATGAATTGAAACAAATGTTCATCATGGATAGGAATGTGCTCATCAGTCTCTTGCACCACCAGCTAGGATAAATGATCTGCCACCACGTTTGGAACTCCCTTCTTGTCTTTGATCGTCAAGTCAAATTCCAGTAGGAGGAGTATCCACCTAATGAGTCTTGGTTTTGCATCCTGCTTAGACAACAAGTACTGTAAAGTAGAATAGTCAGTAAAGACAACAATATGCGAACCAATGATGTATGAATGAAATTTATCTAGGGCAAACACTACTGCTATCAACTCTTTCCCGGTGGTGGTGCAATTCATTGGAACGTCACTGAGCGTTTTGCTAGCATAGTGTATCGATTGATGGTTTACCTTGCCTCCATTAACCCCTAATTGCTATCCCTTAGATTATACAATGTATGAATGAAGGGAAGGATTTTTCACCCTTGGGATAGTGTCAAAAGAAAGGGCAAGGAGGAAAGGAAATGGGACGATGTAAATATGAGATGTATATGCACAAAAATGCTCCCCAATCACAAGGAGACTTTCGTGGGTCGTGTTTTACTTGATGGTATTCCAAGGTTGATTCTACGGGAAAGGAAATAAACCAATGTGAAGGTGATTTGGTGAAAATAAAAGTGTAAAATCTTTGTGGTTGAAAGTTGTTTGGTGAAGTGTGTATTAATGAGAATGTAATGAGAGAACAAATGTTGGCAAACCCAAGAGATCACTCCAATGGGGATACCATCTCAACTCCAAACCCTCCTCCAATTGAGCATGAATGAACGATTGATTCGTGGGAAGCTAGGGATGAAATTGGTGAGGATCTAAGCATAATCTGTGACTATGTTTATGGAATATCAAAGACTCACCAACTCATCTACTCTCAACCCGGTCAAACCGAACCATGGAACTCATAAGAGAGGGAGGGGAATGAGTTGGAATGGTATGCCCAAGTGGAGGTTTCCTTTGGATTTACTAACTTAATGATTTAGCTACTCATGCTTGAAATGAAACCAACAATGTAATGAACTCTCTTTTATATCTATCTCCTCCAACAATAATGCTGAACTCCTCTCCCCCTTTCCCTCCAAAACGTCCCTCTAGAAGTCTGGGGTAGCAGGTGGCATGGGTTGGACAGGGGTGTGTAGAGCTTGTCTGCACACCCAGCTTCTTACTCTCTCTCTCTCTTCATTTATCACCCAAGCTCCAAACATCCAATCCATTGTGTGAAAGAGATGAATAGTATTATAGGCATGTCAGGGGAGTAGGGGGAGCTGATGGTGGGGTCCACAAAGTGATAGTGCTTCATCTGCAGAGATTTGGGGAAAAATTCGACAAATAGTATGGGTACAACGTACCGGTACGGTGTTTGCAATTTCTGCTGTTTCAGCCGTTTTAGCAACCGTTGAGCTTTCCAATTCTAATTCTTTCATCCCCTTTTGTCTCCATCCTTGTTGAAGTGCCAAAGGGAGTCTTGTTTAACACCTTTAATTGTAAATACAAAGTGTCATTATTGATAACTCGATATATATATCTTCCATCAATAGCATCATAAAAACCTTTAATTAACGGATGGTTAGCACATATAATTATGCAATATTTTGTACTAATCACACCCCCCAACTTAAGTTTTGCAAGTGCCTAGCAAACAAGTTATATGTAGTATGAAACAAAGCATCATTATGCATACTCAATCCATTCAAACATCCATTCATCTAAACAATTTAAAAGTTAAAATCATAATGCAATTTATAACATAAACATGAACACAATATATCAAACCATGGTTTTCCATAAATAAGTCATTGAGTTAGAGTACATAGAGTAGGACATCAAAAACAAACAAAATAGCCTACAACTCTTTTCTAACAACATCATTCCCAATCCAACAAGGACCAAAAAGAAAACACCAAACACAATCCTATTCTTCTTCATCATCATCATCATCATCCTCATCCTCATCATCATCTTCCTCCTCATCCTCAACTGCTCTTGATGTAGAAGGACCAAAAGTAGAAGCGGCACCAACAAAAACAGGGGGTCCTCATAGGATGGGCCTCCCCGGGAAAGTATGCATGAAGAGCTCTTTCATCATGGGCATCATCCCCTGCATTGATCCCTCTAATGCATCAAGGCATTGGTCTGTTGAGCGCGTTAGCACAGATGTGAATGGCCTAGTGGGACCAGTTGGCAGCAGGTCATCAAGGTCAGTCTCCATTTGAGCTTGCTCTACTCGGCTCATCGCTTTCCTCTTTTTGCTACTAGTTTTGCCAATAGCTCCTATCTCGGGAGGGGTGATCTTATCGAAAGCGTAACCATTCACTTTAAAGTGCTTGCACATCCGGGTTACCAGATTCCCATATGGCAAGTTGGTCATTGGCTTCACAGTTGTAGCAAAGTCCTTCATCACCTCCCAAATAATCACAGCAAAATCAATTATTTTCCTCGACACAACAGCATCAAGAAGGGCTAACTTCTCCATACTTAGCTTCTTTTCTGCAGCTCTCGAGAGAAGATTATAATGGAGAAGTTGGTTTAAAAGCCCATACACATGCTTCAAACCCCCACTATGCACAGTTCCCCTAAATTTTGAAGGGTCTTCATATGTCAAAGCAACAAACTCAGCTTTGGTCTTTGGTTTATCCACATTGTGAGGATAGATAGGTGGGAAGGGTGGTGGTCTTTGATAATCCCCTAGGAGGGTGGTAATGACATCCAGGGTGACTTCAAACACTTTGCCCTGCACATTGGCTCTCAATATCTCCCCATTTTGCACTGTCACCACCCTAAGCGACTGGTAGAATTCTGTGTACAGGGATAGGTTATACCCCTCAACAGGTTCAAACCAGAATTGCAACCCAATGTCTTTCGACGATTTTTACCGCCTCATGTCGTGTGGTGAGCGAAATGAAATCAAGATGTCGCTCACATGTAACGCCCTTGTCCCCAATAAACTGGAGTCGTGTCGTCGTCCTCGCCGTTTCTTGTTGCTCCTTAGGATCCATGCTTGGCCCCTGATTGATACCCAATTATAACATTTTATTGTGCCTCCTTTGGACTGATTATACTTTGATGGAGTTCAAATGGTGATGTTTCAGGTGTTAAAGTGAGAAAAAAGGGTCAAGCATAAAAAATACAACATTTAAATGTAACTGCAGTGCTTTAAGGATCAAACAATGGAAAAGCTTGGAGGACAGCCTTCACGTTTGAACGGAAGGGACCGTTCGAACGTTCCCCTAAATTTAACGAAGACCAGGCGTGTTGCAGACAGACCCTGGAGGCTAAAGCCTAACGTTCGAACATAAAGCCTCGTTCGAATGTATCATCACGTTCAAACGACTATCCCACGTTCGAACGACACTGGAAACACTGACACGATCAGGCTGACTGGAAGACTTGGCGTGTGCAGACTCCCAAGCCAGAAGAAAGACCCTCAGGCACATGGGTGCCATGATCGACTGAATCTAGAGTGTTTGAAGACCCTGAGTGCTGCAGAGAGTGGGTGAATGAATGGTCTGACAAAAGACTACAACCCACGTGAAGCCTGAAAATCAACACAGACATACAAGCAAAACAACCTTCACATTCGAACGGAAGGGACCGTTCGAACAGTTCCCATGGACAAACTGCCGATTTCCTGATTCTTTGACTGAGCCTTTGATTCTCACCTTGACTTAGGCGTCCAGCACTGCTCTTTCACCCCTCCCTTGCTCTTTCCTGCCTATATACACTCCCCTTTTGGGAGCCTTTGAGGACACACTTGTGGGGAGAGATCAAGAGCTCCCCTCTTGAAGAATACCTAGTCTTTTTATGCATTCATTTTAATTCAAGTTTTACATTCTAGTTCTTTAATTCAAGTCTTTTACGTTCTTGCTCCTTTTAATTACTTCAAGTCTTTATTATAGTTGGGAAGTTTAATTCCCTACTTGTCTTCATCTTTATTATAGTTGGGAAGTTAATTCGCTACTTGTCTTCATTTTTATAGAGTTGGGAAGATAAATTCCCTACTTTTGTGTTCTTTATGTTCTTAATTTACTTCTTGTCTTTACATTAATGCTTTTACTTTCTTGCTTTCAATTATGTCTTGCACCTTCATCATTTGAGCTCATCTTCTTCTTAGAAGAGTGAATCTCTTCCAGTTTTCTAAGGCTTTACCAAAGCCAAGAAGGGTGGAACGTGATTCACTCATTCTTTGTTGAAGATCTAGCTTTCTTTTACTTTCTTTCACTTCCATTGCTTGAGCATCTTCTTCTTAGAGGAGTGAAACTCTTCCACTTTTCTAGGGCTTTACCAAAGCCAAGAAGGGTGGAACGCGATTCACTCATTCTTCAATGAAGATCAACTTCGGAGTTCCTCTACTTGGAGGAATGAGTACTATTCACTTTCTAGCTTTACCCAAGCCAGGAAGAGTGAGTAGTCCTCATTCACTCTTTAGGGAGAGGGGATGAATACGTAATAACTATCTGGATGTTATACTTGTGCATTTCTTTCATACTTCAATGCTTTATTTACTTGCTTAGTGGGAGGTTGAATGTGTTAAGCAAAGTTAGGGTAATTTGCACAACCAAAGGATGTTTCTATGATTCGGATAACTACTATATAGAAAGATATGTTGGTTCAAGGCAAGTACCCTAGCTAGGTAATGTTCTTTGTGGAATCAATGGGTCTTTTCTATGGTAAATGGATAACTCCTAGAAGGATTCGTTGATTCAAAGCAAAGAACTCCGGCTAGTATTGTGTATAACCAAGGGATCTTTTCTATGGTAAATGGATAACTCCTTCTAGAAAGATTCGTTGTGTGAGACAAATACTCTGGGATAGAACTTCACGACTAACTCTTCAATCTCCACCACCATTGCACGTTATAAAAAGGATGGAGCTTTAACCCAGTCCACCCTTATCTTCCGATTAACTTACTGTTACCACGGGAGTTAGTTAAGTTATAAAGCACAAGTGTAATACACCAGATAATTCATTACATATTCTGATCCTCGAACTAAAGAGTGACTTTAATTTTATTTGAATCTTATATTTTGTCTAGAAAAACTCTCTTGAAAAGAATTTAATATTTTGTTCAAGAAACCATCCACTTCTCACAAAGCTCAAAAAGGTTACAATTGATCGGTCTTCATTACTGTTCACCTTGAAACACTAAACACCATATTCCCTGTGGATTCAACTCCAGACACAAACTGGATTATTACTACAGCTTGACTGCATGCACTTGGGTGTACACATTTCGGATTAAGTCATCCCCTCACCACTCCTCTTGCGACTACTAGGCTCAACGGGTGGAGGAGACTTGGACCCCGCTCTTTCGGTAAGGGCCATGGAATGCAACAATGTCCATACTGAGAGAAAAGCAAAAATGAACCACAATCGACCCTCGATCGAGTCTATTGGTTCAAGTACAGTACCGTAGCGGTACTGCGTACCGGTACCTCGAACTCCAGTAGTCTTCTATACCGGTACGGTGTCTGTTGTTTGGGTTGCAAAAATTCTCCCGAGCTCTTCTCACCACACCATTTCAACTGAGGACCTCCCTAGACACTTTTACCATACTCCTAATGACCATTACTCCATTCCAACAAAGTATTCCTCTTAAAAACCACAATTCGAACCATCATGCCCAAATTAATGTTAAAATTGCACAGTGATTTAAACCTTTGATACATTCAATCTACGTGGAATGGATTTCTATTTTCAACTTATCAAAAAGAACACCTAAAACATGCATCATAAATTTCATCATCGGGCATTCTTAAGTCATGTCAAATATCTAAAACTTGAGCCATATTCCTCCATTCTGGAAGCATGAGTTATTTAACATATTTCTCATATGACTGTACATGAGCAAAATAGTAGTCTCCAACACTAGTCTAAAGTATGCATGTACACATTGATTTCCAACCTGTTTGTGTGTGAATTAAGCACATAATTTATGTATTTACACAATAGGATTCACATTCAAACAGCTTGGCAATCTCAACTTCAAAGCAAAACTCACCAATGGACACTCTTAATAAATGAACACACTCAAGTTATCCTGGTATGCACTCCATGTGTACATGTGACATAGAATCTTGTGTTCAAAATGAAGTGCTCACATGTAATCCCAAAAATGAAGTACAAGTGAAGCGGCCTTGGTATAGTCTCATAAATAGAATGCTCATGCATTGAATAGTAAACATAACTCATCATTTCCTTTGAATCTATACACCTCCCATGCTTCTCTAGATCACTTAGGACTTTAACGATTATAACGGGGCCTTGGGGTGATTTCTAGGTAAAAGAAATGACGGAATTAAGGTAACAAAGAGGGTTGTTCCGAGTGAGAGACCTTTATTTTAGAAAAACACTTCCCTTTTCATGGGATTTTGATTCTCGTATCACCACCACTCCATTTGTCTCTTTTTTTCTTTTCCTTGACATTTCCCTTTTCTTTTTCTTTTTCTTTTCTTGTATTTTTCATTCTTATATGTTTGACTCATTGAGTTTGAACCTCAGTCATCCCTTTTGTTTACAGTTTCACACCACAGTTCCTTATTTTCCAATCTCTTATATCCGCTTTAGGAACAACCAAAGTAGGGTAGATATTTCTTCTTTTCTTTGGCTTGGTCAATTGTATGGCATAGAAACAAATTATGTTAAGGCTCAATCACTGCACTAGGGATTAAATTTGCACAAAAGAAAGGCAAAGGCTCAACATATTCAAAAATGGCCTAAGATCACTTCCAGGTCCGCATAGTGTGGCATTATATGATCACGACAAATCAGTATGCTATCCAAATGCACCGAACTAAAACAAGCATAATGACACTATTGACCAAATTTGTCGTTGAAAAATAGTTCTTTGAGTAATTGTAATATCCCTCCAAAAAGGTTTTGGCCCTAAAGCTTTCATGGATCCAAACTCATCTCTGTTACTTATGTCAAGCTTAAAACACGAATCCAATTCGTAAATGACCGAAATTACACATTCAAGAGTCACATACAGATGAGTTTGAAAATAAATACATATGTGATACTCATGTATAGGATTAACTTTCATAGAATGCTCTTGTGTACAAAGTTCACAATAAAGATCAACATGTCCTCCAACACATAACCTCTTCATGAAGGAATACATATCAACTTTTTGATATTTTTCATCAAAAATTTTCAAAATTTTCACAAATTTCACATCTTTTTTCAATAATGCAAGAAACAATCAAAATTTTCCAACAACCATGGTGTATCATACAAATGGTGCGCCTCGCCCCCCAACTAGAATCTTGCATTGGCCTCAATGCAACAAAAAGATATAGTATGCAATGAAAGACAGTAAAAAGATGAGTAAGGTAAGAGAACACCTCGCAATTGAGATTTTGACAAAAACATCAACATGTGGACCTAAGAGAGACCAATCTATAAAACCAAATAAAGTGAGTGACATAAAAATAAATTTGACATAAGTAAATTAAAGGAACTGTACATTAGACAGATAAAAACTAGCTAATCCTCCACCACCTCCGGATACACCGGGTCAATTAAATCCTCCTCCACCCTCTGTTCTTCAAAACCCTCAAATAATGGTTTTAGTCGTTAGCCATTGACCTTGAATGTCTAGCCATCTTTAGGGTTTGTGATATCCACTGCTCCGTTGGGGTAGGCCACCTTGACAAGATAGGGGCCATCCCAGCGGAATTTTAATTTTCCTTGGAAAATGAAGAGGCTAGAATTATACAAGAACACTTTTTGCCCGGGCTCAAATGACTTCCTTGTGATGGAATTATCATGAAAAAATTTACCTCGTTCTTTTGAAATTTTGGAACTCTCATATGCGTCTCTTCGAATCTCATCCAATTCACTCAATTCTAACTTTTTCTGCTCACCAGCCATTCTAAAGTTAAAGTTCAAGATTTTTAGAGCCCAGTAGGCCTTGTACTCCATTTCAACCAGAAAATGGCAAGCTTTTCCATAAACTAACCGGTAGGGAGACATGCCTAAAACAGTCTTATAGGTAGTACGGTACACCCATAAGGCATCGGTCAGCCTGTCTGACTAATCCTTCCTGTTTGAGTTAACCATTTTTTCTAAGATATTCATAATCTCCCTATTGGCTAATTCAGCTTGGCCATTGGTTTGTGGGTGGTATGCAATGGACACTTTGTGTGTAACGCCATATTTGAACATTAATGATGCAAATGGCCTATTACAAAAATGGGATCTACCATCACTAATCATTGCGTGAGGCATCCCAAACCTTGAGAAAATGTTCTCCTTGAGGAAGTTGACTACGACCCGGTGGTCATTAGTTTTGGTTGGGATAGCCTCTACCCACTTGGAAACGTAGTCCACTGCCAGAAGAATGTACAAGTAACCAAAGGACATGGGGAATGGACCCATGAAATCGATGCCCTAACAGTCAAATATTTCAATGACAAGCACGAGGGAAAGGGGCATCATATTTTGACGGGTCACACTACCCAATCGTTGGAATCTATCACATGCCTTACAATATGAAACACAGTCTTTAAAAAGAGAAGGCCAATAGAAACCTGACTGAAGAATTTTTGCTGAAGTTTTTTTTGCCGAGAAATGTTCACCATAAGTTTGGGAGTGACAGAATGTAAGGACGTTCCGCTGTTCATTTTCGGGCACGCATCTCCTCATAACTTGGTCTGGAAAATATTTGAACAAATATGGATTGTCTAAGTTTTAATACTTCACGTCCACTAAGAATCGTCTTTTGTCTTCTGGGCTCTAATGTGGCGGTATTTGTCCTGTTGCAATGTAATTACAAATGTCAGCATACCAAGGACAAATTGAATGAATTGAGAGTAATTGTTCATCAGAAAAAGAATCGGGAATGGAAATATGCTCATTAGTCTCTTGCACCACCAATTGGGATAAGTGATCGACCACAACATTCTCTACTCCTTTCTTGTCTTTAAATGTCAAATCAAATTTTTACAAGAGGAGGATCCACCTAACGAGCCTTGGTTTCGCATCTTGCTTAGCTAACAAATACTTCAAGGCAAAATGGTCAGTAAAAATAATAATAGGCGAACCAATGATATATGACGGAACTTATCTAACGCCAACACTACGGCTGGCAATTCTTTTTTCGTGGTGGTGTAATTCATTTGAGCCTCATTAAGTGTCTTGCTAGCGTAGTGAATAACATACGGTCGATTTTCCTCCCTCTGACCCAGCACTGCACCAACCGCGTAATCACTCGCGTCACACATGAGCTCGAAAGGAAGATTCCAATTAGGTGGTCGCATGATAGGAGGCGTGACTAGCATGATTTTTAATTTTTGAAAAGATGCCTCACAATCATTCAACCACTCAAAGGGGACTTCTTTAGATAGTAAATGGGTCAGGGGTCGGGCCAATACATTGAAATTCTTAATAAATCTACGATAAAAACTTGCATGGCCCAAGAATGATTGGATTCCCTTGATGGCCGTCGGCGTGGGAAGGTTGGAGATGGTCTCCACCTTGGATTTTTCAACTTCGATGCCCCTCGTCGATACTATGTGGCTCAGCACAATTCCTTGTGTCACCATAATGTGACACTTTTCCCAATTCAAAACATGATCCTTTTCTTCACATCTCTCCAATACTTTCTCCAAGTTCTCTAAGCATCCGTCGAAGGAATCACAAATACGGAAAAATCATCCCTAAACACCTCCACAATCTTTTCCACCATATCGCTAAAGATCCCCATCACGCACCATTGAAAGGTCCCCGAGGCATTGCATAGTCCGAATGGCATACGACGATAGGCGAAGGTACCATATGGGCAGGTGAACGTTGTCTTCTCTTGGTCCTCCAATGCTATCTCAATCTGATTGTAGCCAAAGTACCCATCTTAGAAGCAATAGAATAAGTGCCCAGCTACCCGTTCCAAAACTTGATCCATAAATGGCAATGGGAAGTGATCTTTCCTTGTACAAGTCTTGAGTTTTCGGTAGTCAATGCAAACTCTCCATCCGGTTATGATTCTTGTCGGTATGAGTTCATTTTCCTCATTCTCCACTACCATGACTCCCGACTTTTTTGGTACTACTTGTGTGGGACTTACCCACTTGCTATCGGCGATCGAAAAAATGATGCCCACATCAAGTAGTTTTAAAACCTCCTCCTTCATGTTGGGATTTAATCTTCTTTGAGGTCGTCAGGAGGGTTTGGCATCCTCCTCAAGGTAGATACGATGGGTGTAAATGATAGGGCTAATCCCCTTTATGTCCACGATAGTCCACCCAATTGCTCCTTTGCGCCTCCTCAACAACTCCAATAATTTTTCTTCTTGTTCGTCCTTCAAGGTTGAACTTATGACTACTAGGAACATCTTTCCTTCCCTAAGTTAGGCATATTTCAAGTGGGAGGGTAACGACTTCAATTCTAGTTTTGGCTTTTGTTCATCTGATGGGAAAATTTTTCTTTCTTGCTTGGGAAGCTCTTCAAAGGTGGGAATCCAACTTCCGATCCCCTTCAAGTCTTCACTCTCCTCTTGCTTTTCCAATTCCTCAAGGTTAACAATTTGTTCCTCCTTAAATTTTAACATTCTTTCCTACTCCATTTGCTCCTCGACCAAGATGTCAATTCGATTTACCTCATTCACTTCCTCATCATCTCCTGGTTGTTTTGCTAGGTTGAACATATTAAGCTCCATAATCATGTTCCCAAATGACAATTTTATCAAGCCATTCCTGCAATTAATCTCAGCATTAGATGTAGCACGGAAAGGTCATCCAAGAATAATGGAGATTTGGGAACTTAGATTAGCCACGGGATGTGTATCTAAGACAATAAAATCAACGGGAATTAAAAGTTATTAATTTGAACTAAAACATCTTCCACTACTCCCCTTGGTGTGCGGATGATATGATCCGTGAGTTGGAGTGTAATTGAGGTGGGCTTCAACTCCTCAAGTTGAAGTTGTTGATACACCGAGTAGGGGAGGAGATTGACACTTGCACCCAAATCAAGCAATGCTAGCTCCACCCGGTAATTCCCTATGGTTATGGCAATTATTGGACAACCGGGATCCTTGAATTTTGGAGTGCTGGTCCTCAAAATGGAGCTTACTTGCTCAGTTAAAAATGCCTTTTTTCAAACGTTCAATCTCCTCTGTGCATAGATCCTTCAAAATTTTTGCACTTGACAGTATTTGCTTAATAGTGTCGAGGACAGGGATGTTGATCTTCACCTGCTTGAACATCTCCAAAATGTCAGTATAATTAGCCACCTTAACAGGTGGCTTCAAATGATGGGGAAAAGGGGCAGGTATAGAAGGAATGAACATGTTCTCATCTATCACATTTTCTTTTTCAATTACAACACCATCTCCATTTTCGTCCTCCTCACCTTTTTCGGCCACACTTTCTTTGGCCTCACCCTCACTTTCTCCTTGTGGCTTCGGGGCTTTGGGTGCAACCTTTGGCACCATGGTCTTTTCAAATTGTTTGCCACTTCGAAGAGTGGTGACGGCCTTGAGTTGTTCACAACTCTCTTGGGTGGGTGAGGCTACTTCAACCACATGCTGGCCTTTGGGGTTTTCTTGGGGTTGAGCGGGGAATTTTTGTTTCTCTTGTTGAGACAACCCAATCGCATTAGTGATCTTGGTGAGTTGGGTCGAAATGTCCTTGTTGAAGGTGGTTTGGCTTTGAATGAAGTTGTAAAGTAAATCCTCCAAGTTCCTCTTATGGGGAGGTTGGTAGATGGATGGTTTTAATGGTCCTTGATTAGAAAATCCTTGTGGAGGAGGATTTTGTGAAAAATTTTGCTGTGGTGGTGTCGACTGATACCCTTACGGATTTATCCGTGGGTATTGGGAGCTAGACGCTTGCCCATGACTTGGGTATTGACCCTATTTAGGTGGCACGGGTGATGAATATGCATTGGACCCATGAGGAATGTGGTTCTCATTTCTCCAACTAAAGTTAGGGTGGTTGCTCCACCCTAGATTTTAAGTGTTAGAATATGGAGAGAATGATTGCCTTGGTTGATTTAAGGCATGGCCTTGTTCCTGGTATGCTTCTTTAAGCGTCGGAATGCTCGGACACTCCGATGTAGAGTGACCAACATTATCACAAATAGAACAAACCTCATCGGTTCTTGACACTTGGGACACCTCCCGTCTCTTATTCACCTCAAGGTTCTCTACTTTCGTAGAAAATTTAGAAATTTATGAAAGTAGGTCTTCCTAGTCTTTTAGCTCATAAATCCCTCCCCTTTTCTATTGGCCACTCCCCTGAGGTAAAGATCTTGGCACATCGGTAGGATCAGTGATGTGCCATGACTGTGAATTTTCGAACAAGGTATCAAATTAGTCTAACACCTCATCGGGTTATTTGTTCAAGAATTCTCCGTTGCACATCATGTCAATAAAATGTCGATGGCCCGGTATAATTCCTTTATAGAAGAAACTAACCAATTGCCATGGTTTAAAACCATGATGTGGGATGGACTATAGCAACTCTTTGTACCTTTCCTAGCATTGATAAAAAAATTTGTTGGGATTCTCCAAAATTTTTTGAATTTGCTTCTTAAGGGTGGTGGTTTTGTGCATTGGGAAATATTTTTTCAAAAACACGGAGATTGCTTCCTCCCAAGATGTCACAGTCCGAGATCTTAAGGACTGAAGCCAAGTCTTTGCTTTATCACTCAAGGAGAATGAGAACAATTTCATCCTAGCTATTTCATCCATATTATGATTAGGGGTGAAAGTTGTAACTATTTCTTTGAAATCCCTTATATGTGAATAAGGGTTCTCACCCACGACTCTGTGGAATTTGGGAAGCAAGTTCAACATCTCCGGGTTGACTATGAAGAGATGAGCTTGGACTGGAAGAAGAATGCATGAAGGTGTGGTGCATCGGGTTGGTTGAAGGAAGTCTCTCATTGACCTAGTCGAAGGGTCAAGTGGGATATTGTTCCCCTCATTCCTAGGTGGGGGAAAATGCACTCGGGGGTTAGGCCTTCTATGTTTTTGCAATCCCCCATCCTCCTGGACATTAGGATTGGCACCTACATTCAAAATTGTCACCTGCATCCTTGGGTGGATCTTGGTTAATGTTCATATTAGGGTCCATGAATTGCCTAACCAATCGGTGTTGCTCGTCCCGTCCCCACATATAACAAAGGGTCTAAAAAAAACTTTTGAAATTATACACAAACAAAGATATGTACACGAACCACGTACCTCAGCCCGTGATGAAGATTGCGGGACTTACCTCCGTAGTTCGAAAATCATCATCTCGGTTAGACACTTTTCTTCCCCGACAACGGCGCCAAAAATGATGGATGGCTTACCTTGCCTCCATTAACCCCTAATAGCTATCCCTTAGATTAAGCAATGTATGAACGAAGGGAAGGGTTTCTCTCCCTTGGGCTTGTGTCAAAAGAAAGAGCAAGGAGGAAGAAAAATGGGATGATGTAAATATGACATGTATATGCACAAAATTGCTCCTCAATTGCAAGGAGACTTTCGTAGGTCGTGTTTTACTTAGTGGTATTACAAGGTCGATTCCATGGGGAAGGAAGTAAACCAATATGAAGGTGATTTGGTGAAAATAAAAGTGAAAAATCTTTGTGGTTGAAAGTTGTTTGGTGAAGTGTGCATTAATGAGAATGTAATGAGAGAACAAATGTTGGAAAATCCAAGAGGTCACTCCAAGGGGCATACCATCTCAACTCCAAACCCTCCTCCGATAGAGCATGATTGAACGATTGATTCGCGGGAAGCTAGAGATAAAATTTGTGAGGATATAAGCATAATTCGTGAGTATGTCTACAGAATATCAAAGACTCACCAACTCATCCACTCTCAATCCGGTCAAACTAAACCACAAAATTGATAGGAGAGGGAGGGGAATGAGTTGGAATGGTATACCCAAGTGGAGGTTTCCCTTGGCTTTACCAACTTAATGATTTAGCTACTCATTCTTGAAATGAAACCAACAATGTAATGAGAGTGCGTGAGAAACTATGAAGATTAAGAGTAACTAAGTGCAAGAAATTAAAGGCTAAAAGTGAAAACATTTCCAACCCATTTTACTGCTAAGAAAAATGAAAGACTTGGAACATTAATGGTGAATCTTTAAATAAGCATTAAACCAACAACAAACGTGAAGGAAATTAACATTAATGACATTCAATGAAGTTCTAAAGATCCTTACAAGAAATTACATGGCAATGTAATGAGGAAAATGCAGAAAAATCAATTTCTCTCTCTAAAAGCACTGTTCATCGTCTTCTACCTGGGGAACTCTCTTCTATATCTATCCTCCAACAATAATGCTTAACTCCTCTCCCACTTTCCCTCCAACATGTCCCTCTAGAGGTTTGGGGTGTGGGTTGGACAGGGGTGTGCACACCCAGCTTCTTCCTCTCTCTCTCTCTCTTCATTTATCACCCAAGCTCCAAACATTCAATTCATGGTGTGAAAGAGATGAATAGTATTGTGGGCATGTCGGGGGATTAGGGGGGAGCTGATGGTGGGGTGTGCAAAGTGACAGAGCTTCAACTGCAGAGATTTGGGAAAAAATTCAACTGATAGTACTAGTACAGCGCACTAGTACTGCGTACCGGTAACTCAAACTCCAGTAGCCTTTGCGTACCGGTACGCTGTACCGATACAGTGTCTGCTATTTCTGCTGTATCAGCCGTTTCAGCAACCGTTGAGCTTTCCAATTCTAATTCTTTCATCCCCTTTTGTCTCCATCCTTGTTGAAGTGCCAAAGGGAGTCTTGTTTAACACCTTTTAACTGCAAATACAAAATGTCATTATTAATAACTCGACATCTATAACTTCCATCAGTAGCATCATAAAAACCTTTAATTAACGGATGGTTAGCACACATAATTATGCAATATTTTGTGATAATCAAGTATCACATTCGGTCATTACCCTTCCTTTGACCGAGCACTACGCCGACTACGTAATCACTCGCGTCGCACATGAGCTCAAAAAGTAGATCATACCTAGGTGGTCGCATGATAGGAGGCATGACAAACATGATCTTAAGTTTTTTAAAAGATGCCTCGCAGTCATCCATCCACTAAAAGGGGACCTCTTAGATAGTAGGTTGGTCAAAGGTCGGGCAAATGCACTGAAGTATTTTATAAACATTCGATAGAAACCTACATGGCCCTAAAATGACCTGTTGCCCTTGATGGTTCTCGGCGTGGGGAGATTAGAGATGGCCTTTACCTTAGATTTTTCAACTTCAATTCCCCTTTTTGACATTATGTGCCCAAGTACAATTCCTTCTGTCACCATAAAGTGACACTTTTCCCAATTCAACACTAGATTCTTCTCCTCACATCTTGGTAGAACTTTTTCCATGTTTGTCAAACATCCGTCGAATGAATTCCCAAACACTGAAAAGTCATCCATGAAGACCTCCATAATCTTTTCCACCATATCACTGAAAATCCCTATTATGCATCGTTGGAAAGTCCCTAGGGCATTGTGCAGTCCAAACAACATGTGGCGGTAGGCGAAGGTACCATTAGGGCAGGTGAAAGTGGTCTTATCTTAATCCTCCAATGCGATCTCTATTTATTTATAACTAGAGTACTTATCTAAAAAGTAATAGAATAGGTGCCCTGCTACTCTTTCCAAAACTTAATCAAGAAATGGAATTGGAAAATGATATTTTCTAGTGCATGAGTTCAACTTCCAATATTCAATGCATACCCTCCATATGGTGATCACTCTTCTAGGTATAAGATCATTCTCATTATTTTCCACCACTATGACTCTGGATTTTTTTGGCACTACTTTTGTGGGACTTACCCACTTGCTATCGACAATCGAAAAGATGATGCACACATCAAGTAGTTTCAATACCTCATCCTTTATCACCTCCTTTATATTGGGATTTAATCTCCATTGAGGTTGTTGGGAAGCTTTGGCATCCCCCTCAAGGTAAATGATGTGGGTACAAATGATAGGGCTTATTCCCTTGATATCGACAATTGTCCACCCAATTGCCCCTTTGTGCTTTATCAATACCCTCAAGAGTCTTTCTTCTTGTTCCGCATTCAATGTTAAGCTTAGGACTACCAGAAAAGTTTCTCCTTTGCCAAGATAGGCGTACTTCAAATGGGTGGGTAAATGCTTCAACTCCAAGTTTGGAGCTTGTTTATCCAACGGGAATATTTTCTTTTCTTGGTGGGGTAACTCTTCGAATGTAGGGGTCCATCTTTCCACCCTTTTTAACTCTTCTACCTCCTCTTGCTCATCCAACTCCTCAAGATCCCTAAGTCCTTCTTCCATGAATTTTAACACTGCCTCTAGCTCCAAGTGCTCCTCGACCAAAGTGTCGATTCTATTGACCTCACTTACATCCTCATCATCACCTGATTGTTTTTCTAAGTTGAATACATTCAGCTCCATTGTCATGTTCCTGAACGCCAATTTCATTAGACCATTCCGGCAATTTATCACTGCATTAGATGTATCAAGAAAGGGTCGTCCAAGTATAACGGGGATCTGGGAACTAAGGCTACCAACAGGATGTGTATCTAGCATAATAAAATCGACGGGAAAGTAAAATTTATCAATTTGAACCAAGACATCTTCCATTACTCCCCTTGGTATGCAGATACTATGATCCACCAATTGAAGTGTAATTGAGGTGGGCTTCAACTCCTCAAGCTGAAGTTGTTGATACACTAAGTATGGAAGGAGATTGACACTTGCCCCCAAGTCAAGCAATGCTTGCTCTACTCGACAATTTTGTATGGTAATGACAATTGTTGGACAGCCGGGGTCTTTGAATTTTGGAGGAGTGTTGGTCCTCAAAATTGAGCTCACTTGTTCAGTTAAGAATGTTTTCTTCTGAACATCAAATATCCTCTTCACTGTGCATAGATCTTTCAAAATTTTTGCACACGATGACATTTGCTTGATGGCGTCGAGGAGTGGGATGTTAATTTTCACCTGCTTGAACAATTCCAAGATACCAGTATAATGAGCCACCTTGACAGGTGGCTTCAAATGACTTGAGAAAGGGGCAAGCATAAGAGGAATTAAAATGTTGTCATCAATCACATTTTCTTTTTCAACCACATCTCCTTCTCCCTTTTCACTCACCTCACATTTTTCGACCTTACTTATTTTGGCCTCACCCTCATTTTCTTCTTCTATTGGCAATGCAGCCTTGGGTAAAACCTTTGGCACCACAGTCTTTTCAATTTTTTCCCCACTTCGAAGAGTGGTGATCACTTTGAGTTGCTCACAACTATCTTGGGTGGGTGCGGTTAACTCAACCACATATTGGCCTTTGGGATTCTCTTGGGGTTGAGCGAAAAATTTTTCTTTCTCTTGTTGAGACAACTCTATGGCATTGGTGATCTTGGTGAGCTGGGCCAAAATGTCTTTACTAAAGGTTGTCTAGCTTTGAATGAAGTTATGGAGCACATCCTCCAAGTTCCTCTTATGAAGAGATTGGTAGGTGGGAGGATTGGACGGTCCTTGATTGGGAAAGCCTTGTGGAGATGGACTTTGTGAAAAATTTTGTGGTAGCGAGTTTGAATGATACTCTTGCGGACTGGTCCTTGGGTATTGAGAGCTAGATGCTTGCCCATGGCCTTGGTATTGGTTGTGGTATTGACCTTGCTTAGGAGACATGAGAGGTGAATATGCACTAGAACCATGAGGGATGGGGTTCTTATTCCTCCAACTAAAATTGGGGTGATTACTCCACCTCGGATTGTATGTGTCAGAATTTGAAGAAAATGATTGCCTCAGTTGATTGAAGGCATGGACTTGTTCATGTTATGCTTCCTTAAGCGTCGAAATGCTCAGGCACTCCAATATGGAATGCTTGACACTCTCACAAATAGAATAAACCTCCTCGGTTTGTGACACATGAGACACCTCTCGTCTCCTATTCACCTCAAGACTCTCTACTTTCCTAGACAATGTAGAAATTTATGAAAGTAGGTTTTCCCGATCTCTTAAATCAAAAATCCCTCTCCTATTAGGTTGGCCACTCCTTTGAGGCAAAGACCTTGGTAAATCGGTAGGGTTAGTGGTATACCATGACTGTGCATTTTGGGCCAATGTATCAAAATAGTCGAAAGCCTCATCGGGGTCTTTGCTCAAAAACTCCCCGTTGCACATCATATAGATGAACTGTCGATGGCCTGGTGTAATTCCTTCATAGAAGAAACTCACCAATTACCATGGTTGAAAGCCATGGTGTGGAAGGGACTGTAGCAAATCCTTGTACATTTCCTAACATTGGTAAAATTGTTCATTGGGATTCTCCAAAAAAAATTTGAATTTGCATTTTTAGGGCGTTGATTTTAAGCACCAGGAAAAACTTGTTCAAAAACACGAAAATCATTTGGTCCCAAGATGTTATGGTTCGGGACCCTAAGGATTGCAGTTAAGTTTTTTCCTTATCACTTAGGGGAAAAGGGAATAATTTCAATCTTGCTATCTCTTTCATATTATGATTGGGGAGAAAGGTTGCAACCATTTCTTCAAAATCTCTTATATGCAAATAAGGGTTCCCATTCTCAATTTCGTGAAATTCAGGAAGTAGTTGGATCGGAAGGAAGATGCATGAAGGTGTGGTGCTACGAGTTAGTTGAAGGAACTCCCGCATTGACCTTGCCGGAGGATCAATTTGAATGTTGTTCCTTTCATTCCTTGGTGGAGGAAAGTGTACTTCTGGGTTGGGAATTCTAGGCTGTTGCACTCCCCCACCCCCTTGAACATTAGGATTGACACCGACATTATCAAAATTGTCACCTGCATCCTCGGATGGGTCTTGGTCAATATTCATGTTAGGGTCTATGGGTTGTCTAACCAATTGGTTTTGCTCGTCCCATCCCCACATGCAACAAAAGATGTAAAAAATGAAATTATACACACACAAGAATATATACACAGACAACGTACCTCATCCTATGAAGAAGATCACGAGACTTACCTCCGTCATCCGAAAATCATCTTTTTGGTTGGATACTTGCCTTCCCCAGCAACGGCGCTAAAAAGGCTTGATCGAAAAACCTTGTTATTTCCTAACCCTGAAAAACTATCCCTTAGCATGTGAGGTGTATGGTGCAAAGGGGAGTATCACTCTCCCTTGGGATAGTGTCAAAAGAAAGGGCAAGGAAATGGGAAAAATAAAATGTACAAAATGTATGAAATGTGTGAGTGAACAAAAGTTCTCCCCAAGCGCAAGGAGTCTTTGAGTGTTGGTTTTTATTAGGAAAAGTATTCCAAGGTCGTCTCCTCGTGGAAGGAAGCCTGAGTTGTGTGAAGGTGATTTTGGTGAACAAAAGAGAAAGTGTAAAATCTTTGTGTTTTGAGTTTTGGTGAGTGAAAGTTGTAAATGAAAATGCAAGAAAACAAGTGTTGGCTAATCCAAAAGGTTCACTCCAATGGGAAAGCCAAGCCAAGTTGAAACCTTTCTCCTTGGTGCATAGATGAACGATTGATTCGTGGGAAGCTAGAGATGAGATGGTGAGGATCCAAGCATAAACCGTGACAAGTATACAAAATATCACCCTCAACCCAGTAAAACCAAACAATTGTACACCAAGAGGGGGAAAGAAAATGAGTTGAAATGGAAAATATATGCCCAAGTAGAGGTTTCCCTTGATTTTGCTAACTAAAAGATTTAGCAACTCATGCTTGAAATGAAATAGACAATGTAATGAGAGTGCATTCCAATGATATGGAGTTCTAGAGTAACTAAATATAAGAAATCAAAAGCTTCAAGTGAAAGAAATGAATACCCATTTTATATCTAAGAAAATGAGGAACTTCGGTGCATTAATGGTAAAAGCTTTAAAAGGGAATTAAACTTGCAATGAACTAGTAGAAATTAGCATTAATGGCATTAAATGAAGCTTACCAAGTTCTTACAATGGATTACAAAGCAATGTAGTGAAGAAAATACAGAAATCTAAAAAACTCTCTCTAAATACTATTCATCTTCTTCCTAGACTTTCTCTCTCTATCTTCTACTATGTATTGCATGGAGTGCTAAACAATGGAGTCCCCTCTTGTAAAAAACATGCCATGGATTTCTCCTCAGGCTAGGTGAGGGATGGGCTGGACAGGGTGGTGCAAAGCAGCTTGCACACCCAGCAACTCCCATCTCAGGGGAGCATGGGGAGATCTGTTGGTGGGACACTCGAGGCAAGAGAGCTTGAGAAGCAGAGATTTAGAGCAGACTTAGCAGACAGTACCGGTACTGTGTTCCAGTACTGCATACCGGTATTGTTTTTGCTGCTTCTTTCTGATTTTTGGATTTTTCAACTCCTGAGCTTTCCTCTAGCCCATCTTTCATCCCCAATCATCTCAATACATTTGGGAAGGCCTTAAGATGCCTCTGTGAACTTTTTTTATTTGCAAGCCTCAAATATCTCTGTTAAAAGCTCTATCCATGCAATTCCCATCATTTAACTCCTAAATACATTCTCGTCTGTCACGTAGGTGACCCAGGTTCGATCACCGGCAACGGCGCCAAAAATGATTAATAAAAAAACCTTGTTATTTGCTAACCCCTAAATACTACCCCTTAGCATGTGAGGTGTATAATTTAAAGGGGAGTGTCACTCTCCCTTGGGATAGTGTCAAAATAAAGGGCAAGAAAATGGGGCAAATGAAATGTAAAAAATGTATGAAATGTGTGAGTGAACAAAACTGCTCCCCAAGCGCAAGGAGTCTTTTTAGTGTCGTGTTTTACTTGGAAAAGTATTCCAAGGTCTTCTCCTCGGGAAAGGAAGGTTGAGTTATGTGAAGGTGATTTTGGTGAACAAAAGAGAAGGTGTAAAATCTTTGTGTTTTATGTTTTGGTGAGTGAAGGTTGTGAATGAAAATGCAAGGAAACAAGTGTTGGCTAATCCAAGAGGTTCACTCCAATGGGAATGCCAAGTCAACTTGAAACTTTCCTCCTTGGTGCATAGATGAACGATTGATTCATGGGAAGCTAAGGATGAGATGGTGAGGATCCAAGCATAAACCGTGACCATTCTATGGAATATCAAAGACTCACAACCTCATCCACCCTCAACCTAGTTAAACCAAACCATCATACACCGAGAGGGAAAAAGAAAATGAGTTGAAATGAAAAATCCAAGAGGAGGTCTCCCTTGAATTAGCCAACTAAAAATCTAGCTACTCATGAAGGCAAGAAAAAAATGCATAATGTAAAGAGACATGTAAAGGAAATGAAAATGAAAATGAGATAGAAATGAAACTTAGAACTTGTATTGATGCTAGGAATCGGTAAACTACAAAGAGAAGTTCATGTGACACTTAAATGGAAAAGTTGCAGAGAAGACAATTTAAACCCATCAAAGATTTTGGAAATGAAAGAACATTGAATTAAACTTGGTTACACTAAAATTAAAAGAGATTACAATGCAAGAAATAAAGATTACAAGAGAACTGCAACTTACTGCAATGAAATGGGAGAAGAAAATGCAAAAACATAAATTTCATCTCTATAGCACTATTCATCATCTTCTTCATTAAGCTAAAACTAATCTTTGCTAGCCAGCATTTTAAATGGTTGTGTACACTGAATATATGGATTGTGTCCTACATTTTTGTCCATAGAGGGTCCCCTAGCATGAGTGTGTAGGCCTCCCATCAATTGGAGGTTGAATGATGGCTTGGACAGGCTAGGAAGACCTTAGCCTGCAACCCACATGGTTGTCCCCCATCTCTCCCATCCACATTAATGCCTTTGCCTTCAAAGTCCTCAACTAGGGTGTAGGAGGCATGTTCTTGTGTAAGGAATGTCAGGGAACAAGTGGGAGAAGCATTGGTGGGATCCCAAGCAAGTGGAGGATGAAAATTATTCATTCTGGGCGCTTCTAGGAAGCATACCAGTTCTGTGTACCAGTACTATAAGCCTTCTATAGTTCGAGGTACCGGTATGCAGTACCAGTACTGTTCAGTACCGGTATTGCACAACGGTATTGTTTTCTGCTCTGGACCAGGTTTCGTAGAATTGTCATAACTTTTGATGCAACCATCGGATTGAGCTAAAATGTTGACACAATACAAAAGACATCCAGAACTACAACTTTTATTCTTTGCACTTTTTCATATTCAAAGTGGATCATGGTCAAAATGGAGGAAAATCGAGGCTCTGCAACAAAATGGTGTGGGTGCTGGTGTCTTTGTTACCAAACACCAATACCTCCTTGATTTCTTCACTTTTAAGCCTCCAAATCTTCATGTAATGTGTTCATGCCTTCACCACACATCCATACTTAGTTGCAAGGTTATAAAATCCATCATTTATGCTAAAATTACCTACAACATAAAAAATTCAACATTATTCATAATTTCGGCTAACTCTAAGTACTTATATGCAAAAGTTGAGTTAAAATATTTGTAATGAGGCCATTAAATAAGTAATATTTGGTGCTCACCAATAACTTCATTAACATTTTCATAATCAAGAGTAGTGAAAAATTCAACATCAATTTCCATTCCATAAAATGATCATCCTCAATACATTTACAATGCTCGAGATGTTCTTCACACATAGTAATTATGACATTCGCCAATGCAATAAGGTCATCTCTAATTTTAGAAAATTGTTGGGATACTTGGGCATTGACTTCCATTCGCTATTGCATAAACTTGTAAAGAGTATTTTCCAATTCTTGTCCAGTTGAGTCTTTATAAGCTGGATAGTGGCAAAATTCATTTGGTGGTGTGAGATTGGATGAAAAATTTTAAGGTTCTTTCTCCCAACCATAACCCGGATAACTTGATTCCACAAAATTGTCAGGGAAAAAATTTTTATGGGCTAATATTAAAATTGATTGTTCACATGCAAAGTTTTGAACAATATAATTTAATGGGCACTCACTAGTGATGCGCTCATATTCATCACAAATCTCGCATGCATTTTTAAAATTTGGGACATTTAACACATTTTTATAAAAATTAGGAAACATTACACAAAACAGAAACTACAAAAAACTATTTACAATCAAGATGACATACCTTGACCTGTGATGAAAATCACAAGACTTACCTATGCCATCGCAAATCACCTTTGAAAACATGACGCTTAACCTTCCCTGACAACAGGACCAAAAATGTTTGCGATATTTCCCCGACCTCCCACATGAACTCGATTGTTTGTTTATGGCTTATAGAGATTAGTGAGTGTTATTTTCCCTCGAGTTCAATGTAAGAAGTGGGGAAATTGTGTGTGGATAAACAAAAACGCGTGTGTGCCCAAAAGTGTTCCCCATGCATAGAGAGACTCATAATGTCGTGTTTTACTTGGAATGAGTATTCCAAGGTCGTCTACTTCGAAAAGGTGAGCTCTGGTGTTTGAAGAGTGATTTTTGGAAGAAAGTGAAATTTTGAAAATCTTGTGATTTGAAGTATGGTAAGTTGTGAGTTAAGAAATATGCAATAAAGTAAGGTTGGCTAATCCATAGAGGTCATTCCAATGGGAATGCCAAATTGACTCATTTTATTCAACCAATGGTGCCTTAGTGTTTGATTGATTCGTAGGAAGTGAGGGATTAATGTAGTTGTGTTGGGCAAGAACATATCCCGTGACATGTCTATGGTGTATCAAAAGCCCACAGCCACGTCCGCACTTAATCTAGTCAAACCAAATACTTTAAACAATGAGGAAGAATGGAAGAGAGTTGATTTCACATACTCAAGAGGACATCCCTCTTGTATTTTCCAACTAAAAGTTTAGCTATGCATGATAATAGAAAGAGCAACCATGAAGTAGAGAAACATGGTAGTGAAATCAACCATGAACATGTATTAATGTAAGATGGAGGTTTAAACTACAAAAGAAAAACCCTTCATACCCAAAAAGTAAAGCTTAAAGGAAATAGAACCCAAATGTAGAAATGAACCATCCAAAAACTTAACTAAACTTAATTACAACTTTATTAAAAGAGAGTAAAGTGCAAAAGGGAAATATTACATGTGAAATGGAGCTTAATACAATGACAATGGTGAAGGAAAGTGTAAAACCCAACTTTCTTTCTCTAGAATTTCATCTTCTTCCTTGGATCTTCTCTCTCTAAATGTATGACATTCTGAAATTGTGTGCAGGAACTGCCCATTTTTATCCACCCCTCTCTCTTAGCATGGGTGGCTGACTTGGAGTGATTGGAGAGAGATTGTCCACAAAAACATCCAAAATCAGTTAAGGTAAGGTCCTCCAAGCTTTCCCAAAAACACCCTTTCTCTAAATTGGCCACCCACTCCATCGTGCTTAAAATATGATTATAGAGGTTAGGAGATCATCATGGAGTGTTAGAAATGTCAAAAACATGGATGAGGTGACAAAAGGGGGCCGCCGTAGTTGGTGGAGTCGTTTGGAGAAGAATTTAAGTTTTTTGGGTAGCTACTACCGGTAGCTCGTAAGGCTCCTACCAATAGCTCATTTTAGTAGTGTCTTCTACCTGTAGCTCATACAGCTCCTACCAATAGTTCATAAGGTGTCTCCTATCGGTAGCTCAGGAAGGGAGCTATGATTGCTCATTTATAGCTCTTAACTTTTTTTTCCACAGTCTTATTGAGCTAAAATTTTGACACAAGATCAAGGACATCTAGATCTACAAATTTTATGTGTTGCACTTTTTAAAATTCTGAGTGGGTCATGGTGAAAAATATAAAATACTGGGATACTGATAGAAAATGGTGTGGGTAACAGTACCAATGATACCAGGTATCAATACCTCCTTGATTTCTATCACTTTTAAGCCTCCAGATCCTCATGTATTATGTCCATCTCTTCACTAATCATCCACACTCAGTTGTATTATGTCCATCTCTTCACTATTCATCCACACTCAATAATGAAAGCCATCATTTACCATATGATTACCTACAACATCAAAATTTCTACATTATACACAAATTCGACTAACTTTGGGTAATAAAATGCAAAGTTAAGTAAAACTGCATATAATGAGGCTGTTAAATATGCAATATTACACTCTCATCACACCCCCAACTTAAGCTTTGCTAGTCCCTAGCAAACTAAACATAAAAATTAGGCAAACAATAATAAATCTATACTAATTTCGCTATTGCATTTAGCACATGCAACAATCTTATAAAGCCCTATATGATCCCTAGTGGACAAGTTTTGTCTTCTGAAGGTCCCTACAAACTTCTTTCGCCATATCCAACAATTGAAACATATTCCCTTATCGTAACTAGCCCTAAGGTGCCAAAAATAGCTTTCGAAAATGCACCCGAGCTAATCACACATGAATCACATCGTAGCCTTAAATGCTATTCTGGAATATCCACCTACACATTTCCTTTCAAAACTTTTGTGTGTGTGAAATGAATGTGTAATTTAAGCCTTTGCTCAATAGAATCCACATTCACATCATAGCCTCTAGCTAGGGTATCTCTTTTATGAGATTTTTTTTGCCTTTGATACCTTTAGAAATCAACCAGAAACATTAGATCCCTAAGAACATAAGGCATCCATATTAAATCTTCATTCAATGAAGGAGTGTGCATTTGAGGATCTTAGTATATAGGGTCACTTGAAGAACATAACCAATCCGTTGTGGTGGCAAACAACCAAACCTAGCACATATAATTCCTTTGCGATCAAAAACTTGGAGATATGGTTGAGTGGCTTAAGGCATTGTTTAGCTAAATCAGCATCGCTTGCTTTCCAAAAGGGTATCGTGTAGTAGCTTGAACAGAACTTCAAGGTTGTCTCCTTATGGAAAGAATTGGAATCCATGCTAATGAAACAAATAAATGAAAAAAATCTTTGAAGTTGAGAATTTTAAGCGTTGACTACTAATGAGAATTGAAATTGAATAATTGGAAAGACTGGATAATCTTTAGAATTCGTCTCACCTGTGAATAAAAGTTTCTACCTTAAATCTATAATTCATCTGGTTTCAACTAAAAACTTGGAAAGAACTAACGTATCAATTGAAAGATAGTTTATGATGAAAGAATTGGTACTTTGAAGGCTGCATAAAACACCATAATTATTTGTACCAAGCCTAATTGCATACAAATAATAGGAATGTGTGCAAACCAATTAGGTTTTCGAAGGCATATCCTATTCAATCAATCACATAAACGATAAAACCATAGATTGAGGCATACACCCTACTTCATAGGTTTGGGTCTCCTTCCTAAGATCATCCAGAAGAAGACTACTCACTCATGATAATGAAAATGATATAAAGCTTAAAAGAAGACATAATTGAATGCGGAAAAATAAATTACAGAATTGAAAATGATTGTTTATATTGAAAGAGTAAATGTAAATAACAAAGCTTTGAAAGTAAAGAAAACTAAAATTGAATTTGCTTTGACAAATAAGTTAAAAGAACTAAACTTTAAATGAAATTATATAGAGCAAACCCTAAAATTCTCTAGCAAGAAAAATACAAGAAAAACTCCTAAAACGTATGTAGTAACTATGAACTTCCTTTGATTCGCCAAATAGTCTTTATTTATAATGATTAGGAAGGAGAATATTTAGCTCTTTGAAAGTTATCAATCCCAAAATTATCTCCCAATTCTATTGGTTGAGAATCCCCAAAAGATTTGGCAAAATCTGATGTTTAATGAAGCTTCCCAGAAATATCTACCTCGATCTACCAATAGTTCTCTGTCGATTAGAAACTTCAATAACTTCTCTTGCTGGTAGAACATCCAGTAGGACTCTTCTGATAAAAACGTTGGGGCTTCATGTTCCAGTAGAATGTGATACAACTACGAGTAGAACTTCTTTGATTTAAACTTGTAAACTCCTACGTGCTCAGCTACCAGTAGAATTGACTTCTTACCGACTAAACATTGTCTTTTTGACTTCCTACCGGTAGTTCTTCACTTTTCTCCAATTGACTTCGCAAGGCCTCCAACTTCATCTAATCCCTACCAAGCTCATTTCCAGCTTGTTCCTTTTCATCATATCCATGCTAAAACTCTATAATTATACCTAGAATACCTGTAGCATCAAAATTAAGGCTTAAGCTACAAAATGCACTAAGTAAGACAAGTTAGGTAATTTGTAAGCATAAATTAGATGTGAAAGGCTATAAGATAATGCAATATTGAGTACTCATCACATCCCATAACTTAAGCATTGATGGTCCCTAGCAAACGTCAACAAGAGAACAAATATGGATCACAATCAATTCTCAAAACAACCATTGCTACAATGAAAATAATTGAACTATAAGGAACAAATCTAAATTCTAAAAGAACACAAGCCATTAAGATGAAACGATATATTCATTAAAACCAAATCATAGTCTTTCATGAACAATAACCACTCAAAGGACTCAAAATTAAGCCTACATCCTATAAATTCTTCTACAAGGCTTGGACAACAACTAGACTACTATGACTCAATCCTACAACCTAAGTGACACACTTTAATCAACTAGTGGCCTTGTCACCCAAATTAGAGAAGGTGATAAGATGGAAGATACTGGAGCTTGCATACTCTTTATTCTCCGTGCGAGTCCAAGTATCCTTCGTAACAACATTAGAATCTCCAATGTCCAACTCCAATGCCATAAAGACAATGAGCAGTGTGACAACCTTCAAAAAGGGGTGAACAAATTATTTTTCTTTGGTCTTCGTCTTCCTCTACTCCTCAACCTTTCTATCTTCTTCCTTTTCCTTTTCTTTCCCCTCTTATTTGTCCTTCTCTTACTCCTCTTCCTTTGCCTTCATCACTTCAGCGATTGGCCTAGAGGAGGGAGCGCCCAAGTTAGAGGACTCAATATCCCTCCCCATTCTAGTCTTGGCCATTTTGGCCAAAACCAAAGAAACTAAGGCAATCAAGAGGACCCATAGTATCGAAGCAAGCTAGTATGGCTCCAAGGACGAGAGAGGGAGAGAGGGAGAATATTTCTAGCAACCATTGTTGCAGCAACCAAGGCAAAATTAAAGATTTATTGTAGTAGATGGCTTAGTGAACAGATTTCTACTGGTTCATTACGGGTAAGAGGGCCTTTCATAGTGAAAACAGTGGGTTAGAAATAGGCAATCCTTGGAATTCCTGACAAAAAAATTACTTTTAAGCCTTAAGCCTAACTTCTACTAATATTATATATACGACCTACCGATAGTAGAACTATGTTTCTATCCTACCTTTAGCAGATATATGATCTACCAGTAATAGTCCAAATTCTTAAAAATCACTATTTTCTACATCTTTTTTATGTTTTATTCCTTTTTCTTTCAACAAATAAAGGTAAATCTAACCCTAGACTCAACTAATGCGCAATCCTAAGTACTCAAAAGATGATGATCCAAAATTCATGCTAATTTGTAAAAATTACACAATATAGTTCAACAAGTAAAAGCTAGAATTATGATGCTATGGAATTCACAATCATCATAGAAAGAACAAAGACTTAAAGAGATACAAAGAGATAAATAAAAAACCACTTTCGCAGGCGTCCTCAATTACATTTATCCTATGCAACAAGCCTTTAAGCTCCTAGGTTCTCAATTACAATTGTAAAAATTACATTTATCTTATGGACTAGTTTTATCTCGTGAATGTTTTCAGCAAAGAAAACTACAAAAACTATTCCGATTGCAATGCTTTTATCAATTTCAATAAAAACTACAATATGCCAATGGAATTCAATTCCAATCACACACGGTTGCTTTTAAACCTAAATGATATGCAAGAGCATTCACACATATTATCATCAAAGGCTCGTGTGTGTCACATCAAATAATTCAAGAGATCTGTCAAATATAATTTCCATCCTTCTTGGCTCTCAAAAACTAGTTTTGACAACAATTCTTACAGATTTCTCTTAGAATAGATCTCCTTGGTTATCATGACTTTTTCACTTAAGGTATATGCAAGCAGAATTTATGTTAACAAGACAAATATATCTCGCATATTTCAAATCAAAGAACTTTTAAGAAAATAATCAATCTTGATATAATCTCATGAGAGAATGTTAAAGTAGAAAAAATAACATCATTGACAAGCCTGTTTATCCAACAAGGTAATTCACTTCACCATTGTTCTCAAAATCAATTAGGGCTCTATCAAGGTTATAATAGGGCTTAGGGTGCAGTCAAGGAAACAAAGGATTTAGAATTCAAAAGGCTATCCTAAGCTTTTTATTGCTTATTCTCTTTTGAAAATTTTCATCATTCATTTTTTCCACTTCACTTTTTCTTCTTTTTTTCCATTTTTGAAAAACCTTATTCTTTCAATCCTATCTTTTTAGCCCTATTTTTTTTAACTGAGCACTTTTCTAAAACTTCCCTTTTTAGTTTGATTCATCCCCCATTTCCATTCATATCGTTCACATATGAGCTTCCATATAATTCTCCCACTTTGCTTGGTAGAGACTTAGCAATTTAAGGGGTAGTGATGGTAGGGTATTTATATTCTTTCTTGAATTGGTTAAACTTCATGCCTCAGAATTGAACATCCAAACAGGCTCAATCACGACTTAGAGGGAAGTTTTTCAAGAAAGAACTGGCCAAGGCTCAAATTTATCCAAAATTTTCAAATTACACATTAAATCCGACAAAAAAAAATTTATTAAATTTTTTGACAATAACTTGATCTTCAATTTAATTTGTAAATGAAATCCCCGCACCCTTAACTACACGATGCCCTTTAACTCTAACCCGTTCGGATTCTCGTTCTGACTTATTTTCTCTTCACTAGTCTCATTCCTTCACCAATCTAACACCTTATTCATAATGAGAAGACCCACATGCACACTCTAGAATCATCAATTTGTATTTTTCCTATACGTACTCCAAACCCCTCATCACTCTTGCACTCGTTCTTGTCACAATTTTCATTATCTGAAATCCAGGTCGTTACAGTCTAACTACCTTAAAAGAAATTTTGTCCAAAAAATTTTACTCTTACATTATACTTACTTCTTAAGTGTATATGTCAACATCAAAATACCTATTCAAAATTCATTGTTGAATTTGTCTCGCGAAATCTTGTTATTCTGTCAATTTTCGTTAAAATCATAGACAGTCCAATTTTTTGCATTTTATGGAGCGATAAGTGGCTGCCCGATTAAAACAAATGAAATTAGGATTTAAATGTGAAAAAATAAAAATAATATAAATTTAGTTCAAATAAAATATATTGAACCTAACACGGGACGATATTTAATTGATTCGGGACAAAATCGGATCTAGAAAAGAAGGGACTTGTAGCGTAATGAGGGTCAAGTATTAAGGGATTTAAATAGGGGAGAAAATCATATTTTCTCTCCATTGTACACCAGATTTTTTGGAATAGAGACAGAGAGAGAGAGAGAGAAACAATAAAGGGAAACTCTCATCCATCTCCACCTTCTCTTTGCGATCTAGGGCCAACCGTTCGTCGAATTGCTTCAGGCCAAGAAAAAAAGTTGTTCTGCGTGACGAGAGCTATGTCTACGTATCAAAAATCATGGATTTCACCGAAGTCTCAAGATTGGAATTTTTTGGTGATTTGAGACTCCTCCTATGTGACATTATGCTTCATTTGGTAAGGTTCCTTTCCTAACTAGGTTTATTTTCAACCTAGGTTTGAAATATGAAATCTTATGTATGGCACATACCTATTGTAGCGAAATGTGAAAATGGGTATAGAAATGGCTAAAATCAAGTCTTGCAAGAATTGGGTTTTGGTGAAATTTCACGATTTGGGGATTTCATGAATAATATTTTGTTTAGGCATGCTATGTGTTTACATTTATGCCTTCAAGGTGTTTGATAAAATGCTTATGTTGATTAAGTGTGTTATTTGCTTTGAATTTGTTGTAACATGCTTGGAATTGATGTTGGTGAATGTTGGTATATGCTTTATGATATATTGACATTGAAGACATGGAAATATGGATGGATATTGGAGTTGTTCATAATGTGCTCATGATATATTAAACGTGATATTGGAATTGCAATTGTACATTTACTTTTGCATATACATAGGTAGCATCACATTCGTGGGCATGTGACATGAGTGTGGATGTGTTCATGGTTTTGATCATACACCATTCTTGGTGGATGATATGTGGGCTCGAGAAAATTGGACAAGGTTCGATAGAGTTGTACATGTTACATTGAGAATAAGGATCGGGTGTAGCATGAAGTGATAGATTATCCCTCGGGTGTAAGGTCTGGTTACTTGGTTCACGTATTTGCCCTGAGGTGAAATTCTTGAAAAGTGTGGACGCTTACAAGGAAGCCTGGGGTGAAATGTCCTCGAATGTCGTGAGTGTAGATAGTCCTTTGGTGGAATGTCCATAAAATACCCACTTAAAAAAGACCAAAAAATTATAAATTTTCATTGGATGTACAACATCAATGGCAAGGGCTTGGAATGCCTAGATGTATACGCATTTCATAACATGTGTGAGTCTCATCTCATAACATGGCATAACATTGTGACATTTATTTCTTGAAGTTGTATGTTCTTGGATGAACGTTATTGTACAATTGCATGTGAACATTTCATATGCATCTGGGTTGGTTAGCAGTCTCTTTAGGAGATACCCTATTAAGCATGGCTCACCATTTATGGAAATAACATTTTAGGCGCGTGACAAGTGTCGGTGGACGGCCCTCGCCTAGGTCATTGTTTGAGAAGAAGCTAGAATGTGGATTTAAGATGCATTTTTGTAAATCAATTGTGTAATTAGTTTTGGACATGTAATATTATAGAAATGATTGTAAAATGAACTCATATGGACTATATTTTGTGTAAAATTTAAAGTTATGAAAGCTTGGGTGAATGCGGTATGAGATTGGATTAGTTGAAATTGGAAATGGATAGAATTAGGGTAAAGTTAGGCCTTGGTAGCAGTACCAATTTGGTTAGGTACCGGTACCACAACTCCAAAAGGCTCAGGTACCGGTACCAATACATCGCTAGCAGTGGGTTCAGGTACCTGTACCTATGTTCATTTATATCAGTACGACGCTACCGAGGGCTCAAGTACCTGTACCACATTTACTAGTACTGGTACTAGGAAGGCAGAATGCCCAAGTACCGGCACCAAGTAGCGAGGTACTGGTACCTCTTCCTCAATTTTTAGTAAAAAAAAATTTGCCAAACCATTGGGACTTGAGCCCTTTTGTTTAAAGAATGTAATTGGTGAAGTACTAAGGACAAATAGATGTATATTGGACCTAGAAATGGTTGTGTGGTGATGTGGTGTTAGGTTATGCGGCATGCACGAGTACTTCTGTAGGTAGATAGGTGATCAACGAGTTGAGAAATGACATGCAGATTTTGGAGTGTCACAAATACAATCCCCAAACTATGGTTATGCTCTTATACCAATGATATGAATAAAAACCTTGTAGTATAACATCAAATACACTATTAAGTTATGACCCCATATTACAAATAATCATACAACTCTATGTTTACAACATAACACATGTTGAACTCTTCGATAAAAACCAAGGAATAATTGGCAGTTAAAAAAAATCACAAACTTCCTCGTCACCTACTAATATGAAAAATAGAAAATAATATAGGGTGATCATCGTTAACTTAGTAAAGCAACTCAATGCTAGGAAAACGAGTTTGAAAATAGCATAATTTAATAAGATTGGGCAATATTAATTAGCACAAAATAATGCACATCATGTATGTTTTTTTATCCCTTTTAAACTTTCTTTTGTGGTGAAATTGGGAGAAAATAAGATGAATCAAGCAATTAATGAGTTTTTGTGTGATTACAGGTAAATACTTGAAAATGAATTGAGTTAAGCTCCCATTATATTGCTCAAATTCAATGGAGATGAAGGGGAGGCTTAACCGGTGGCTTGGAAGTAAAAACGGTAGGTTTGCTCATAAAACTACCGGTAGGTTTTGCACACTGGAGTTGGATCTACCACAGACCTTCTTAAAGGTTTTGCTCACTGGAACAAAACCTACCAGTAGGTTTTTTAATCGACCTACTAGTAGGTTTTGCTAAAAAAGCCAGATTTTGTAACTCAGCACCACTTATTTATGGGGCCCACATATGCTTCTCTTACACATACCCGAACTTATTCTTCATACAACCATGCCTACTAGAACCTAGAATTTGAATTTGGTTGATTGAGGATGGGAAAGGAAAAGAGAGAAGGAGGGAAGAATGGTAGGTGATTGGCATAAAATATTGCATATTCCAAGTGCTTTTGCATCCCTTTTGTGCTTGCTTTTGTGGTTAATATGAGTGGAAATGCATTGTTTGTGATATTAATGAAATTTCAGTATGATTGCAGATAAAAGGTGATAAATCATGCTTGTTAATCCTTCTCATAGTGTTTAAGATGAATGATGATGAAGGGATGGCTTGACGGTAGCTCAAGAAGTGAAGAAACCAAGAAATCAACAAAACAAGAGAAAACATATTGGTAAGCCATACCGTTAGGTTTTAGCTACTGGACCTGCACCTACCGCCAAACATATTGATGGGTTTTAGCCATTGGAGTCAAACCTACTGGTAGGTTTCCATCGACCTACCAATAGGTTTTGTTGAAATAGCTTAGATTATACATGTCAAGCTCTGCAACCTTGGGGGACCCACCATGAACTCTCCCACTTGTCCTTCACATGCCTTGCACACAAAACATCCCCTCATACACTCATGCTTGGGCTTTGAAGCCTGGGACATTAATGAGGTGAGAGGAGAGAGAAGATGTTGGGTGTGCAGGCTATGGCTGCACTAGCCTATCCTGCCCATCCTTTTCAGCCCCCTATTAATTGGGATCACATCACACAACTAGGGGATAGCTCCATGGAAGTTTTTGGCAAGCTTCTTCACCAATTTTCTAGGATTAGCTTGATACATTGTAATATAGATAGAGTCCAAGGAAGATGATGAATAGTGCTAGACAAAGAAATTAATATTTTTGCATTTTCTTCCATACATTGCGTTGTAATCCATTGTAAGACTTGTTTAAGCTTTGTTTTTAGTCTTTAATGTCATTTATTGCAAGTTTCTTTCAAGATTAGTCTTTCATTCTAGCTTTCACCATTAATGCATTCAAGTTCTTCATTTTTCAAGTTTCCAAATGGATATTAAATGCATTTCTCTTGTGGTTTGTATTTTCTTGCATTAACTTAAATCAAATCTTCGTTACTTTATAACATTTTTCCAATATATTATTATCTTTCCTTTAAGCATAGATATCTAAGCCTTTACATTGGCTAATCTAAGGGAGACCTCCTATTGGGTATGTCATTTCAACTCTTTTTCCTTCCTCCTCTCAGTGTATGATGGTTCGGTTTGACTGGGTTGGGTGTGGGCATGGTAGTGATTCTTTGATATCCCACAGACTTGTCACGGGTTATGCTTGGATCCTCACCTCCATGTCGTCTCTAGCTTCCCAGGAATCAATCGATCATCAAGGCACCATTGGAGGAAGGTTTCGAGTTGACTTGACATTCCAATAGGAGTGAACTTTTTGGATTAGCCAACAACTTTTTTCCCTTTCATTTCCTTCAAGATACAATCACAAACCAACCATCAAACAACAAAATATTTTTACACTTTACCCCTTTTTTACCAAAATCACCTTCAATACGATTCACATCATTCCCTAAGGAGATGACCTTGGAATACTTTCCAAGTAAAACACGATACTCGAAAGACTCCTTGCGCTTGGGGAGCACTTTTGTTCACACGCACTTCACTCATTTCATCCATTCAATCCACCATTCCATTGCCCTTTCTTTTGACATCATCTTGAGAGAGAGTGACACTGCCCTTCACATATACACCATACATACATTGAGGGATGAAGTTTGGAGATTAGGAACACCAACGGAAACCATTAAGCAGTAGGTTGTATGCTAGGCTTGTCCTAGCCTGTCCAAGCCCTCAACTCATTTCCCATTGATGGGAAGCCAGCACACACAGGATATAGGAGCCTCATCGATGAAAATGCAGAGAGTTACATACCATTATTCAGCATTTTAGTGAAAGAAGCTCAAGGAAGAAGACATAGTATAGAGAGAGAAAGTTTGGATTTTTGCATTTTCTCACCCAGTTCATTGTAGTAAGTTATAATACTCTTGTAATCTTCATTTAGTGCACTTTAATCTCATTAATTGCAAGTGTATTTCAAGTTTAGCTAGATATTCTTGAATCTACCATGTTTGTATTTATGTTTTTCTTCTCAAGCTTTCCAACTAGGTATTAAATGCAGTTATCTTTGTAGTTAACTTTTTTATACATTAATACATGTTTTAATTTCCATTTCATTACCATGCCTATTAGACATTGTATGTCTTTGCATTTATTACGAGTAGCTAAGTTTTTAGTTAGTTAATCCAAGGGAGAGTTCCTATTGGGTATGCTAAATCAACTCTTTCTCATCTCTCCTCATAGTGTAAGTTGTTTGGTTTGACTAGGTAGAGTGTAGACGGGGTCGTGAGCTCTTGATACATTGTATACTTGTCACGGGGTTTTCTTGAGCCTACACTTGTGCATTAGTTCCTCACTTCTTATGAGACACCATTGAAAGAATGTTTTGAGTTGATTTGGCATTCCCAATGGAATGACCCATTTGGATTAACCAACCTTGTTTTTATCGTATTTTCTATCAAAATCTCCACTCATCAAAACACAAACTCACAAGATTTTACATTTTTCATTTTTAACAAAATCACCTTCCCCAAGATTCATCCTTCTTTCCCTGTGGAGATGACCTTGGACCTATTCCAAGTAAACACAACACTGGAAAGTCACTTTTCACATTTCGCTTAGGGAGCACTTTTGCACACATTGATGAGCACATAATATTGCACATTTAATTCCTTCATTACATTCATTATAACTCAAATTTTGCATTTAATTACTTAGTGTTAGCCTAATTTATGAATAATGTGGAATTCTCGATGTTGCATGTTTTGATAGCTTAAATGTTGGATTTTAGGACCTTGCAACTATGTTGGATGTGTGGTAATGACATGGACACAATACATGAAGAATTGGAGGCTTAAAAGTGAAGAAATCAATGAGGTATTGGTGTTTTGGAACAAAGGCACCAGCTGCCACATCACTAGGAAGCACTGCCTCTGTTATCCCCCATTTTGACCATGATCTACACCGAATCTGGAAAAGTTCAAAACATCAAAGTTGTAGATCTGGATGTTTTACGTATCTTTTCAAAATTTCAGCTCAATCCAACGGTTAGATCAAGAGTTATGCCATTTCTACCGAAGGTGGTCCAGTGCAGAAAAATAGTACCGGTACCTAGTACCGGTACCACAAACCTTCTGGCCGAAAAAACAGCCTGTAACTCAACTTTGAGGCTTGGGGGTCCCACCTATACTTCTCCCACTCGGCCCCCAACATTTCCTTACACAAGAGCATGCCTCCCTTACACATTGGAAAGATTTTGAAGGCTTAGCATAAATGAGGATGTGAGAGAAGTGGGCAGGCATGTGACTTGCAGGTTAGCTCTGTCCTAGCCAGTGTAACCCATCCAAATCACCTGCCATTGGTGGGAGGTCTTCTCTCACAGCTAGGGGTCCACCATGCACGAAAATGAAAGGCTCACACACCATTATATTCAGCATTCTACAAGTTCTTCAGGGGGTGGTGGCTACCTAAGCTTAGGAGTAGATATAGAAAGCTCCAAGGAGGAAGACAATGAATAGTGTAATGTAAATTTCGTTTTTGCTTGTTCTTCACCATTTTCATTGCTGTAAGACTTGTGTAAGCTTCCTTATTTACTTTCAATGTCATTTAATTCCATTGCTTTGCAAGTTTAGTTT
>CM042193.1:27129328-27164852 GCA_023539305.1 Ilex asprella | reverse complement strand
TTTGTGCACATTCCACATTTCCATTTCATATATTTTGTTCATCCATTTCCCACCATTCACATTCCGTTGTCGCCTAATCTCTTACATCATCCCGAGGGAGAGTGACACTCCCTTCACACATAAGCCATACACATTTGAGGGTGGTGTTGAGAGGTAGGGAACAACGACACTATTTTCAATCAATCACACACACACACACATTTCCATTCACACACACGTTTTTCTCATTTATAGCATCAAACCCGAGGGAGAGTGACACTCACCTACACATATAAGCAATATATACTTAGTCTTGGTTCGTGTTCGGAGATTAGGATAAACGCAACCAAGCATTTTTGACGCCATTGTCGGGGAAGGCAAAGCGTTGAATTAGAAGGTGATTTCAGACAACGGATGTAAGTCCCGTAGTTCTCATCATGGGCCGAGGTACATTGCTCCTTGTATATACTTTTGTTTACTTTTTATTTCAATTGTAGATATTGTTTTTACATGTGGGGACGGGATGACAAATATAGATTGGTTAGATGACCCCTAAAACCTAATATGAATCTTGACCAAAAACCACCCAAGGATGTCGGTGACAACTTCGAGGATGAGGATGCTAATGTTCCAAGGGGTGGGTGAATGCAAAACCTCACAGTTGAGCTTTGACAAAAGCACCAACATCTGAAACTAAGGAAAACAAAGTTAAACAACCACGAAAAGTAGCATGAAAATGAAAATGAAAATAACATAAGGAAATAAAAAAAATTGTACACTGCAAAGCATAAAAATTGGTTACTCTTCCACAAATTTTGGATACACCGGATCCGTCAAATCCTCCCCCACCACTTGTCCTTCAAAACCCTCAAAAAATGACTTAAGTCTTTGGCTATTGACCTTTAATGTTGGCCCATTCTTGGGGATTGTGATATCCACTGCTCCATTGGGGTAGGTCATTTTGACAAGATAGGGGCCACTCGAACGGGATCAGAGTTTTCCTTAGAAAATGGAGAGACGAGAGTTGTATAAGAGCACTTTTTGGCCAGGCTCAAATGACTTCCTTACAATGAATTTATCATAAAAGATCTTAGCCCGCTCTTTTGAAATTTTAGAGCTCTCATATGCGTCTCTACAAATCTCCTCCAATTCATTCAATTCTAGTTTTGTATGCTCTCCAGCCATCCTCAAGTTGAAATTCAAAGTCTTTATGGCCCAAAAGGCCTTGTGTTCCATCTCAACTGGCAAATGGCAAGCCTTTTTTGTAGATGAGCAGATACGTAGACATGCCTAAAACAGTCATGTAGGCGGTGCAGTAAGCCCATAGAGCATCAATTAGTTTGTCTGACCAATCTTTCCTATTTTGGTTAACCGTCTTCTCTAAAATGTTCTTGATCTCTCTATTAGCCAACTCGGCTTGGCCATTGGTTTGTGGGTGGAATATGGTGGATACTTTATGAGTGACATCATATTTGAACATTAAAGATGTAAATGGCCTATTACAGAAATGTGATCCACCATCACTTATGATCGCATAGGACATCCCAAACCTCAAAAAAATGTTCTCCTTTAGGAACTTGACCATGACCTGGTGGTCATTTGTCTTGGTTGGGATAACCTCCATCCACTTGGACATGTAGTCCACTGCCAGTAGAATGTATAGATAGCCAAACGATATAGGGAAGGGACCCATAAAGTCAATGCCCCAACAATCAAATATTTTTATTTGGGGAATCATTTGAAAGGTGTTTGGAAATCTTGGAGAGAGTACTTGAGAGATGTGAGGAGAAGAATTTAGTTCTCAACTGGGATAAGTGCCACTTTATGGTGGCAAAAGGGAAAGTGCTCGGGCACACCATTTCGGCAAAGAGGGGGTTGAAGTCGACAAACCCAAGGTTGATACAATTTCCAACCTCCCCACACTGAAAGTCGTCAAAGACATTAGGACACTTATTGGCCATACCAATTTTTATTGTAGTTTTGTAAAAGATTTTAGGGCATTGGCACGACCCTTGACCAATTTTCTTTTCAAAGATGTTCCATTTGTGTTATCGGATGGTTGTGAGGCATCATTTAAAAAACTCAAAGGCATGCTCACTTCACCTCCAATCATGTAACCACCTAAGTGGGACTTACCATTTGAGCTCATGTACAACGCAAATGATTACGCGGTATGTGTTGTGCTTGGTCAATGGATAGAAAAGAGACCATATGTCATATACTATGCTAATAAGACTCTAAATGAGGCACAAATGAATTAAATTACCACTAAAAAATAGTTGCTAGCCGTAGTATTAGCATTGGATAAATTTCAGTCTTATATCATTGGTTCACCTATTGTAGTCTGCATTGATCACTCTGCTTTAAAGTAGATTTTGTCTAAGTAGGATGCAAAATCGAGACTCATTTGGTGGATCCTTCTCCTAAAAGAATTCAACTTGACAATCAAAGACAAAAAGGGAGTGGAAAACATAGTGGCAGGCCATTTGACCTGACTTGTAGTTCAAGATGTCGAAGAGTATATCTCTATTGTTGACTCTTTATATGATGATCAATTATTTTCCATTCATTCTTTTTGTATTTGGTATGCTGACATTTGCGATTATCTTGCTACCAAATAAATTCCACCTCACTGGATCCCGGAGGATAGATGTAGATTTATGACATTTGCAATTACCTTACTCCGTGTACCAACAACTCAAGCTTGAAGAGTTGAAGCCCACCTCAGTTACACTTCAACTGGCAGATCGGAGCATACGCACACCAAGGGGAGTAGTGGAAGATGTGCTTGTCCAAGTTGACAATTTTTACTTTCCCGGTAGCTAACCTTAATTCCCAAATCCCCGTTATTCTTGGAAGACCTTTCCTTGCTACTACTAACGCTGTGATTAATTGCAGGAATGGTCTAATGAAGTTGGCTTTTCGGAACATGACCATGGAGCTGAATGTATTCAATTTAGCAAAACAACCCGGGGATGATGTGGAGGTGAACGAGATCAATAGAATCGACACTTTGATTGAGGAGCAAGTGGAGTTGGAAGGGATGTTGGACTGCATCGAGGAGGACTTTGTTGAACTTGTAAAGTTAGATGAGGAAGAGAGCATGGAAGAGTTGAAAGGGGTAACAAAATGGATTCCCACATTTGAGGAGTTGCCCAAGCAAGAAAAGAAGATTTTCCAGTTGGAGGAACAAAAGCCAAATTTAGAGTTGAAGCTGTTACCCTCGCACTTGAAATACGCCTATCTTGGCGAGGGAGATAAATTTCTAGTAATCATTAGTTCCACATTGAACAATGAACAAGAAAAAGAACTCTTGGAGGTTTTGAGAAGACACAAGGGAGCAATTGGGTGGACCATCTCAGATATCCAGGGCATAAGCCCTATCATTTGCACCCACCGCATTTACCTCAAGGAGGATGCAAGACCTTCCCGACAGCCTCAACGGAGATTGAATCCCCATATGAAGGAGGTAGTGAGGGACAAGGTTCTCAAACTACTTGACGTGGGCATAATATTTCCAATTGCCGACAGTAAGTGGGTGAGCCCCACGCAAGTGGTGCCCAAGAAATCCAGAGTCACAGTGGCAGAAAATGAGGAGAATGAACTGATACCTACACGAGTGATTACTGGATGGAGGGTGTGCATGGATTACCGAAAATTGAACTCATGCACTAGGAAGGATCATTTCCCAATGCCGTTCCTTGATCAAGTGCTGGAGAGAGTGGCAGGGCACCTCTTCTACTATTTCGTAGATGGATACTCTGGTTATAATCAGATCGAGATTGCCCTCGAAGACCAGGAGAAGACCACCTTCACATGTCCCTATGGTACCTTTGCGTATCGTCGCATACCGTTCGGAATCTGTAATGCTCCAGGAACTTTTCTAAGATTTATGATGGGCATTTTCAGTGACATGGTGGAGAAAATTGTGGAGTTGTTTATGGATGATTTCTCCGTATTTGGTGATTCCTTTGACAGATGCTTGGAAAATTTGGAGAGAGTGTTGAAAAGATGTGAAGAGAAAGATCTTGTGTTAAATTGGGAGAAGTGTCATTTTATGGTGACAGAAGGGATTGTACTAGGCCACATAGTCTCGGCAAGGGGCATCGAAGTTGACAAATCCAAGGTGGAGGCCATCTCCAACCTCCCCACGCCAACGGCCATCAAAAGGATCAGGTCATTTTTAGGTCATGTAGGCTTCTATCGCCGATTCATTCAAAATTTTAGTGCATTGGCCCGACCCTTGACCAATTTATTGTCTAAGGAGGTTCCTTTCAAGTGGTCGCATGCGTGCGAGGCATCTTTTAAGAAACTAACAAACATGCTTGTCACGCCTCCTATCATGCGACCACCCAATTGGGACTTTCCTTTTGAGCTCCTGTGCTACGCAAGGGATTACGCAGTCGGCGCAGTGCTCGGTCAGAGGGAAGATAATTGACCATATGTCATTCACTATGCTAGAAAGACACTTAATGAGGCACAAATGAATTACACCACCACTGAGAAAAAATTGCTAGCTGTAGTGTTTGCCCTAGATAAGTTTCGATCATATATCATCGGTTCACCTATTGTTGTTTTCACTGACCATTCTGCTTTGAAGTATTTGTTGTCTAAGCAGGATGCAAAGCCAAGGCTAATTAGGTGGATCCTCCTCCTACAAGAATTTGATTTGACGATTAAAGACAAGAAGGGAGTTGAGAATGTTGTGGCGGATCACTTCTCCCGACTGGTGGCACAAGAGACAAATGAGCACATCCCTATCCCAAACTCTTTCTCTGATGAGCTGTTATTGTCCATTCATTCTCATTGTCCTTGGTATGCTGATATTTGCAACTATCTTGCAACAGGACAAATCCCACCACACTGGAGCCCTGAGGATAAAAGGAGATTTATGGCGGACGTGAAGTACTTCTACTTCGATAACCCGTATCTGTTCAAGTACTGCCCAGATCAAATCATGAGGCGATGCGTGCCTGAAAATGAGCAGCAGAACGTCCTCGACTTCTGTCACTCCCAAGCCTGTGGTGGCCATTTCTCTGCCAAGAAAACCTCTACAAAGATTCTCCAATCAGGTTTCTAATTCCCAGGTTTTTTTTGGCGGACGTGAAGTACTTCTACTTCGATAACCCGTATCTGTTCAAGTGCTGCCCAGGTTTTTTTTGTAATTCTGAACTCGTAACTATTATACTTTTGACTTCATATTCTGAAATATAATTTTAGTATTTCGTATTGTAGTACTTTCTTTAAAAAAAAAAGTAAAGTGTTGATTCTTCGTTACTTTGTTTTTTCCTTCTTCTTGTATTTCTCCCTCACAAAATTGCTGAGCTTTAGGAGGACCTCACTGCTCTTTGAGCATTCTGACCTGTTGATTCTAATCTTCTTCTAGGATGTCTTGAGAATGTCATCCTCTCTGCTTTACACTGTTATTTTCGTTTTTTGTCTGTTTGGTAGAATGCGAATCACTGCCTGCATTTATTAGGCTACTTTCCACAACCGTCACTACCCATATTAATTAGAAAACCCAAGGGACCGTCGATTCTATTTTTTCTTCGATTTTTGGTTCTTTGAATCTTGCGGTTGCCTTTTTAAGCTCTCTAACCTTCTTGGGCTTCATTCTCCTTGCTATTCTTCTTGAAGATTCTTATCACTGAGTTGCCCTTTGGCTTCTCATTTAGATTATCCTTCCATTTTTTGCTCAAAAATTCTAATGGTTGTTCCTCCTTCGTCTCTCTTTCAAGATCGCTCCTCTTTCGGGGTAGACTGGAAATTCCAGTCTCGCTTCTTGGTTCCTACTTCGCTTACTTCCTCTGATCAGAAAGAGATCAAGAGACGATTCTTTCAAGAGCTAGACTTGCCCCTCCGGGTTCCCACTCCAGACGAACCTCCTAACTCTCTTCCCCTAGGTGAAGTTTGTTTTTTTGAAGGCGTTTTGGAAATGGGCCTTCGTCTCCATATCCATCCCTCTGGCGGGTGTATTCTGGCGTATTATGGTCTGCCCTTTCCCATTTATCTCCACGAGGGTGAGCTGTGCTAATCAACTTCTTTTTGTTTTGGCACCTCCAACGCAATGACCAATTCCCCACTGATTGGCACAATATTTCGTACGTTTTATTGTGAAAATCAATGTAAATTAAGTGGGATTTATAATTAAAAATGGGGAGTTGTGCTTCATGATTCTCAGCTATGGCATTTGATGAATGCAGGTTGAAAGTGTATAATGTAACCATCTTAAGGCTTCTCAAATGCATGAAGATGAATAAGGGTGAAGGAGAACTGACGGAAAGCTCAACAGAGGAGGACAGCAAGAAATCAGGAAAACAAGCCTAGCGTACCGGTACGCTGAGGCTACTGGAGTGATTTGTACCGGTACGCGTACTACGCCGAAGGGATTTTGCCCAAATTCTGGTTCCCACCTTAGCCGATTTTTGTGGACCCCTCAATGTCTTCTCCCACTTGCCTTCTGCAAGCCCACAACACTGTTCATTGTGTTCACACCTCTTTTGAGGTTTTGATTGCAAAAGAACATTAATGAGAGGAGAGAGAAGATGGAGCTGCTGGGACTTGAGGAGTGCCCTGCCATGCCCTATCCAACCCATCACCTGTAGGCTATTGATGGAGATCACATCTCCAGGCTAGCCCTGGTCTCCTGGCACGTTTTGCTGAGGGAAGCTATCCATTGGAAAAAAAGAAGGGGGAGGATAATAGTTATAGAGAGAGAAGCTCTCCAGGCATAGAAGATGATGAATAGTAGATTCTAGAGAGAGAAAGTTGTGATTTTCACTTATTTTTCATTGCATTGGCTTGTATTCCCTTGTAAGGATCTTGAGCACTTCACTTAATGTCATTAATGCTAGTTCATTTATGTTGGTTCTTAGTTTAATGCTCTTTTCAATGCTTTACCATTAATGTTCTCAAGTTCTTTATTTTTCATAGATTCAAAAATGGGTTTTCATCTCTTAAAAACTTAGCTTGTGAGTTATTGCATTTAGTGACTCTAGACATTCATTTCATTACAATGCACTTTCATTACATAGTCATTCTTATTTCAAGTATGAATAGCTAAATCTTCTAGTTGGCAAGACCAAGGGAATCTCTCTTTGGGCATACAATTTCAACTCTTTCTCCACCCTCCCTTTAGAGTCAAATGGTTTGTTTTGACCAGATTAAAGGTGGATGATTCGATGAGACTTTGATGAACCGTAGGCCTAGTCACGGTTTATGCTTAGATACTCACCAATTTCATCCCCGACTTTCCGTCAATCAAACATTCATTCATGCTCAATCGGAGGAGCAGGTTACGTTTAGGTGGCATACCCATTGGAGTAACCTCTTGGACTTGCCAACACTTGTTTTCTCATTGCATTCTCATTAGCTCACATTTCACCAACCAAACTTCTAAGAACATAGATTTTACACTTTCATTTGCCACTAAATCACTTTCACAATTGGTTTACTTCCTTCCCTTTGGAATACTTTCCAAGTAAAACACGACCACGAAAGTCTCCTTTCGATTGGGGAGTATTTTTGTGCATTCAAGCATCATATTTACCCCATCCCTTTTTCCTTTCCCTCTTGCCCTTTCTTTTGACACTATCCAAAGGGGAAGAAATCCTTTCCCTCACTCATACATTGCATAGTTTGAGGGTTGGTATTTAGGGGTTAATGGAGGTTAGGTATATCCAATCAATCATTTTGGCACCGTTGCTGGGGAAGGCAAGTGTCAAACCAAGAGGGTGATTTCTGAACAACGGAGGTAAGTCCCATGATCTTCATCATGGGCTGAGGTACGTTGTTTCGTGCACATAATTTTGGTTGTCTATAATTTCATTTGTGTATAGTTTTGTTTCATGTGGGGAAGGGACGATCATCACCGATTAGTTAGACAACCCTTAGGCCCCAACATGACCATCAACCAAGACCCTCCCGAGAATGCAGGTGACAAATTTGAAAATATGGGTGTCAACCCAAACATGCAAAGGGGTGGGAATGTTGACAATGTCGGTGCAAACCTAAATGACCAAAGGGGCGGGAGATTACCCGAACATAGAGTGCCTGACCCAAGAATACACAATCCCCCTCCCGATCAATTTGACAATGTGGGGGTTCACCCGAATATGCAAGGCGGTGGGGGAGTGCAACCACCTAGAATGCCCAACCAACAAGTGCATTTGCACCCACCACCTAGGAATGAAGGGAACATCCCACTTGATTTTGAGGCAAGAACCATGCAAGAGTTCCTCCAACCAACTTGTAGCTTCACACCATCATGCATCCTTCTCCCTATCCAACATCACCTTTTTGTGTTAAAACTTTGGATGTTGCAATTACTTCCTAAATTTCAGGGGACTGAGAATCAAAACCCGTATAACCACATAAGGACTTACGAGGCAATGGTTGCAACCTTTATCCCAAATTACAACATGGAGGAGATTGCTAGGATGAAATTGTTCCCTTTTTCCATGGACGAAAAGGCAAGAATTTGGCTTGATTCCATGCCAAGCCGGACCATGTTATCTTGGAAAGAAATAGTCTCATCTTCTTTGAAGAAAGAAATCCAAAATTTTTCTGAATAACCCAATGAGCAGTTTTATCAATGTTAGGATCATTATATCTAATTCAATCCATACCACATCATGGTTTTAAATCATGGCAATTGGTGACTTTCTTCTATGAAGGAATCACATCAAACCATAGACAATTCATTGACATGATGTGTAATGGTGAATTTTTGAACAAAGATCCTGAAGAGGCCCTAGACTATTTTGGTACCCTCGCTGAAAAGGCACAATCTTGGGGTGTTCAAGATTCGGATGATATACCTAGGACAATGCTGGGTAGTAGTCAATCACAGTGGGGAGGGATGTATGACTTAAAAGACCGTGAGGATCTACTTTCCCAAATTTTCAAATTGTCTAGGAAAGTAGATAGCCTTGAAGTGGAGAGGAGATGATGTGTCTCTCATGTGTCAAGAGCCGAGGAGGCTTATTCTATTTATGGGGGTGTCGATCATTCCACGTCGGAGTGTCCGAGCATTTCGGCACTTAAAGAGACATACCATGAATAGGTCAATGCCTTCAACCAACCGAGGCAACCATTTCCTCAAAACTCCAACACTTACAATTCAGGGTATCGTGATCACCCTAATTTCAGTTGGAGGAATGAGAATCCCATCCCCTATGGCCCAAACACATATACACCTCTCGCACCTCCTAGGCAAGGCCAATTCCAATCCCAAGGCCAAGGGCCAGCTTCTAGCTCTCAACACCCATGGTCCAATCCTCAAGGATACCAATCCTATCCTCCCCCACAGAATTTTTCTCAAGGTCCAAACTCACAAAATTTCTCCCAATAAGGCCCATCGAGCTCTTCCAACTACCAACCACCCCATAAAAGGAACTTGGAGGATGTTGTTTACAACTTCATCCACAGCCAAACCACTATCAATAATCAAACACCCGCAACTCTCAAAGAAATGGAAACCAAACTCACAAAGATCACCAATCACATTGTGTTATCTCAACAAGAGATGGGGAAGTTCCCCGCTCAACCTCAAGAGAACCCTAAAGGCCAACATGCGGTTGAGTTGGCCGAGACTTCCCAGGAGAGTTGTGAGCAACTCAAGGTTGTCACCACACTTAGGAGTTGTAAACAAATTGAAAAGATGGTGATGCCAAAGTTGACACCAAAGGGTACATTGCCAAAAGAAAAAGAAAAAGAAATTGAGGGGGAGGCCAAAGAAAGTGTGGTCAACAAGGGTGAGTCGAGTGAAAAGAGTGAAAGAGCTGGGGTTGATAAGGAACATGTGGTTGATGATGGTTTATGCTTTCCTTATATGCCTGCCCCTTTTTCCCATCGGTTGAAGTCAACTGTCAAGGTGGCTAATTATTCTGACATTTTGGATTTGTTTAAGCAGATAAAAATCAACATCCCGCTCCTGGATGCCATCAAGAAAATTCCATCATGTGCCAAAATATTGAAGGACTTATGCACGGTGAAAAAGAAGTAGAATGTCCGGAAGAAGGCATTTTCTACCGAAAAAGTGAGCTCTATATTAAGGACCAACACTCCTCCAAAATTCAAGGATCCTGGTTGTCCAACAATTGCCATCACTATCGGGAATTGCTGGGTTGAGCAAGCGTTGCTTGACTTGGGGGCGAGCGTCAATCTTCTTCCTTACTCCGTGTACCAACAACTCAAGCTTGAAGAGTTGAAGCCCACCTCAGTTACACTTCAACTAGCGGATCGGAGCATACGCACACCAAGGGGAGCAGTGGAAGATGTGCTTGTCCAAGTTGACAATTTTTACTTTTCTGTCGATTTTATTGTATTAGATACACACCCGGTTGCTAACCTTAATTCCCAAATCCCCGTTATTCTTAGAAGACCTTTCCTTGCTACCTCTAACGTTGTGATTAATTGCAGGAATGGTCTAATGAAGTTGGATTTTGGGAACATGACCATGGAGCTGAATGTATTCAATTTAGCAAAACAACCCGGGGATGATGTGGAGGTGAACGAGATCAATAGAATCAACACTTTGATTGAGGAGCAAGTGGAGTTGGAAGGGATGTTGGACTGCATCGAGGAGGACTTTGTTGAACTTGTAAAGTTAGATGAGGAAGAGAGCGTGGAAGAGTTGAAAGGGGTAACAAAATGGATTCCCACATTTGAGGAGTTGCCCAAGCAAGAAAAGAAGATTTTCTAGTGGGAGGAACAAAAGCCAAATTTTGAGTTGAAGCTGTTACCCTCGCACTTGAAGTACGCCTATCTTGGCGAGGGAGATACATTTCTGGTAATCATTAGTTCCACATCGAACAATGAACAAGAAAAAAACTCTTAGAGGTTTTGAGAAGACACAAGGGAGCAATTGGGTGGACCATCGCGGATATCAAGGGCATAAGCCCTATCATTTGCACCCACCGCATTTACCTCAAGGAGGATGCAAGACCTTCCCGACAGCCTCAACGGAGATTGAATCCCCATATGAAGGAGGTAGTGAGGGACGAGGTTCTCAAACTACTTGACGTGGGCATAATATTTACATTTGTCGACAGTAAGTGGGTGAGCCCCACGCAAGTGGAGCCCAAGAAATCCAGAGTCACAGTGGTAGAAAACAAGGAGAATGAACTGATACCTACAAGAGTGATTACTGGATGGAGGGTGTGCATCGATTACCAAAAATTGAACTCATGCACTAGGGAGGATCATTTTCCAATGTCGTTCCTTGATCAAGTGCTGGAGAGAGTGGCAGGGTACCTCTTCTACTGTTTCCTAGATGGTTACTCCGATTATAATCAGATTGAGATTGCCCTCGAAGACCAGGAGAAGACCACCTTCACATGTCCCTATGGCAACTTTGTGTATCGTCGCATGCCGTTCAGACTCTGTAATGCTCCAAGAACTTTTCAAAGATGTATGATGGGCATTTTCAGTGGCATGGTGGTGAAAATTGTGGAGGTGTTTATGGACGATTTCTCCGTATTTGGTGATTCCTTTGATGAATGCTTGAAAAATTTGGAGAGAGTGTTGGAAAGATGTGAAGAGAAAGATCTTGTGTTAAATTGGGAGAAGTGTCACTTTATGGTGACAGAAGGGATTGTACTAGGCCACATAGTCTTGGCAAGGGGCATCGAAGTTGACAAATCCAAGGTAGAGGCCATCTCCAGCCTCCCCACGCCGACGACCATCAAAGGGATCAGGTCATTTTTAGGTCATATAGGCTTCTATCGCCGGTTCATTCAAAATTGTAGTGCATTGGCCCGACCCTTGACCAATTTACTGTCTAAGGAGGTTCCTTTCGAGTGGTCGCATGAGTGTGAGGCATCTTTTAAGAAACTAAAAAGCATGCTTGTCACGCCTCCTATCATGCGACCACCCAATTGGGACTTTCCTTTTGAGCTCATGTGCGACGCGAGGGATTACGCAGTTGGCGCACTGCTCGGTCAGAGGGAAGATAATCGACCATATGTCATTCACTATGCTAGCAAGACACTTAATGAGGCACAAATGAATTACACCACCACTGAGAAAAAATTGCTAGCTGTAGTGTGTGCCCTAGATAAGTTTCGATCATATATCATCGGTTCACCTATTGTTGTTTTCACTGACCATTCTGCTTTGAAGTTTTTGTTGTCTAAGCTGGATGCAAAGCCAAGGCTAATTAGGTGGATCCTCCTCCTACAAGAATTTGATTTGACAATTAAAGACAAGAAGGGAGTTGAGAATGTTGTGGCGGATCACTTATCCCGACTGCTGGCATAAAAGACAAATGAGCACATCCCTATCCCAGACTCTTTCCCTGATGAGCAGTTATTGTCCATTCATTCTCATTGTCCTTGATATGCTGATATTTGCAACTATCTTGCAACAGGGCAAATCCCACCACACTGGAGCCCTGAGGATAAAAGCTATTTATGACGGATGTGAAGTACTTCTACTTTGATAACCCGTATCTGTTCAAGTACTGCCCAGATCAAATCATGAGGCGATGCGTGCCTGAAAATGAGCAGTGGAACGTCCTCGCCTTCTGTCACTCCCAAGCCTGTGGTGGCCATTTCTCTGCCAAGAAAACCTCTGCAAAGATTCTCCAATCAGGTTTCTACTGGCCATCTTTAATTAAGAATTGTATTTCATCTTGTAAAGAATGCGATAGATGGCAATGTCTGGGTAGTGTGACCCGGAGGAATATGATGCCCCTCTCCCCTATACTGGTTATAGAGATATTCGATTGTTGGGGCATTGATTTCAGGGGTCCTTCCCTATGTCGTACGACAATCTATACATTCTACTGGTAGTGAACTACGTGTCCCAATGGGTGGAGGCTATCCCAACTAAGACTAATGACACTGGGTTGTAGTCAAATTCTTGAAAGATAACATTTTCTAGAGGTTTGGGATGCCTCATGCTGTGATTAGTGATGGTGGATCACACTTTTGTAACAGGCCAGTTGTGTCGTTAATGATCAAATATGGAGTTACACATAAAGTATCCACCGCTTATCACCCACAAACAAATGGCCAAGCCGAGCTAGCCAATAGGGAGATCAAGACCATCATTGAAAAAACAGTTAACCCCAATAGAAAGGGTTGGTCTGAGAGATTGATTGATGCCCTGTGGGCATATTGTACTGCCTACAAGACAGTTATGGGCATGTCTCCCTATTGGCTTGTATATGGAAAGGCTTGCCATCTGTCGGTAAAAATGGAACACAAGGCCTATTGGGCCATCAAGACTTTAAATTTTAATATGAGAATGGCCGGTAACCATAGGAGATTAGAAATGAATGAATTGGAAGAGATTCGACGGGATGCATACGAGAGTTCAAAAATTTCAAAGGAACGGGCGAAAATCTTTCATGATAACTCCATAGCGAGGAAATCATTCGAGCCTGGACAAAAAGTACTCTTGTATAATTCCCGCCTCTCCATTTTTCCCGGAAAACTTAGATCCCGTTGGGATGGCCCCTATCTTGTCAAGGTGGCCTATCCCAATGGAGCTGTTGAGATCACAAACCCCAAAGATGGCCAAATATTCACGGTCAATGGCCAAAGACTTAAGCCATTCTTTGAGGGCTTTGAAAACAAAGTGGTGGAGGAGGAGTTAATCGACCCCGTGTATCCGGAGTTGGTTGAGGAATAACAATTGGGCATTGTTTTTCACATGTACAGTTTCTTTTCTTTTATTTATGTCATATTTTATTTTATGTCACTTACCCTTTATGGTTTTATAGCATTGTTTCTTTTAGATCCGGATCTTGGTGTTGTTGTCAACAGCTCGAATGCGAGGTGTTCCCTTACCCTTCTCATTATTTACGGTCTTCCATTGTATATGATATCTGTTTGTTGCATTGAGGACACTGCATATTTCAAGTTGGGGGGTGTGAGATGCACCATTTTATGATACACCAAGGTTGTTAGAAATATAGCAAAATTTTGATGAAAAATATCGTGAAGTTGATCCGTATTCCCCTATAAAATGTGTATGAATTGGATAACATGTTAATCGTCTTTGTGAACTTTGTGTACATGAGCATTCAATCGAAATTGACCCTATGCATAAGTATCACATATGTATTGATTTTTGAACTCATCTGGAAATGATTTTTGAATTTATAATTTTGGCATTCTATGGATTGGATTCATGTTTAAGCTAGACATAAGTAGTGGAGATGAGTAAGGACCGTGAGAGCTTTAGTGCCAAATCCTTTTTGGAGGGAACTTACAATTACGCAAAGAAACATTTTTTGATTTCAAGATCGTTCAATAGTCTCATTATGTTAGTTTTTGGTTGGTTGCAGTTGGTGAGTGGACTGAATTGTCTTGATCATATAATGCTCTCCCCATGCGGGCCTGGAAGTGATCCTAGGCCATCATTGAAATGCTTTGAGCCTTTCTCCTTTTTCTTGTGCAAATTTTATCCCTAGTGCCGTGTTTGAGCCTACTTTAAAATTCGTTTCTTTGCCACACATTTAACCAAGCCAATGAAAAGAAGAAATACTTAACTTATCTTGGTTGTTCCTAAAACAAAAAAGAGTGATTGAAAAAGAAGGAAATGTGGTGTGAAAATTAAAGCAAGGGATAATGGATGTTGTAACTCACAGAGTTCAATAAAGAAAGAATATAAACTCAAGAAAAGGAGAAAAAGTTGGTGAAAGAAGAAATAACGATCAAAAGAAAAGGATGATTTTGAATGAAAAGAAAAGAAAATATACAAAAGGGTGTGGTGACGGTGTGAAATCAGAATCCCATGAAAAGGAAAGTTTTAAGTCTCTCACTTGGAACTACCCTCTTTGTACCTTATACCCTTCATTTCATTTCCCTAGTTATCACCCAACGGCCCCATCACAACCCTTAAAGTCCTAAGTGATCTAGAGAAGCATGGGAGTTGCATATTTGTAAATGGAATGAGGAGTTTAGTCTTACTACCTAATGCACCAATATTCTGTCCATGAGACTATGCCAAGGTTGATTCAGTTTCATTTACAAATTTCATTTTTGGATTACATGTGAGCACTTTGCTTTGAGCACAAAATTCTATCTCACATGTACACATGGAGTGTTTACCACGATAACGTGAGTGCTTTCATTTCTTGAGAGTAACCCTTGGTGAGTTTTGCATTGAAAACTTATTTTTTCTAGCCATTTGAATGTGAATTCTGTTCTGTAGATGCTCAAATTATTTGTTCAATGCACACTCACACGAGTTGAAAAGCAATTTATGGGTGCATACTTTAGACTAGCATCTATGACTATGGTTTTGATCATGTTTGGCTAGTTCAGTTAGTTGAGAAATGTGTTGGATAATCCGTGTTTGTGGAATAAGGGAATATTGCTCAAGTTAATGATATTTGACATGATTTAGAAATGTTTTAATTATAATTTTGATGATGTATTTTCTGGGTGTTCATTGTAATAGTTGATATTTGGAATTTAATTTTTGCACATTGAATGCATCAAAATCCTAAATTGCATTGCAATTTCATTAATAAATTGGACTTGATGGTTAAGGATGTGGTTCTCATGGAGGTTACATGTTTTTTTTTGGAGTAGGAATCATTAAGAGTATGTCAAGAGGTGTAAAGAATGTCTAGAAGTGGATAGCATTTAGGCAGTACACTCAACAGAAAATTTTAGAAACTAAGGCTGAGCATACCGATAACCCTACTGGAGTGTTGTGTACCGGTACGCGTTCCAGTATGCCTGCCTGAATCAATTTTTTTAAAAAAGGGTCGTTTTATTTCAGATGTCGGTTGACCCTTCATTTCCCTCCTAATTTAAAGTCGTTTCTCTCCCAACCGAAACACACCCCTTGGAATTCATGCCCATTCGCATTCCTCTTCTTTAAAAACCCCCATTCTCTTCTCCTCTTTTCACACCAAATCCCAAGCCCTAGAACCACCAAAATTCCCTCAATCCCAATCTCCCCTCATTTTCTCTTTTGTATCAAAGACCTTCCAAATGGCCTGAACAAAAGTGCCCGGTCCCTATGCTCCTCAACACGAGGAAGCTTCCAGTCGCAAAAGAGGTGGTGAGGCGAGTGAAGCCCCCGAGAAAAAGAAAAAGGCTAGGTTGGAGGCGCGGATGAATTGGATTGGTGAGAGGGGTGTGACTTGTGAGCGGAATCTTGATTGTATGTCCCTCACTCCACGGAATGAGGTTGTCCAGGCCATTCAAAACCATGGTATGCATTTTTGGTTCGAGGCTATTGATGGGTATAATTTATCCATGTGTTGGGAGTTTTATCAAACCCTGGGGTTGGCTGATGAGTGTGGGGTAGAAATTCTGAAGGCTAAGGTACGGGGAAAAATAATCGCAGTGACCCCTGATGTCATAGCGTCTCTCCTCGGGGAATACCCGATGATGTGCTAACTTACCCCGATAATGTTGAAAAGGCAAAGTCGATACAGGAGTTGGTTGCGGTGATGTATTTGGACCCCAGTTTGTTTAAGGGGAATGTAAAGAGTGGGAAGTTGAAATACTCTTATGGATTGTTGAACAAACTCCTCCACTACATTTTGCTGCCTAGGGGTGCGGAGAAAAAGCCAAATTTGGAGAAGTTGGCTTTATTGGATGCAGTTATGTCTGGTGTGACAATTGATTTTGCTCTTTTTATTTGGGGCTAGATGAAGGATTTTGCCAATACCTAGAAACCCACTATCAATTTGCCGTTTGGGAATTTGGTGACTCGTTTGTGTAAGCTTAACAAGGTCAAGCCCTACGCTTTTGATTCACTCACTCACCCAAAATTTGGAGCAATAGGCAGGACAAGCAAGAAGAAGAGGAAGGCTCTGAGTCGGGGAAGGCGAGCCACTCCCGTTGGCACAAGTTCTGAGGCCCCTGGTTCTTCATCTTCTGCCGGGCCATCTGCTGCAGAGCTCGTACACTCGACTGATTAGCGCCTGGATGACATTGAGGCGACCTTGCAGGGCTTTGGCGAGATTTTAAGAGAGCTATTCAGCCATACCTTCCCAAGGATGCCTATTCATGGAGTGGCCCCACCGGCTGTTGCTGGCCCATCTGTGCCTACCCCCTCTGCTCCTGTTGATGTTGGGATGAGTGGTGATGACACAGATGAGGAGGAAAATTCTGAGAGTGGGAGTGAGTATAACGAAGATGATGATGAGGGTGATGAGACTGATGCGTCTTAGGTCTTTTGTCTTTTCATTTTATGTTGAAGCTTAGGATGGAGTCCCTGGCCTAGTAGAAGAAGCGGTAGGAAATAGGCCAGCTTTTGTGTCATGTTGATTTTTGAGTCCTTGTACCCCTTTTTGAACCACAAGAAATGAAATATCACATTTGCTCCCATCTTGTCCATATTTACTTTATGAATTGCATTATGATTTTGTATTTTGATTGATAGTTGAATTGCTATGAATCATAGTATGTTAGCCTGGTTGTTGTGTTTTGATGTTGAATTTTGCTAAGGGACTAGCAAAAGATAAGTTGGGGGGTGTGATTGGCACAATATTTCGTACGTTTTGTTGTGCAAATCAATGTAAATTAAGTGGGATTTATAATTAAAAAAGGGGAGTTGTGCTTCATGATTCTCAGCTATGGCATTTGATGAATGTAGGTTGAAAGTGTATAATGTAACCATCTTAAGGCTTCTCAAATACATGAAGATGAATAAGGGTGAAGGAGAACCGACGGAAAGCTCAACAGAGGAGGACAGCAAGAAATCAGGAAAACAAGCCTAGCCTATCGGTACACTGAGGCTACTGGAGTGATTCGTACCGGTACACGTACTGGTACGCTGACCCTACTGGAGTGCTTCGTACTGATACGCGTACCGGTACACCCGAAGGATTTTTAGCCAAATTATGGTTCGCGCCTCAGCCGATTTTTGTGGACCCCTCAATGTCTTCTCCCACTTGCCTTCTGCAAGCCCACAACACTGTTCATTGTGTTCACACCTCTTTTGGGGTTTTGATTGCAAGAGAACATTAATGAGAGGAGAGTGAAGATGGAGTTGCTAGGTCTTGAAGAGTGCCTTGCCTTGCCCTGTCCAACCCATCACCTGTAGGCTATTAATGGAGATCACATCTCCAGGCTAGCCCTGGTCTCCTGGCACGTTTTGCTGATGGAAGCTCTCCATTGCAAAAAAAGAAGAGGGAGGATAATAGTTATAGAGAGAGAAGCTCTCCAGGCGTATAAGATGATGAATCGTAGATTCTAGAGAGCGAAAGTTATGATTTTCACTAATTTTTCATTGCATTGGCTTGTATTCTCCTGTAAGGATCTTGAGAACTTCACTTAATGTCATTAATGCTAGTTCATTTATGTTCGTTCTTAGTTTAATGCTCTTTTCAATGCTTTACCATTAATGTTCTCAAGTTCTTCATTTTTTATAGATTCAAAAATGAGTTTTCATCTCTTAAAAACTTAGCTTGTGAGTTATTGCATTTAGTGACTCTAGACCTTCATTTCATTACAATGCACTTTCATTACATAGTCATCCTTATTTCAAGTATGAATAGCTAAATCTTCTAGTTGGCAAGACCAAGGGGAATCTCTTTTTGGGCATACCATTTCAACTCTTTCTCCACCCTCCCTTTAGAGTCAAATGGTTTGTTTTGACCGGATTGAAGGTGGATGATTCGATGAGACTTTGATGAACTGTAGGCCTAGTCACGGTTTATGCCTAGATACTCACCGATATCATCCCCGGCTTTCCGTGAATCAAACATTCATTCCTGCTCAATCGGAGGAGCGGGTTGAGTTGAGGTGGCATACCCATTGGAGTAACCTCTTGGACTTGCCAACACTTGTTTTCTCATTGCATTCTCATTAGCTCACATTTCACCAACCAAACTTCAAAGAACAAAGATTTTATGCTTTCATTTGCCACTAAATCACTTTCAGAATTGGTTTACTTCCTTCCCTGTGGAATCGACCTTGGAATACTTTCCAAGTAAAACACGACCACGAAAGTCTCCTTTCGATTGGGGAGCATTTTTGTGCATTCAAGCATCATATTTACACCATCCCTTTTTCCTTTCCCTCTTGCCCAATCTTTTGACACTATCCAAAGGGGAAGAAATCCTTCCCCTCGCTCATAAATTACATAGTTTGAGGGATGGTATTTAGGGGTTAGTAGAGGTTAGGTATATCCGATCAATCACCCACGACTGTCGAGTTTCTGTACTTTCATGATCTTGAAGATGACGATGTTCCCTGCTTCAGTTGTTTCAAATGGAGACACTTCTCCGAGCCCCCGCTGGTGCTTGACATTCCTTCCCCTTCCCAAGGGTGGGTCAGCCATTTTTTCTTTGTTTATGTGGATTCATGGAGGTCTGTTGAGGACCGCCGATGACAAAACAGGGTCCCACGCTCTTGGAGGAACTTTGATCACATAAGTAAGGGCATCGATAATTTTCTTGATCATTCCCTTTTTCTAATGCTATGTTCTGACTTTTGCTTTATTGTGTAGTCGCGTCTGACCCAGATTTGCCAGAGGTTATGAGGATTAAGCAAGTGAAGCAATCCGCCCCTATGCCCTTCTCGGAATTAATGACGTCTGGCAACCTTTTCCAGTTCTGTGTGGTGGCAGCTTCCATTGACTTTCACTTCTATTGTAACTCGCTAGATTTCTCTCCCTCTGAGTCTAAGGAGGATGAGGGTGTTGGACCGTCCTCCAAAGGTGCAAGTTGTGCCAGTCTCCTTCATCCTCTAATTCCTCTCTTGGCACAGTTTTACTTTCTTCTATTGGAGTCACGCTTCTCAACTCACTTTCGAAGGAGAAGGAAGAGTTGAGGGAAGAGAACGGCCATCAGAATGAGGAGGTGGTTGTGTTGAAGAAATGCTTGGAGGAGAACTAGTAGTTCTGCCTAGAAATTTTAGAGGCCCTCTTTATGCAATTTCTTTTCAACAGTTGTTTTGTCCTTTGGTGTAATCCGAACAACTTTTCTCTTTGTTGCTTATCTTCTATATTTTGGACGCTTCATGGCATATTATTTGCTTATCCTGAACCACTTCTTTGAATCTTATGGTCTGGATAGCTAATCTTGATTCTCAAAGCCTGGTGGGCTTCTCTCACCTGATAGAGCTCATCGGGATCTGCATAATTTACTTTCTCTTTATGACCTGAGTAGTCCATCTCGAGCCGCTGAGCTCCTTCCACGAACTATATAGTTCATGGTTAGCTGCAGAGCTTTTCTTTATTTTCATGAATAGAATAGTTCATCGTGAGCTATAGAGCTCTACTCTGAGCTATGAACTGAGTAGTCCATCATGAGCTACAGAGCTCTTCTTTATTTTTTATGAACTGAATAGTTCATCATGAGCTATAGAGCTCTACTCTGAGTTATGAACTGAGTAGTTCATCATGAGCTTACAAAGCTCTTCTTTATTTTCATGAATTGAATAGTTCATCGTGAGCTATAGAGCTCTACTCTGAGCTATGAACTGAGTAGTCCATCATGAGATACAGAGCTCTTCTTTATTTTTTATGTACTGAATAGTTCATCGTGAGCTATAGAGCTCTACTCTGAGTTATGAACTGAGTAGTCTATCATGAGCTTACAGAGCTCTTCTTTATTTTTATGAACTAAATAGTTCATCGTGAGCTATGAAACACTTCTTTATTTTTATGAACTAATAGTTCATCTTGAGCTATAGAGCTCTACTTTGAGTTATGAACTGAGTAGTCCATCATGAGTTACAGAGCTCTTCTTTATTTTTTATGAACTGAATAGTTCATCGTGAGCTATGGAGCTCTTCTTTATTTTTAAAGTACTATATAGTTCATCTTGAGCTATAAAGCTCTTCTTTATTTTTTATGAACTGAATAGCTCATCTTGAGCTATAGAGCTCTACTCTGAGTTATGGACGGAGTAGTACATTATGAGCAACAAAGCTCTTCTTTATTTTTATGAACAGAATAGTTCATCGTGATCTATGGAGCTCTTCTTTACAGTTTGTTCAAGATTAAATCACCAATTGATCATTTTATTAATAATTTATTTCATTACAAAAGAGGCTTATTTGTAAAACCTTTTAAGATGCTCTGCGTTCCAAGAGTGAGGCAGGATTTTTCCTTCCTCCGTTTACAACTCGTAATTCCCAGGTCTGACCACCCTTGATAAAATATAGGGTCCTTCCCACTTAGGTCCTAACTTTCCATGAGTTGGGTCCTTCCTTGCGAGCAAAAGTTTCCTGAGCACTAGGTCCCCAGCCTTAAAGCTTCTGTGTCTAACTCTTCTGTCGTAATACCTTGTTATTTTTATCTGGTAATCTCGAATGTGGTGCAAAGCCTCGTCCCTTTTTTCATCTAGGAGATCCAGATTCACTAGAAGTGATTCATCATTACGTTCTGCATCTGCAAACTCAGTTCTAGGTGATAAGAGCCCTACCTCGACTGGTGCTACTGCTTCAGTACCGAAGGCCAGAGCAAACGGGGTTTCCTGGGTTGCAGACCTAGTTATGGTCCTGTAGGCCCATAGAACCTCAGGGAGGTATTCCACCCATTTACCCTTCAAGTCTTCCAGCTTGGTTTTTAGAGCTGTTTTTATGGTCCTGATGGTGACTTCTGCCTGTACATTGGACTGAGGATGAGTCAGAGCTCAAAAATTGTTCTTTATTCCGAGCTCGACATAGAAGTTTTTAAACTTCGGGTTGTCAAACTGTTTTCTGTTATCGGATACAATAGCTCTTGGAACTCCAAACCTGTAAACTATTGACTTCCAAACAAATTTTTGTACCTTATGCTTGGTGATCGTTGCCAATGGTTCAACCTCTGCCCAATTAGTGAAGTAATCCACCCCAACTATGGCAAACTTGCACTATCCAACACCCGTGGGGAGGGGCCCAAGTATATCCAAACCCCATTGCTGGAATGGCCAAGGGCTCACCACCGAGGTTAACAACTCAGGTGGTCTATGAGAGATATTGGCGTGTTCTTGGCAGATCTTGCTTTTTTTAGCCAAGTCTGTGACATCCTTGAGCATGGTGGCCCAATAGTATTCCTGCCTTAGTTCCTTTCATGCCAAGGTCCGAGCTCCGATGTGATTATCACAGATTTCCTCGTGAATCTCTATGAGTATATAGTTAGCATCTTCATCTCTCACGCATCTAAGGAGAGGTGTTGAAAAAATCACGTTTGTACAATTTTTTCTACAAAATAGAAAACCTAGCTGACCTAGTTCATAGTTTTGCGGTTTCCTTGGGATCTTCTGGCAAGGCTTTGTCCTGTAAGTATCCTATGATGGGGTCCATCCAGCTCGACTGAGCTAAGATTGGGAACACTTCTCCTCCCTCGATTGTGACTATAGGCTCTACTAGGTACTCCACTGGTATCAGTCTATCCAAGTTTTCTTGCAAGGCAGTTGCCAGCCTTGCCATAGCATCTGCTTGTGAATTTTCTGACCTAGGGACGTGTCTGATCTTAACTTGCACAAACTTCTTGATTAATTCTTGTACTTTTCTGAGGTATAGGACCATTTTCTCGCCTCTTACTTCATAGGACTCCTTTATTTGCTTCACCACCAGTTGAGAGTCACTGCAGATCTCCAACTGTTCCGCGTTCATAGAGTGAGCAAGATTGAGCCCAGCAATAATAACCTCATATTCGGCCTCATTGTTTGAAGCCTTAAACACAAATCTAAGGGCGTATTCAACGTCTATCCCGTCTGGGGAGGTCAGAATTAAACCTGCACCGCTCCCTTGAGCATTAGGAGCTCCGTCTACTGAAAGTTTCCAAATAGGGAGGTCAAGTACTAGCTGCGTGGCCTCCATGGGTGTTGCTGTCGTGAATTCTATGATGAAATCAACCAAAACCTACCCCTTGATGGCTGTCCTTAGCTTGTACCTGATATTGAATTCGCTAAGCTCAATAGCCCAATTAACAAGTCTCCCTGAAGACTCCGGTTTGTGCAGCACCTTCTTCATTTGCTTTTCTGTCGGGACTTCTATAATATGAGCTTAGAAGTACGGTCTGAGTCTCCTAGCTGTCGTTACCAAAGCTAAAACAAGCTTCTCCATTTTTGGATATCTCTCCTCTGCTCTCCTTCAAAGCTCTGTTGCAGTAGTAGACTGGTTGCTGAGCTCTATCTCGTTCCCTAACCAGCGTCGCGCTAGTTGAGAAATTTGAGATTGCTAGGTAAAGGGTAAGCACATCCCCCTCTAATGGGCTCACCAGTATGGGAGGGCAGCTCAGGTATACCTTCAAAGCTGCGAATGCTTCTTCACACTTAGCATCCCACTGGAATTCTTTCTTCAAAATTTGGAAGAAAGGCCGGCACTTATCACTCGATTTGGATACAAAACGACTAAAGGCAGCTATTCTTTCAGTCAAACGCTGGATTTCCCTCGTATTTGAGGGGGGTTGCATATCCAACCCTGCTCTTATCTTCTTTGGATTAGCCTCTATTCCTCTGCTGTTAACTATGAAGCCTAAAAACTTTCCTACAGAGACTCTAAAGGCACACTTAGCGGGGCTAAGCTTCATCTTGTATTCCTTCAGAATCTAGAACAATTCAGCTAGGTGCTCTATGTGGAGCTTCACTTTGAGTGACTTGACTAACATGTCATCAATGAAAACTTCCACGGACATCCCAATCTACCTTTGGAACATTTTATTTACCAACTGCTGGTAAGTGGCTCCCGTATTTTTCAACCCAAAAGGCATGACCTGGTAGTAGTATGTCCCCTGTTCAGTCACAAAAGAGATTTTCTCCTGGTCATTTGGGTCCATCCTGATCTGATTGTAGCCTGAGAAGGCATCCATGAAGCTGAGTAGCTCATGTCTAGCTACGGCATCTACTATGAGGTCGATCCGGGATAAGGGAAGCTATCCTTGGGGCATGCTCCAAAGGTCAGTGAAGTCAATACAAAACTACCATTTTCCATTGGTCTTCTTGACGAGGACCACATTGGCTAACCAGACAAGATAGTCTACCTCCCTGATGGCCTTTGCACGGAGGAGTTTGCTGACCTCCACATTGATAGCCTTTTGTCTATCAGGGGCGAAGCTCCTCCTCTTCTGCTTGATCGGCTTGCAAGTTGGATTTACGCTGAGCATGTGTGTGATGACTGCGGGATCAATGCCTATCATGTATTCTTGCTTCCAGGTGAAGACATCCGCATTTTTCTTAAGGAACTGGATGGGGACATCTTTAATTTCAACACTTAGCTTAGATCTCACGTAAACAAGGTGCTGCGGCTTTTCGTCGAGCTTTACGGGCTCCAGTTCTTCTAATGGCATTCGTCTGATATCCTGCTCATCCCTCATGTCAAGCTCATCTAATTGGATGTTCTCTACCTCTTTCTTCTTTACCGACGCCATATAGCACTCTCATGTTATACGCTGGTCTCCACGGACCACTCCAATCCAATTCTCAGTTAGGAACTTCACTACAAGGTGATAAGCAGAAGGGATGGCCCTTATAGAATTGAGTGAGGGTCTGTGATTGGTACTCAATTATGACATTTCATTGTGCTTCTTTTGGACAAATTATACTTTGATGGAGTTTAAATGGTGATGTTTCCGGTGCTAAAGTGAGAAAAAGGATCAAGGTTAACAAATACAACATTTAAGTGTAACTGCAGCATTTGATCAACAAAGGAAAAGCTTGAGGACAACAAGACCGTTCGAACGGTGATCAAATGCTAGCCCACGTTGATCAAACCTGGCAGATGAGGCAAAGGCGTGTTGCAGACAGACCCTGGAGATTAAAGCCTAACGTTCGAACACCATACTACGTTCGAACGTAACATAACGTTCGAACGCTGGCCCACGTTCGAATGCCATTGGGAGCACTGACACGATCTGGTTGACTGAAATACATAGCGTGTGAAGACCACTATTGCCAGAAGAAGGACCCTCAGGCACATGGGTGCCATGATCGACTGCATTGGGGTTATTTGTGGACCCTGAGTGCTGTAGAGAGTGGGTGAATGGCCTGACAAAAGACTACAACCCACGTGAAGCCTGGAAATCAACACAGATATACAAGCAAAAATAGCCTTCACGTTCGAACGGAAGGTACCGTTCGAACGGATCCCACAGACAGACTGCAGATCGCCTGATTCTTTGATTGAACCCCTGATTCTCACCTGGACTTAGGCGTCCAGCACTGCTCTTTCACCCTCTCCTGCTCTTCCCTGCCTATAAATACTCCCTTTTGGGAGCTTTGAAGACACACTTGGGGGGAGAGATCAAGAGCTCTCCTCTTGAAGAATACCTAGTCTTTATATGTATTTTAATGTTTCGCTTTAATTCAAGTGTTTAATTTCTAGTTCTTTAATTCAAGTCTTTTACATTTATGCTCCTTTCTATTACTACAAGTCTTTACTATAGTTGGGAAGTTAATTCCCTACTTGTCTTTATTTCTACGGAGTTGGGAAGATAAATTCCCTACTTTTGTTGTTAAATTAATGTACTTTATGTTCTTGCCTTACATTAATGCTCTTACTTTCTTGCTTTCAATTAAGTCTTGCACCTTCATTATTTGAGCTCATCTTCTTCTTAGAGGAGTTAAACTCTTCCAGTTTTTTAGAGCTTTACCAAAGCCAAGAAGGGTGGAATGTGATTCACTCATTCTTTGTTGAAGATCTAGCTTTCTTTTACTTTCTTTCACTTCCATTGCTTGAGCATCTTCTTCTTAGAGGAGTGAAACTCTTCCACTTTTCTAGAGCTTTCCCAAAGCCAAGAAGGGTGGAACGTGATTCACTCATTTGTCGTTGAAGATCAACTTCGGAGTTTCTCTACTTGGAGAGATGTGTACCATTCACTTTTCTAGCTTTACCCATGCCATGAAGAGTGAGTAGTCCTCATTTACTCTTTAGGGAGAGGTGATAGATATGTAATGACTATTCGGATATTATACTTGTGCATTCCTTTCACACTTCAATGCTTTATTTACTTGCTTAGCGGGAGACTGGATGAGTTAAGCTAAGTTAGGGTAACTTGCACAACCAAAGGATATTTCTATGATCTGGATAACTCCTACATAGAAAGATCCGTTGGTTAAAGGAAAGTACCCTAGCTAGTTATTTGTGTAATCAATGGGTATTTCTATGGTAAATGGATGACACCTTCTAGAAATATTCATTGATTCAAAGCAAAGAACCCCGGCTAGTATTTTATATAACCAATGGATCTTTTCTATGGTAAATGGATGACTCCTTCTAGAAAGATCCGTTGTGTCAGACAAACTTTCCGGGATAGAACTTTAAAGATCAACTCCTCAATCTCCACCACCATTTCACTTCATAAAAAGGATGGAGCTTTAACCCAGTCTATCCTTATCTTCCAATTAACTCACTGTTGACACGAGAGTTAGTTGAGTTATAAAGCACAAGTGTAATACACTGGATAATTCATTACATATCCTGAACCTCGAACTAAAGAGTGACTTTAATTATATTGGAATCTTATATTTTGTCTAGAAAAAAAATGACTTGAAAAGAATTCAATAGTCTGTTCAAGAAACCATCCATTTCTCACAAAACTCAAAAATGTTACAATCAATCGGTCTTCATCACTGCTTACTTTGAAAATACCAAAATATATTCCCTGTGGATTCGACTCCGGACTCAAATCGGATTATTACTACTGCTTGACCGCCTGCACATGGGTGTACACATTCCGGATCAAGTCAAGTTTTTGGCGCCGTTGTCGGGGAATATTTGGTAAAAGTGTTGAAAAGGTAAAAAGTGGTGAGACTTTTCCTTTCTGTATATATTCTTGGTTGCTGTAAATAATTTTTTTTTCTTTACTTTATTTTATGCCTGAGAACGCTCCTAACCATAACAATTTGCTAGGAGAATCTTCTGGGTCTGTGAACCAATCTGAACCAAATTCACCTAGATCAATAGCAGACTCGTGTGAGAGTAACATGGCAAATAATGATAGAAATGGAGACGTGCCTCCACAAGAGGAAGAAGTGCCTAACACTCGAACTTTGAGGGATTACTTGAATCCCACAAGAAATGGTGGACCCTCGTGTTTTATATTCCCTCCAGATGTTTCCCCCTTTACTGTAAAGCCAGGGACAGCTCAGTTACTACATGAATTTCATGGATTAGAGACAGAGAATCCATACTTGCATATGAAAGATTTTGAGGAAATGTGTTGAACATTCCAAGATAATTCTGAACAGGCCAAGATGAAACTTTTTCCTTTCTCGGTGAAGGATAAAGCTAAACAATGGCTAAATTCTTTAAAAACTTCTTCCATACCTAACTGGCAAACCTTCCAAAATGAATTTTTTAGAAATTTTTTTTCCTTACATAGGACCAATACACTCAAAAGGCAAATCATGAATTTTTCGGTCAAAGAAGGAGAAACTTTTTATCAAAGTTAGGAGAGATTCAAAGAACTACTCCAAGTCTGCCCTCATCACTTTTTTGAAAATTGGACCTTAGTGGGATTTTTCTATGACTCCTTGCCAACTAGACTGCATCAATTTGTTGAAATGATGGCACAAAGAGAATTCAAGAGTAAAAGTTCGGAGGAGGCATTCAATTTTTTGTATACCATATCTGATAGTTTTCAGATGTGGGACTCAGCCTCCCCGACCAATGTTGAATCCAAACCATCCACTTCCCAAGGGAGAAAGTATGTCTTGAGAAAAGATGATGACTTTAGAGCAAAAATGTCCACCTTGTCTCGAAAGCTTGAAGCTTTAGAGATGAAAAAAATTCATCAGGTAGATATCATCCCTCCCACAGAACAAGTATGTGGAATCTGTGCATTGACAGGACATCCTACTGGGGACTGTCCTACTATCCCTGCATTCAAAAAAGTCTTGTTGGAACAAAGAAATGCAATCTCCAATTTCAACAAGCCTTACTCCAACCCATACTCTGAAACATACAATCCAGGGTGGCGAAATCACCCGAATTTCAGTTGGAGGAACACACAACCAATTTCCATGAATCAACCTCAAAATCCACAGCCACCACCTCAAGGACCTCCTGCATATCAACCATACCAACCACCACACAAAAGGAACCTTGAAGATACACTGAACCAGTTCATGCAAACCTAAATGAACTTCAATACCCATTCCACTCAGTCCTTCACTGATTTCAAGTCACAAACCACTCAATCCTTCGAAGATCTCAAAAGCCACATTCAGAAGTTGACTCAATCCATGGTTATACATGAGAAGGGCAAATTCCCTGCCCAACCAAAACCCCCACAGGATCAAGCTCAAGCTGTCACTACACTAAGAAGTGGCAAGGTGATTGACAAAACCGTAAGAGACATGCTAATTCCAAAGCCAAGATCTGAGTCAATCCAAATTGACTCACCAGTTGAGCCTGAACCGATTGAGTCTGACCTTGTGATTGAACCCATGAGTGAACAAGAACCAGAGCCATCAAAGGAAGAAGAACCCTCATGTTCTATTCCTACTCCTTTCCCTCATAGACTAAAACCCAAATAGAAGGTGAATAATCAAGATGAAATTTACGAGCTTTTAAAGCAAGTAAAAATCAATATCCCACTTTTGGAAGCAATTCAACAAGTCCCATCATATGCCAAGTTTCTAAAAGACTTGTGCACAGTCAAGAGAAGCCAGAATGTCCAAAAAAGAGCATTCCTGACAGAACAAGCCAGTACCCTGCTTCAATGTAAAACCCCTCCAAAATTCAAAGACCCTGGATGTCCAACTATTTCTTGTGTCATTGGAGACTTCAAAATTGAACAAGCACTTCTAGATCTCGGAGCCAGTGTCAATCTATTGCCCTTCTCTGTCTATCAACAATTAGGTCTGGGTGAACTCAAACCCACTTGTGTCACACTCCAGCTGGCCGATAGATCTGTCAAAATCCCTAGAGGCATTATTGAAGATGTATTTGTCCAAGTAAATAGTTTTGTCTTCCCTGTTGACTTCATTGTTCTAGATACTTAGCCAACATTACATCTTGATGATCAAATTCCCATTATTCTTGGCCGACCCTTCCTAGCAACTTCTAATGCTCTGATCAATTGCAAGAACAAAGTAATGAAATTAACTTTTGGGAATATGACTCTTGAGCTGAATATTTTCACGATAGCCAAACATCCAGGAAAAGATAAAGAATTGGAGGAATTGAATTCCATTAAGTCATTGGTTCATGAACATGTGAATCAAACCTTCTGTGAGGAATCTGTTGAATCTTATCTGCTAGAATTAAGTATATGTGACTTAAATGATAACCCAGATTCACCCAGTTGCCCTACTGATGTTGTTGAAATAAGGGCACCTAAATTCAAGGAAACTTCACCAAGTGGCATAAAGCAAACCTTGTTAAGTGACAAGCCACTAGAGCCTGAATTGAGACCTCTCCCAATGGTAATTTCATCAGAGGGCATAAAAGTTGACAAAGCAAAAATAGATCCGGCTGGGAAATCCCATCTTTTCGAAAGTATGATTTGTGGGAAGTTAAAACCAATGTTGGAGGATTCTGTTAAAAATGTGGAAACTATTATTTTAAGGGAACCAAAATATTCCTCCGAAATTCGCACCTGTCGACACTCAAAAGGTTCGGATCAGGAAGAAAACCGATCCGCAAAGACGCCTTTATAAGGCTCTCTCTTTTCGCTCTTTTTCCACGATCATCGCTTTTTGGCCCCCCCTCTTTTCTTTCCTTTTCGTTTCTTTCTTCTTCTTTCGTCTTCGTCTCTCTGCTTTCTGTAACCAGACCCGCACCCCAACCCCATGACCACCCATTCCACAAACACCATCTTTTGTTACATGCATTGTATTTTACTGTTATATTTGCTTATAGCCCTCTTGCTTTTGTTCGCACTCACACACACGGATTTTCAGTCGATCCGAAATCCAGATTATCCGAAAGATCTCTAACTTGTTTGTAGCTATAGGCCGGGAAATGGATCCTCCTGTCAGCCTCATCTCCAAGATCTTCAACTGGTAAATTCGAAACATTGGGGACAATGTTCAATTTAGGTCGGGGGTGAGAACTAAAGTTCTAGAGTTCATATTTTTGTGGCATTGCTTGTAAAATTTTTAAATTTTTTGTTATTATTGTTACTGTTGTTATAGTTCTATGTACTGTGATGATCATGTCTGTGAGCCAGTTTAATTTGTCTTTGTGACTGGCAGACGTTAAAGAACCAGATAGTGAGTCTTAAAGTGTAGGAAGTATGGATATTAAATTTTTTTGGTTTAGTGTAGGAGTTCTACGCACTTTTCCATCAGATGTGCACAATGTGATCATGAGAAAAGCAAGACTGGTAAGGAAAAATGAGATCCGAGAACAGCAAGCAAAACCCCTCTGTGGTAGAAGCACTTATGCTAAACGCTGAAGGGCCAAGAGACTTGGTGCCCGTAAACAGTATGGTCGGGTATTTCATGAGAAAAGATACAATCAATGTTCTGAACCAATCTCTGGCCGTGCACTCGATCGATTAGACTGGATAGTGAATGGACAGAGTAAGGATTATCCTGACACACCATCCTATTCTGGTGCTATGCTTAACCGGTTTGTGCGACAAGAGATTGGAAGAGTCACTGGGGGATCGAACTACATAGAGGATGACTCGGATTACACTATTTCCTAACCAAACTATGGGAAAAAAATTTTGGGGAATGAAAGCCAACAGTCCGAATTATTTGTGAATAAGTGTGAATTTTTTTTTTCTTTGCTTCATTTTTTGCATGCTTTTATTTCTGCATAAATTTTTGACCAAATTTAGGGGCTGAGTAAAGAAATGTCCAAAAATTCCAACTTCAAGTGTGGGTAGGGATCGTTCTTGAGACGCCATGATGTTTGGATTGAAAATTTAGTATTTTGTTCATGTAGTTCAGTTGTATAGACCATAGGTAAGTTTTTGAGTTTTTGGTTCAACGTTCGAATGCAACTCCACGTTCGAATGTAACTGGCTGGCTCATCAGCGTTCGAACAGTGAAGTTGCGTTCGAACGTACCTCTCAGACTATAAAAACCCTAGTCGTCTTCCTCAATTTAAAATTTTTAAAAAACCTTGAAAACTCAAAAACCCGAGAAACCCTTCATCTTCCCAGACCTTCACTCACCTCCATTCCCTATTTCTACCCAAAATTGACCTTACCCACCCCTCCCCCATGAAAAAACGTAAAACCCTACCCAAGAATCCCGATTTTCAGTCGCCTGTTCACCTGCCATCCCCACAACCACGTTCGAATGGTTCCAGTCATTCAAACGACCATGCCAAGGACAAAAATGCCTGCCAGGCCCAACCAGGATGTTAACTAGGAGCCTAATTTCATAGAAGAGATGATCTCGGAGAGGCAGAGAAGGGTGAGATATGACAAAACAAGGTTTCCAAGTGCTCTCAAGGCTGAAAGGTACAAAAATTTCTACCAAAATCACGCCATAGTTTGTGAGAGAGATATTATTATTAATGATTTTGCTGAGTTAGGATTACTTGTGGAAATGGAGAGGAGAGATTGGTTGTGGTGTTTGTTGATTGGAGGAGAGGCCGTGGCTGATTTGGTGAGAGAATTCTACTCCAATGCGGAGTACGATGTTAAAGAGATTGTTACATATGTGAGAGGCATCCACATTGGGGTGGATGAGGCCTATCTCAAGGAGATGAGGCTAGATATGCCTCAAGTGGAGAACCCAATCTACCCACCACCACAGGATGTGAGTATGGATTTGGTTGGGAAAGAATTGACTGGAGTAGATAACTTTTCATGGGGAGGAAGGAGACTTTTGAAACAAGGAGAGATGACTGATAAATACAAAATGCTAAATTTGATTGCGGTATCAAACTTTGCACCTGTGAAGCGCTCAAATGAAATTCTCCCTGATATGGCATGACTACTTTATGCCATAGGGAAGGGCCACAGCATAAATCTTCCCTCCCTCATTTTATCTGAGATGAAGAAAGGGTGCGAAGCAAAGAAAAGTGCATTGCCCTTCGGCACCCTAGTGACTGAGATTTACAAAGTCCAAGGAGTGAGGGTGCGGTCTGAGATGATTATAGAAAAACCAATGGGGGCGCTCTACAAGGGATCTTTCAAGCACAGCCGAGGCCATAGTAGCACCCCCGTGGTTAGATATGAGGAGCCACCCACTCAGGGGGTTGATGAGGTGTAGGAGGAGTTTGACCGCCGGGTGGAGAAAGATATTAACAGAGAGCTGCAGGAGGAGGAAGACCAAGTACAGACTGAGGCACCTGGCCCTAGTACCAGCACCCACAGATCTCTGCGAGAGATTATGATGGATATCAGGGCTGATCAAGCTAAGATTCTCCAGCAGCAGGAGGAGATTCTTAGCTACTTTCGGGGTGGTGCTGGTAGTGTTTCTGCTAGTAAAGCTCGAGCTGATGATGGCGACACATGAGGAAGAGTCCCTTCTTTTGTTTGTTTTTGTGTGGTGATTTTTCTGCAACCATGAAGGATGTGTTTATTTTTTGGTTGTTTCTTTTGTTGTCTAGTTTATTGGATATCTTCAAAAATTTTGTTGTAGATCACTTTTTGTGGATGAATTGAACTATCAATGCTAATGATGTGAATGATAATATTTTATGGAATGCATGGTTTGATTTAACACTTTTATTTTGTTTAATGCTTATGTAGTATAATATTGTGAACTAATAAATTTTGAAACAGAGATGGATGTTTTCATTGTTGTCATAGTGTCTAACTTACATGATCATTTTGACACCTATCTGGGCAATCTCAACTTTGAACTACATTTCTTGATATATGGTGTTTTCTCTATGCTTAAATTGTCAAATGTGCAGAATTGTTGGTCATTTTTTAAAGGGTGCAAAGGTGATCAAACTCAAAAATGGAATCGGTATATAACCAATATCCCTCAAAACACTCAACATAACTAGTGGAGATGACAAAGAAGCCTTGGTAAGTTTTGAACCTTCCGATACTTTTGAGAGGATACTAACGATTACTCAAAGAAAGGTTATTTCACATTCCATCTTTCAATGATCTCATTAACTTTGCTTTGTTTGATGCAACAAAAGTGATCTATTTTCATAAATCACAGGAAATTTTTGCATACACATACATATGCACCTGCTTGAGAAAGGACCTTAGGCCATCTTTGGAGCAACTTTGAGCCTCAGCTTATTCGTTCACAGAACAATGACCTTCGTCAACCATGGTTGAGCTTTTAAAAGAATGAATTCTTTTCGAAAAATCCAGAAAAGTGACCAAGCCACAAAAAAAAAAAAACATACTTGACATATCTTGCTATCTTATTTTCTTACACCCTCTTTTAAAGGAAAATGAAACAGAAATGTGAGAAGAATAGAAAGGGCAATGGTAGCTACTATTCCAAGAAAGAAAAGAAAATCGGTGAAAACAACCCACAAAAGGGGAAAGGGACCAAAAGATAGGGACTTGCAAAGAAAGTGAAAAATGAGCAATTGAAAAAAAGAAGTCCCATGCCTAGGCAAAATGTCAAAAAGCCAAATAAAGGTGTGCTAAAATGCATAAAAGAGATAGCTTTTGAACTCCATTAACGTCATTTCATTAGCCACTGACCTCTGGCCCCATTACAACCTACTAAAAGTCCTAGGTGATCTCAAGTTCGTTGCATGTGTATGTCTCCGACTAAGAGTGGGGTATGTTACTGTATTACTTTATTTGCATTAATATTCTTTCATGAGATTATACCAACATAGGATTAGTTTGATTCCAAAAAGCTTCATTTATCTCGCATGTAGTCTTCCGATTGGCCATCTTCGGACTACATGCCCTGTGAGAAACAAGTCACTATAATCAGAGCGAACTCCTTGTTGAGGGCATACCTAAGAGAGATTTTTGAAATCAAAACTATCAATGGTGAGTGATAAGTGGAATGTTTGTTATATATCAACTCTTGTTTTGATAATGATCATCCCATTCCTAAGGAAATTTCAAATGCTAATGTGACAAGTGCTAATTTTTGCATAGAATTAATACTACTAGAAAAGAAATGTGGGGAATTAGTCAAGATTGAGGGAAGGGTGTCTCAGTAATCATATTGGTGATCCACTTGAATCAACAATTTTACATGGACATCTGTTCTACCGAAGTTTGTGGGTAGCTTCCCTGAAAACCCTCACGAGACACCACTCGTCCACTAGGGTAAACCTAGGGGTTTAACGGCTTGTTGCATAAGCTAAATGCAACCGGAAAACCTACGAAAAAGGTATTAGAGATAGATTTGTTTCATTATTGTATTACTAGGAACTAGCAATATCTAGGTTGGGGGTGTGATTGGTACTCAATTATGACATTCATTGTGCTTCTTTTGGACTAATTATACTTTGATGGAGTTTAAATGGCGATGTTTCAGGCTCTAAAGTGAGAAAAAAGATCAAGGATAACAAATACAACATTTAAGTGTAACTGCCGCATTTGATCAACAAAGGAAAAGATTGAGGACAACAAGACCGTTCAAACGGTGATCAACGTTCGAACGTTTCCCCGGAACCAGGCAGATGAGGCAAAGTCGTGTTGCAGACAGACCCTGGAGATTAAAGCCTAACGTTTGAACACCATGCTACGTTCGAACGCAACATCACGTTTGAACGCTGGCCCACATTCGAATGCCACTAGGAGCACTGACACGATCTGGTTGACTGAAATACATAGCGTGTGAAGACCTCTATTGCAAAAAGAAGGACCCTCAGGCACATGGGTGCCATGATCGACTACATTGGGGTTATTTATGGACCCTGAGTGCTGCAGAGAGTGGGTGAATGGCCTGACAGAAGACTACAACCCACGTGAAGCCTGAAAATCAACACAGATATACAAGCAAAATTAGCCTTCACGTTCGAACGGAAGGTACCGTTCAAACGGATGCCACAGACAGACTGCAGATCGCGTGATTCTTTGAATGAACTCCTGATTCTCACCTAGACTTAGGCGCCCAGCACTGGTTTTTTACCCCCTCCCTTGCTCTTCCCTGCCTATAAATACTCCCTTTTGGGAGCTTTGAAGACACACTTGGGGGGAGAGATCAAGAGCTCTCCTCTTGAAGAATACCTAGTCTTTATATGTATTTTAATGTTTCACTTTAATTCAAGTGTTTACTTTCTAGTTCCTTAATTCAAGTATTTTACATTTATGCTCCTTTCAATTACTGCAAGTCTTTACTATAGTTGGGAAGTTAATTCCCTACTTGTCTTTATTTCTATTGAGTTGGGAAGATAAATTCCCTACTTTTGTTGTTAAATTCATGTACTTTATGTTCTTGCCTTACATTAATGCTCTTACTTTCTTGCTTTCAATTAAGTCTTGCACCTTCATTATTTGAGCTCATCTTCTTCTTAGAGGAGTGAAACTCTTCCAGTTTTCTAGAGCTTTACCAAAGCCAAGAAGGGTGGAATGTGATTCACTCATTCTTTGTTGAAGATCTAGCTTTCTTTCACTTTCTTTCACTTTCATTGCTTGAGCATCTTCTTCTTAGAGGAGTGAAACTCTTCCATTTTTCTAGAGCTTTCCCAAAGCCAAAAAGGGTGGAACGTGATTCACTCATTCATCGTGGAAGACTAACTTCGGAGTTTCTCTACTTGGAGAGATGAGTACCATTCACTTTTCTAGCTTTACCCAAGCCATGAAGAGTGAGTAGTCCTCATTTACTCTTTAGGGAGAGGTGATA
>CM042193.1:27094675-27123331 GCA_023539305.1 Ilex asprella | reverse complement strand
GCAATTCACTCATTCTTCGTTGAAGATCAACTTCGTAGTTTCTCTACTTGGAGGGATGAGTACCATTCACTTTTTTAGCTTTACCCAAGCCATGAAGAGTGAGTAGTCCTCATTCACTCTTTAGGGAGAGGTGAAAAATATGTAATGACCATCCGGATATTGTACTTGTGCATTACTTTCACACTTCAAGGCTTTATTTACTTGCTTAGTGGGAGATGGGATGAGTTAAGCAAAGTTAGGGTAACTTGCACAACCAAAGGATATTTCTATGATCCGGATAACTCCTACATAGAAAGCTCCATTGGTTCAAGGCAAATACCCTAGCTAATTCTTTGTGTAATCAATGTGTATTTCTATGGTAAATGGATGACTCCTTCTAGAAAGATTCATTGATTCAATGCAAAGAATCCCGGCTAGTATTCTGTATAACCAAGGGATCTTTTCTATGGTAAATGGATGACTCCTTCTAGAAAGATCCATTGTGTGAGACAAATACTCTGGATAGAACTTCAAGATAAACCCCTCAATTTCCACCACCATTGCACTTCATAAAAGAGGATGGAGCTTTAACCCAGTCTATCCTTATCTTCCGATTAACTCACTGATGACACGGGAGTTAGTTGAGTTATAAAAGCACAAGTGTAATACGCTTGATGACTCTTTACATATCCTGAACCTCGAACTAAAGAGTGAATTTAGTTATATTGAAATCGTATATTTTGTCTAGAAAATCTCTTAAAAATAATTTAATATTCTGTTCAAGAAACTATCTACCTCTCACAAAAATTCAAAAAGGTTACAATCAATGAGTATTCATCACAGCTTACTTTGAAAACACCACGACATATTCCCTGTGGATTTGACTCCGGACTCAAATCGGATTATTACTACAAGTTGATCGCCTGCACTTGGGTGTATACATTTCGGATCAAGTCACAAACCCTAGCAAGTGAGCTCTCACTGGCTCCAGTTTCTCCTTTCATATGTCCATCTTATCGAATGGAGGTGCGAAAATGATGTCTGCTAAACTTCCATTATCAATCAGAACTCGATGGACGATTGTGTTTGCCACCACAACCCTTACCACTAAAGGATCATCATAGGGATGTTGGCAGCCTTCTAAATTTGAATTCGAAAAAGTGATGACTGTGTCAAGGCGTGGAACCTTGGATACGATGTTGATCTCTAGGGCTTCTGCAAATCTTATTCTTCACAGGTGGGCTTTCTTTGCTGTGCTAGATTCTCCTCCTCCCGCAAACCCTCCTAATATGATCCTGATCTCTCCCAAGGGATGCTGATGCTGTGTCGGGGCTTGCTGCTGAGGTGGTGGAGGTAAAAGAGCTCGGTTTTGGTTGTCATAGGCTACAAAGCAACGTAGCTGCCCTCGTTGGATTAAGAACTCGATCTCCTTTTTCAACTGAATGCAATCATCGGTGTGATGACCATAATTCCTATGGTAATCACAGTATTTTGTAGGGTCTCTCTTTGTTGGATCCGCCTTCATTCGAGATGGCCATCTTAAGAACTTCTCGTGCTGCACCTCATAAAGGATCTGTGATATTGCTACAGTACGGGGAGGGAGTTCCCAAGGTGCGTACCTTGGTTGTAACCCTGGATGTAGAGGTCCTAGGAGATCTCTAACATCTCCCCTTCTCTAGGGGGAGGGGTTTCTGTCCCTCCTTGGAGATCTATCCTGTCTTCTTTCCTTCTCCCTTTTAGGACTTCGATCCCTCTTTTTTTCCTCTTTCCCTTTATCCTTCTGGGTAGAAGAGCTCCTCACCTTAGAGACAAGAGCTTCCTCACCATGTATATACTTCTCTGCTTTGGCAAGCACCTCTGCCACGCTTACTTGAGGGTTCTTCAAGATGGAAAACATTAAATCTTTGGATTGCACTCCCAAACCGGTTATGAAAGCAGTGATGGCAAACTTTTCATCTGGGAAATCCACCTTCAATGACTTCGAGTTGAACCTTTAAACATAAGATCTCATGTTCTCCTCGGGTCCCTGTTTTACACTCAACAGATGGTAGCTTGGCTTCTAGTAGATTCGAGCCCTTATAAAATGGGACACAAAAGCCACTAAGAGTTCTTTAAAGGATGAGATCGAGGCTAGTGGGAGTCTATTGAACCACGCCAGAGTAGAATTCTTTAACGTAATGGCAAAGGCTCTATAATGTACAGGGTCTTGATACCCATGCAACTCCATTTGATTCTTGTTGGTATTAAGATGGTCTACGGGGTCTTTTGTCCTGTCAAAGGGATCTATTTGCGGTATTCTGAATTTTGGTAGGAGAGAAAAAAGTAGTATCCCGTAGGTGAATGGAGATTCAGTTTGTTGTACTAGGGCGTCCATTGTAACCAGTGCCTTGCCTTTTACAGCCTCCTTCATGTGACTGAGCTCTTGCTGGATGTCCTTAAAGTGTTGTTCCCAATGCTGCTCTCTCCTCTCTGGCTAGTAAGGAGAGAAATCATTTCTCTGCACCCCTTCGTTATGGCTATGTACATCTTTATTGTGGGCGTTCCTAGGAGGTATGTGGCGTGTCTGCCTCATGGTTTGACTATTTTCTCCATCCTCATTGGCCTCTCTAAAAGGATCGAGGTATCGCGGCCCTTTATGTTGGGGAACATTCTGGCCTTCTTGAGCCGGTGGTTATTCTCGTGGGCACCCCATGAGCTTCATAAGCTCCTCGTTTTGTTGTAGCAAACGTCGATTTTCCAAGCGTAAGGCCTCCAATTGGTTGTTTATTGAGGGATTCCCCATGTATGGATTAGCTTCCGGGATGTCTTCTACTTGCCTACCGTTCGTAGTGTCTGCTTGATCCTGCACTCGTGGTGGAGGGTTTTCTTGACTTCTACTCATGTTGCGGGTTGAGACCATCAGTCACTGAAAGATCAGCATATTTGTTACAGGAACAGTTGTTCCCACAAACGGCGCCAAACCAATGGCGAAAAATCTCGTGGATGAGCAGGAGATGTGGATGGTGCTATTTCCTAGAGAACTGAGCTACAAGGCTCGTGAGAATGATCGTAAAATTAAACTCAAAGGATTAAGGGGGTTACACAGTAAAAAATATAGTGGTTCATCGGCCCCAAGGAACTCGGCTAGTACACTCGTTAATGGAGGCACTTGTTCCTTTTACCTTCATTGATAACTTAGGTGATTTACAGTATATTGTATGCAATGCTAGGGTCCCTCTTCTCAATGGAGGCATCATTTAGTATATATAGACTAATTCCTACTTCTCAGGGATTTATACCGAGATTCTTGCCTTGTATCCGTGGGATTCTCCTTAATTTAAGGAGAAGATCTCGATTGGCAGAGAGTTTAGTGCCTTGAATTCAGCTAGGCTATTGCTCTGGAGGTGTTCACGGTTGTTTAGTAGTCTCTGGATTACTATTGTTGCTATCTCATCTGAGGGAGAGCTCTGATTGCACATTTTTTAGCTCCCCATCTTTCAGCTGAGCTCCTGACTCGACCTCCATTCCTCAGTTCACTTTTGGACGTTTATTCGAGGTATTATCAGATATATAGTAAATAATTGTTATAAAAATTTGGATATGTGTAGTGATGTTTGTTTGAATTTGGTAGATTGAAAAAGCAGAGATTTAGAATGTTAGTGGAAATAATAGTTGAAATTTAGTTTGAATAAGTGAAAATATGAAATTTTAGGTCATAGAGCTTGTATTAAATAGGTTTGGTGTATAAATATGTGTTCTATAGGTTTGGGATGGATTTGGTTGGCTTAAGAATGGATTGTAAATGGAAAAAGGGATGAAACAGGTTGTGAACAGTGCATGTGAATAATGCACTGGCTACAACTTCAAGCGCGATTTAGACCTTGATGCAGTCAATACCTCTCAAACCTAAAAACATGAAAGTTGTAGAGCTCTTTCTTATCATTCCATATCATCTTGAATCATATCAATCGGAGCTCGGATGAGAGGGTTATGCCCAGTTAACGAAGCAATGTCAAAACAGTCTCATTTAGCTTGAACAATGCACGTGAACAATGCATTAGCTGCAACTTCAAGCCTAATTTAGACCTTGATTCAATAAATATCTCTCAAAACTAAAAGCATGAAAGTTTTAGACCCCTTTCTTAGAATTTCATAGAATCTTTAATCATCTCAATCGAAGCTCGGATGAGAGAGTTATGCCCAGATAACGAAACGATGTCGAAATAGTCCAATTAGCTTCGTTTTGTATTTAACATCTCCATTTGCATCCTAAATAAAAATATAAGAATAATGAGCACGTTTATGCTTCAAATAAGTATAAAAGGTTTTAAGAAACACCCTTGATCACATTTTATTTGCAAACATCGCAAAACTTCATTAATAGCCAGTTCGGATTGGTAAAATAGAAACTTTAGTGTTTCGGGTGTACGTTGACTTTGATTTTGAGATAAATCATAAAAATAAATATTTTTAGGTTAAAATAACATTAAAAATGAATCCGGAATGTCAAAAAACCTTGGGATAGTCATATGGATCAAATTGAAATGTTTAGTGGCAAAACCGTAAATTTGGAGACAACCAAACAGCCTATGAACAGTAAAATTCGGGATTGGTGTGTCTTAAAACCTCATTTTCATCCCATTTTCTCCCATTCTACCACTCCACTCTCACCCCAACCCCCTTATAACCCTAGGAGAAGATAAAGGAGAAGAAGGAAAGAAGAAAAGAGGTCACTAGAGCTTGGGTTTGGCTTGGAACTTTGGATTCAAGGTAGGGGTTTTCTCTCATTCACTTACAATGAGGCTAGGGTATATATAGATGTATGTTTTGGCTATCAATGGTATATATATATGCTATGGAATCATCCTCTCTTAGTTTTTTTTTTTTTTGCAAAGATTACATGTTTTGAACAAAGTTAGGGTTTAATACCCATGAAATCTCTTTTCTAGTTTTAAAACCCTAATTTTTAGAGAGTGAGGTATTTCCTTCTTAAATGCTTTCTTTATTATAAATTTTGAAACTGTAGTGCTTTGTGTTGGGTAGAAAAATGATGTTATTGTGATCTCATGTATTTTTCTTAGTTGGTTGTGGAATTGTTGCATGATATATTTTGGAAATTTTGGATAAATTTTTGTAAATTGAGATAAATGTTGAAATTGTATGCTTGGTTGGATTGTTTGCGATGCACATGAGTGAGAGGTTCCTTATAAGGATGCTCACCCCTTCCCAAGAGGTTCCCGGTAAGGATGCTTGGGAAACAATGTAGTGGTTGGTGAGAGCTTCCATGTAAGGATGCTCATCCGTTCTCAAGAGATTCCCGGTAAGGATGCTTGAGAATCAATGGTAACCAAAAAGGGGGTGGACATTACCACTAAGTATGCCACCTACCTAAAGAATTGTTGGGAATTGTTTATGGCCATTAATGATTATTATTTGTATGTGGTGCTCATTTATTTATTTAAGTAATATTTTTAAATAAACTTCAGTTCTTTTTTTTAAATGTCACTGCTTTATTTCAAATTATGTATCTATGTTATGTTAAAAATGAGACCGACCGTTTTAAATGCTTTTATAAATCTTGTATGGGTTTGGGAGAATTTTTCTACAGAGCTTGGTGCTCACCCCCTACCGCTAACATTTTTTAGATTACCCGCTTGAGGAGGACGTAAGGGTCGGGGAGCCTACTACTTGGGACACTCCACTTGACGGGAGCGTGGATCCCGAGGTGGACGCATAAAGCGACCTCCTTTCCTTTTGTACTAGACTAGGACATTCTTTTGGAACATTGTGTAGTCTAGCTTCTTTTGTTTATTTCGTTGTGATTTTTTAATTAATTTTTGAGATGTAATAGCCATGAATTGGGCTTATTCTTTTGGATAATGTTGTAAATATTCGTGCATGACAAATGAAGTCTTGTTTCTTATGGAATTATATTAGTACTCTCAAGATATGAATGGTTTTAGAATGTAATATCATTCAGGGTGTGTTTTGGGGCGTTACACTCCTTATCGGTTAGTATATGAAAAACCATGTCACTTGCTTGTAGAATTAGAACATCGAGCATATAAGGTAATCAAAATGATGAATTTTGATATGGACAAAGTTGGAATATCTCACAAATTTCAAATTAATGAATTGGAAGAGTTAAGAAATGAAGCTTATGAAAATGTAAAGATTACAAAGTCAAGAACCAAAATTTCCATGATAAAAATATCATGCGAAAATATTTTGAACCTTCTCAAAAAGTTCTGATATATAATGCAAAACTTCGTTTATTTTCTGAAAAATTAAGACCTAGATGGACAGGTCCTTATATCGTGAAACAAGTTTTTGACTATGCAACAATTGAAATTGAAAAACCATTAACGGAAAATGTCTTTAAAGTAAATGGTCAAAGCCTTAAACCATATTATGATGGATTTACTAAAAATAGAACTTATGTACAACTTTTTGATCCTATTTATGTGCTCTGAAAAATATATTGTTGTTTGATTATAAATAATATTACTAATTACTTGTAATTTATTTGACATATTAAATCTCTTAAGTGCAAGCTAGATATCCTAATCGCCAAAAGAAAACAAATTGCTGGTTTTCATTATCAATGCTAATTATCACTATTTTTTCATTGTAGATAATGTTTAATTTAAGTTGGGGAGGTATGAGTGTGAATTTATTATTTGTATTTAGAGTACTTATTTTGTTTTAAATTTATTTGTTTTTGTGACTAGCATACGTTAAAGAACCAAATAGAGTAAACTTGTGGGAAAAAAACTTTTAAATAATGGACGAAAAACTATTTTGGTTAAGTTTAATTTTACTGAACATACATTGATCATGCAAAAAGCTAGAAAAGTTAGAAATTTTGAAATTTTTGAAAGTCAACCAAGACCCCTGCTTGGTCTTTTTCCTTGTTGTTCCTAACCGCTAAACATCTTCCCTTAATATTTATGTATGACGTGTGAATAAAGGGGAGTGTCACACTCCCTTGGAAATGATGTCAAAAGAAAGGGCAAGGAGATGGAAAAAATGGAATAGTGGAAATGTGAGTGTACAAAAATAATCCCCAAGCGCAAGGAGACTTTTGTGGTTCGTGTTTTATTTGGAAGTATTCCAAGGTTGTTTCCTCGAGGAAGGATGTGAATTGTTTTAAAATGATTTCAGTGAAAAGAAAGTGTAAAATCTTTTGTTGATTTGGAAGTGGTTTGTGAGTTTTGCTGTTATGAGTATGAAATGGGAAATAAGTGTTGGTTAATCACAAAGGTTCACTCCAAAGGGAATGTTAAGCCGACTCAAGCCTTCCTCCAATGGTGCTTAGAAGTACAATTGATTCGTGGGAAGGTCGGGACTAAAATGGAGATGAGGATTCAAGCATACACCATGGCAATGCCTACGATGTATCAGGAACTCACAACCATGTCCTCACCCCAACCTAGTCAAATCGAGTCATCATACACCGATAGGAGGAACGAAAGAGTGTTAGAATGACATATCCAAGTGGAGATCTCCTTTGGATTAGCCGACTAAAAAGCTTAGCTACTCATGTTTAAGTTAAAACTAAAAATGTAATGGAAAAACATTATGAGAATATGAAGATTTAAGCTAAGTTAATGCAAGGAACATAAACTAAAAGAGAAAGCATTTAATACCCATTTTAAAGCTAAGAATTGTAAGAACATAGAAGCCTTAATGGTGAAAGCTTTAATGGAAGACTAGAACTGAAAACAGCATGAAATGAATGACATTAAAAGCATTAAAGGAAGCTTAGAAGATTCTTACATCAAAATGGAAGACAATGCCTGGAAGAAAATGTAAAAATCTCAACTTATCTCTCTAAACACTATTCATCATCTTCCCTAGACTTTCTCTCTCTATATTCTAATGTTTATTCCATAATGCCTGTGTAATCCCTCTTGGCAGCTTCAAAAATGTGCATGGAGTCATTCACAAGCTAGGTGATGTGATCTCCAACCATAGGCTGTAGGAGGAATGGGTTGGACAGGGGGTGCAGTCCTTGTCTGCTGTAACGCCCCAAAATCTGGGGGGTCGTCGATTACCCGTTAACCCACGGAATACTCTTAAATACCGAGTAACTCAATATCATGCCGTTATGCCCCATTTACCAGGGTCCATAATTTAACAAAATTTGGATAGATGTACGGGGAGCTCTATCCAAAACCCAATCTGTGCAATATATCTTCACATGACCCATCAGAGGCCAATATACAATAATGACCGCACCGGGTCCATTTATAAGTAAACATCTACCACATCGAGTCCCTTTATCCATACTTATATCAAAACATGCAAGGTTCTTTTAACAATAGTCCATATAAGTTCTATTACAATCATTTGCAAAAGAATACATGCCTAGAACATAATTTCCACAAGTGTTTTACATAAACAGAAAATAAAGTAACATTCGACTTTCTTCAAACATGAGGGTCCAAATTGGATCCATCCACCGGTGTATGTCCCCGCCTAAAATATTTTCCCGTATAGGGTGAGCCACGCCACGTAGAGTAATTCCTACATAGACTACTCCCCACCTAAGTGCACATGCAATGTTCACATACAACATTTCATGTTCACATCAACATTCTAAGTGAGAATATGCAATTCTAAGTTGGAATTCTACCAGGTCATGCTATGAAATGAGATGAAACTCACTCATGCATCATGACTCGAGTCCTCACCGACTCCCACAACACAATGCAATGCACTCGTGCAATAAAATTGTTATTTGACGAAAAATCCACCCAATGATCGTTTGAAAATAACAATTGTTTTATTATAAAACCAAATCATTGATGGGTGTTACTCATTGAATGAGTACTTTTATAAATCAAAATCTTGTGTTTTGTTGGGCAATGTATTTTGGATTTTATACTGCCAGTTCTGTATACTATACTACATTTTTCTGGAATTTCACCACATGGGAGTGTATAACCAAGTTGTCGGGTCTTGCTATACCCGACACAAGTTTTTCATATAACATGCGGCTCAATGGAATTTTCGATTCGACTTTACCGATTCTGCATTTCAATCACCAAGAATGGTGTTTGATTAACCATGCATACACACACTCACACTCACACTCATGCCTAAGCCCATGAATGTGATGCCTCCATACCTTTGCAATGTAATGAACCATATGGAATGAATGTCATATGAACCAATTAAACCATACATTTCAGTATGTATCATGGACAATTATATCATATGTATATAATCTCCAAGAATTCATCACAATGTCAAAACATCAACTAGCATGTATTAACATTTATATCCAACACAATTCGCAAGCATGTTATTACATATTCTATGCCAACAACACACTTAAGTCACAAAGCACATTATAACACATAATGGCCGACAAAAATCAGCTCCAAATTAGACCACATAGCAGCCCCAACTTAGGCCACCAAAACAACCCAAAAAAAGTCTGTGAAAGTCCATAAAAACAGTCCATTTTAGTCCATAAAAACAGTCCATGAAAGTGCACAAATTCAACCCATGCAAGTCCACAAAAATTGTCCATTTCGATCCATAAAAACAGTCCATGAAAGTGCACAATTTCAACCCATGCTAGTGCACAAAATAGTCCATTTCAGTCCATAAAAATAGTTCATGAAAGTGCACAAATTCAGCCTATGCAAGTGCACAAAAACAGTCCATTTTAGTCCATAAAAATAGTCCATGAAAGTGCACAATTTCAGCCCATGCAAGTGCACAAAAACAGTCCATTTTAGTCCATAAAAATAGTCTACGAAAGTGTACAATTTTAGTCCATGCAAGTGCACAAAAATAGTCCATTTTAGTCCATAACAATCCCTAAAATCAGCCCCTTAAACAGCCCCAAAGGAAAGGAAAAAAACCAAAATAGGAAGAACCCTACCTCTCTAGCACAGATTTAAGTGTGGAGACTCCAAGAACACCAAAACCACCTCCAAAACTTGATTTTCCCAAATCTCCGCCTTTGGATCTTTGGTGAAATCCTTCATTCTTAGTGTGGTTGCATAGCCCTTGTCGCGGTGATGGACTTTAACTCTTAGTTTGAGTTGATCCGAGCGATGGAACGTCTTAGATCAGAAGTAGAAGATTGAAGAACTCTCTTGAACTCTCTTTTCTCCCTTTTCTCTCTCTCTATGGCCGGCCAAGGGGTTGAATAATGAAGATATTTTGCTAAAAATCTGATTTTAGCTCCTATTTATAATTTTAAATACTTATCTCTAGTCGCGCCACACGCCCCTCGCCTTTTTCAGGTCCGTTTTTGCCTCGAAACGATTTGTTACATTTCGGATTAAGTTCAAATTAATCTTATTTGAACTTTTATTCAATTATACTTAAATTTTAGAATAATTATTATTGGGGACCTTCGTGAGGTCATCTGTCGCCCAGTCACCTTGAACGGCATGCAAAAACATTCGACTATCTCAAAAATCGACAGAATTCGTTTGGGTGGCTAGAATTCGCGATACGAATCCAACAGTGAAGTCTGTCGTGTCATACGAGGTCTATAGAGCACGTATTTCAATTTTTCATTATTATGACAAAATAACGATTTTGCCCTTTTGTAAAAAAAGTTCAAAATTTCCCAGGTTTTACATCTGCACACCCAACTTCTCTTTTCTTCTCTCTCCTCATTGATCACCATGGCTCCAAAAGTCCAAAGAGAGGTGTGAAAGGGATGAACAATGTTGTGGGCATGTCAGAGGATTGTGGGAGAACTGTCGGTGGGACCCTCAAGGCAGTAGAGTTTGCCTGTAAAATTTGGGTAGAATCAGTAAAGGGTTCCGGTACGCGTATTGGTACCCCGAACTACAATAGCCTCAGTGTATCGGTATGCATATCACTACAATTTAGCTGATTTTTTGATTTTTTTTTATTTATTCCTCTCCTAAGCTATCCTCAAGCCATCCTTTCATCTTCATCATCCTCAACCCATCTAGGAAGGCTTTAAGAAGCATCATTTGGCCCCTTTCATCTATAAACATAACAATTCTTCATTAATAGCTCAAATAGCACAAGTCCGCACATTTAATCCCCAAAAGCAAGTAAATAAAGAATGTATTAGCACATAAAGTATGAAATATTTTGTGTTAATCAACCCCTCTATGGAAAAAGTTCAATTGCTAAATGTCAAAGATCAAAGCGTCTCGGTGGTTGTGTAAGATGTGGTCGTACAGAGCATTTGAAACAATATAATTAGTGTGCGGAACCAATTTCGGGTCAAGCATCAAATCGTCTTTGGTGGATTAGGTATGGGCAAAGTAAGGATTATCTTGAGGCCCCATCCTATTCTACCCCAATGTTAACAAGATAAGTAGAAATAAAGTTAACCGTGTCACTGGTGTCACTGATCCAGACAGTTCTGACTATGAATCAGTATGATCAAATGAAATATGATTTTTGGAAGAATTGTACATAATTATAAATAAATGTAACTAACTATAAATTAATTAGGAAACTTAGTAAATAAGAAATAACTAATAAAATTAAAAAATTAAAACCACCAATTTTTTTACAAGAAAAAGAATGGTTAGCAAAGTTTTGTAGATTAGATAAAGTAGTATTTAAATTTGTAAACTGTAGGAATTTAAAAGAAGAAGAGCATAATTGCAAAAAATCAAAGATGTGGTCTGTAGTTGAATACCCAAAAACCAGTCAGGTAGCACCATCCATACGGTGGGCCTAGCATCCGAACGGCAGTGCCTCTATAAATGCCATCTCCATGCAAAAAGCCGGTCAGTTCAACTCCCTTCCAAGGAAAATTTGAAAATAGTCGAGATTCTCCAAGAAAAGAGCTCTCAAATTTGCAATATCTAACTGTTTTTCTTCAAATCTTCTCTGATTATTCTCTTACCCATCACATTTTGAAGCTATCTACCAATTGAAATCAATTGGAATGAAGTATTTGAAAAGAAATCAAGAAAAACATGGATTCAAGGCGACGAACGAGAGGATCTTCAAGTCGGGCACAACGAGATCAATCTCAACCACCTCAAGCACCTCCACAACAACCTGGACTAGGGAATTGTGACACCCCAAAATCCATGGGTCTTTTAGTAATCGTTGATAACCCATCAACAGTGAAAATATTCGTGGATATTGCATAACCCGACACCACATCAATCGCATCCTGGTAACCAGAATTATAACCCCACGTGTGACTCGTGTTCCATTAATCATTTAATCCAATCGAGGTCTAATGTGCCTCAATATACTTCATTTAATGACCATTCTTATCATTGGAGGGAAGGAAAACCTAGGCTAAATGCATGGAAAAACACCTTTAAAATATCAAAATTTTGGAAACGTACCGGTACGGTTTGCACTCTCTGGGCAGCATCTTACCGATACGCTTACCGGTACACTCTGTCGATTTTTGCCTGTTTCAACTAATTTTGATTTCAAACCCACTCCAAACCTTTGCAAATTCATCCAATACATGTTTGACATCATTTGCTATATAAAACTTGATACATACAAGTTCTATTACAATCATTTACATAAATTTACATGTCAAAAACTAAGTTTCCATAAATGTTTGACAAAAACTCAAAATAAGGCCACAAGTCGGCCTCTTCACCCTTGATGCTCTACATGGGAGCCATATACTAGTGTATTTCCCACACCTGAAATGTGTTCTCGTATAGGGTGAGCTGCGCTCAGTAGAATAATTTCTATAGAGGCTACTCCCCACCTAGACGCACATGAAATGCTTACATGCAACATTCAACAATCCATCACATTCCTAGCAAGAATATGCATTAAATGTTGGAATTCTTGATGTCATTCCATGGAATGAGATGAGACTCACTCATGCAATTCAACCCGAGCCCTTCCCGGCTCCTCAACACATGCAAGTGTCAATGTCTATGAATCCGTCACCCATGTTGCACATCGAATGACATTTACAATTCTAGGGTCTTTCTTGGGGTGGATGTTTATGGAGTTACACCTACGGAACCCAACTGACAAGGAATTCATGGACTTCCACCAACAGTTTTGCGTACACCGACACACTTTATGGACTCGTATACCAACAGAGTGTGTATTCATTCACCCGGTCTCTCACCCGATAGATCTTCTAGTCCCTTCTTGCTACCCCGACCCAACTTTTTATGCAATCATGCGACTCAACGGGATTTTCAATCCCTTCTTCAGAGTCCATTTATCAAATACCAATAGTGGCATTTCATTAACCATGCATACTCATGACTTATGCCCATGAATGTGATGCCAATATCATACTCAACATGTAATGAATGCCAAATGAGCAACATCAATCACATATCATCATATTCCATGGAAATTCATATCAAATGCATATAATTTTCATAAACAATCATCATGCTAACATATCATAAAGCATATGTTCACATATTATCAACAAGCCCCAAAATGTTATTTCAATTACATCAAAATAACCACTTCACTTATTCAATGCATTTAATCAAACACCTTCTAGGCACAAATCATGTTATCACATAATATTGCCAACACCACATCAAATATCATCATTCAAGGCATTTAATCAAACACCTTCAAGACAAACATATCATGTTAGTACACAAATTTTCCACCATATCATCAAGTATCAAGGAATCACATAAGTGGCTTCTACATATCAAATTCAAACTAGAATTTGGTTTAAGTATTTTATAGACTTGTTTCTTCATTTCCATAACCATATATATACATAGGTCCACATATATATATATATATATATATATATACACACACACACACCCCCAACCCTTGACCCATGGACACCATAGGATTGAAATAAACCAAAGTAGGAGAAACCCTACCTCACTTGAAGTGTGGAGAACTTTTAGAACACCTCTTAAGGCCAAAAACTTAAATTTCCCAAAATCAACTCTCTGGATCTTTGGTGAAATTCCTTATTTTTGGTATGTAGACGTAGCCCTCGTCAAGGTGATGACTTTAACTCATGACCCAATGGATTCCGACCAATGGAACTCTAAGAATCACAAGGAGAAGTCTTATTTTCTCCCTTTTCTCTCCCTTTTTCTCTCACATGTTGGAGGCTAATCTTCAGCAGATATTTTGTGTCCAAATATCTAATTTAAGTCCCTATATATAATTTTCTAAGGTTGGCACTAGTCGCGCCGAGTGTCCCCCCTTGTTCGGGTCCGTTTCTGCCCCGAAACGATTCATTTCATCTCGATTTAAATTCAAATTAATTTTATTTGAACTTTTATTCAATTATAAAAAAATTTAAAATTTTTATTTTTGGGAACCTTTGTGAGGTCATCAGCAACCCAGTCGTCTTGTAAAATGTGAAAAATTCGACTATCTCAAAATTCGACGAAATTAGTCTGGGTGACTAGGTTTTGCGATACGAATCCAACGGTGAAGTCCGTTGTGTGATTCGAGCTCTAGAGAGTATGTATTTCTATTTCGCATTATAATGGCAAAATGACCATTTTGCCCTTTTTTGAAAAATTTCAAATTTTTTTGGGTTTTACAGAAATATCTTCAATGAGGTGATATTTGATAATTTTGAACAAGAAGCCTAATATGATGCTAATTTTCTGACTAAAACTACCATTTTTGAAAGGTGAGTTATTTATGATGATTTTGAGAACATAGGAGTAAGACAAATTCTTGTTGATAGAGGATGGTTACATTATGTTAGATTTGTTGCTCCTGCTTATGACTGTTTAGTTCGTGAATTCTATAGTAATGTTTGAGATAATTAAAGAAAGACAATTGTGTGTGTTCATATGGGATATTGTGTTTTAAGTTACACTGACATTCTCCGCGATATCTTTACATTGAATTACCTGATTTGAATGTCATAGGGAGAGAAGTGATGGGTAATCCAGAGTTTATTTGGGGTAGACCAAATAAATACATAAAACAAGGGGATCTGACAGACAAATATCAAATTTTGAATTTGATAACAGTGAACAGTTTGTTATCCTGTGCCCATATTCACTTGGGATGGGGCACACATTTGATTTGCCAAACTTAATTATGGAGCAAATGTTGCTTGTTGTGGATAGTTAGAAACCCTCACCACCTCCACCACAAGATGAACCATTCCCAGTACCAGGAGAACTTTTCTCACAAGAACAACAACAAACACAAGAGGGGCAGTCATATGTGCTAGTGGATGACAGAATTAACAGACAAATTTTGCTAGCATTTGAAACCAATGTTAATCAACTCAATCCACGTATGGATGATTATGAACAGAATCAAGATGAGATTCTAAGGCTACTGAGAAAACGTTTCGATGGAGGACCATCTACTTCCTAAAGATTGGAAATTCTACAAAAACTTTGCTATCTTTCACTCAGCTTTTTAATTATGCACTTTTACTTTAATTTATGTTTTGCACTTGTTTGTTTTGAACTTTTGTTTGTTTCAAATTTAGGTGTGTTTAAGTTGTTTTCGTTACTTATGAAACTCATATTTTAAAATTTAGGAAGACTATTTCTGTAACGCCTCCATTTTTCTCTTCTTTTTGGATATGTTAATTGATATAAAAATACCCAAATAAAAATAACAGAGCGCTAATTGTCTTAATAAAATTTCATTTATCAACATCATCTTCCAATACCAATAAATCAACCAATACAATTAAAACATCAATTACATCGACATCTCCTCGTCTTTAATACTCTGATTATCTCACTCCGATCTTTTCTCTAAAATCAACCTAAAAATATTAAATAAAGCAGGGAAGTATACAATATGACGAGGAAAATATATGTTCAAGGACATTAAATACCAAATAATCGAGTATCACAAAGTATCTCAATCAACAGATACAAATATCAACTTTATATATCACATGTCATGCAGAATCTTAACACAGATCTGACACCTCACCAATCATCCCACCTCAACCCAATCTCATGGGTCCCTTGGTTGGCGATGCATCGGTTATTAGCTGCCACGATCATGTCTCAATATCCGCAGAACACGATCGATGAGATCAAGAACATGATCAATGAGATCAAAATATTCAAAGATATTTAATAAAAATTCTAAAATAACATTAGCACAAGTTGGAAAACAAATCAGAGGATAATCAAAGAAATACTCTTTGCAAAGAGATTTAAGGAGAGCATATTGCATACCACCCTGTACCTCAAATGACTTCGATAACTCTAATTTTCTTTTCATTCTTCTTCCTCTCAGTTAGAACTAAAAACAACCACCAAGATTTATTTTTTCTCTCTCCCTCACTTCCTCATTTTTCTCGGCATCAAGAAGACAAACATATCATATTTTTCTTCCTTCTCTTTTATTATCCCTCACTCTAGGTTTCCAAAAAGCAAGAACACACACACATACACTGGTTTATGAATTAAACACACTCACTTTACTACATATTAAAGCGCGCACACACACACACACATACGGGTTTATGAATTAAACATGCACACACTTCTACACTTAAAGTACACACACGCACACAAATTTTCCACACCTAGTTAAACACACACACCCCCACATAAAATAGCTCATTACCTTAGTCTTGACACTTGTATAAAGATATTTTATGCACTTTAATAATTCTATTTGCCTCCCCCAAATTCTTAAGTGATTTCAAAATCAACCGAATACTATTTTCGTACACCAAATTTCATCTAATAAATAATTTCACATAATTGAAATTTGTCCCCATAATTATGCTTAAACTACTTCTAAAAATTTGGGATCTCACAATTTCATATGATTTACAATTGAATTAAGTTAGTATTTGAATACCTTGCAAGAATAGTCTTATTCTGATCACATAGGATTTTTATATTTTAGTTGTGTATTATCTAAATATTTTTATTTAAACTTATTCTTAAAAGCAACATTAGATCTCTTTATTGTTAAAAACCTTATGAAATATTCTATTCTTTGCATATGTAGTGTTGATGTAAAACCTAGTGCAGATTTTGAACCAATCTTTCTTGGAGAGAGATTCTACATCTACTCAAATACAAATCTTCGATTCAGCGGATAATTTTTCTATGAATAATCTCAGTAGTTTTGTTTTGATTAACAATTATTGAATTATATTATTAGCATTGTCCTTGAATTTTTATTTATAAGAAATACAAATATATGATTTCTAGAAAATGATCTTAGGCCATCTTTGATTAATCTTGAGCTTTAACCATTTCTTTTACAAAATTATATCCTTACTCAGCCGTGATTGATCCTATTAAAATAAATTACCCGAGCCATATATGAATATATATTAAACTAACTCTACTACATAATTTTCTTGCACCCTCTTCTAAATCAGTAGGATACGAAAAAGAAGAAGAAGAAGAAGAAGAAGAAAAGGTCGAAAAGGACAAGGAAAGGCAAAAGAATGATCATTGTTCAAAGAAAAGAAAAATCTAAAAAAAAATTGCAAAAGAAAGAAAACAGCCAAGAAAGTGAAAAATGGAAAGAATAAACATACAAAGTCTTAGAAAAGAAGAGGTGTGCCCCAATATTAAAGGTAGCTTTTGAATCCCACTAACATTGGTTCTTAAACCCTAAACCGATGGACACAGTACAACCCTACTAAGTCCTTTTTTATTCTAGAAATCATGCATTTGTATTAATCCTATTAGTCTAAAAAGAGAAAAATGTTAAGAATATGTTTAATATAGTGTTAATACCCTTTCATGAGATTGTGTCAAATTCCAGTTTTATTCAAATAACTGCTCTTTTTGATTATCTACATGTGAAATTATTCGCTTTGTTAATTATACTCCACTCACATGTAATTCTTGAGAACAGTCGCTATAACATGTGTTTTTTTTTTTTGCTGAGTGTATTCCTTGAAAGGATTGACATCAAGACTACCATGAAATAGGGTAATATTTCTCAAGTGATTTCTGAGAATAAAGTAATCACTACACACACACATAAGTTTTTAAAAAAATATATAGATAATTTCACAACTAACGTGTGTTACTCTTATAGTAATCAAAAAAGGAACTATTTTGGCAAGACAGAAGAAATATTAATTTAATTATGTTTGTGAAAAATATGAATTATGAACTCCTAACTACGGAAGTTTGTAGGTAGCTTCATTGAAAACCTTCACGAGACAAAACTCGTCCACTAGGGATCACTTAGGGGTTTAAACTCTCCGAAAATGATTTTACCTCTGTTTGTATTATATTTTCATTTTGTTAATAATTTTTATAGTTTACTAGGGACTAGTAAAATTTATGTTAGGGAGTGCGATTAACCCTAATTAGTATTAGAATCTTCAAACAAGTAAAATTGGTAAGATAAAATAACTAAAACCTATCAATTAGAGTCAATTAGGGTTTGTGCGTAAATTAGGGTTTTAATTGTGTTATGCCTGCAATTTCAGGGTCTGATGCGAAATTACCAAAAAATACAAGGAACAATGTATTAAAGCTTAAAAGAGCAAAGGACCAAAGGGTAATTCAACCAAAGAAAGAGTCAGCACTTAAAAAGATAAGCATCTAGCAAGGCTCCACTGTCTGGACGGTGGCCAAAGTCGGCTCAAGCAAATCCTCCACCTCATGCTTCCTTTTTTCCTATATGTATGCATGCTCTTCTTCAGTTGAAGAGGAGGCTAGGCTTTGAGGGAGCTCTAGAGAGAAATCCAAATAAGAGAAAAGAGAAAGTCCTATACACACTCCGGTCTGTGCTACTCACAAGTTAACATTCTGTATTTCTACAATTATGTGTTATCTTTCTATTCGGATAATTGAACTGTCTTCATCTTTTTGTCTTAACTGATACGAAAGGTGATTGTATTTCATATGTTCCTTGCGAAAGAAGTGTCTGAGTCAATATTTTAGTTATAGTTAAAATGAAAACTACCCACACTCCTTGCTTGTCTGTAGTAATGGGGTGTGAGTAGTTACTTCTATCCTCCAGTGAGAGGTGAACATATGTATAATATTGGTTAACTTCTGAAAATGCTGATGTTTCATTTATATATATATATATATATATATATATTGTACACTCCATGTGTGATACAGTGATGTACGTAATATCGGTGTTGTGCCTGAAATTATGTCATCGGTGTATTATCAACTTGCTGGTTAAATATCTACGGTGTTCCTATCGGTATGGCTTGACCTCCACCAGAGCACTGAGGATATTCTACAGATGCATGGTTCAAAACCTAAATGATCCTCATGAATGGTTTGTCCTTTTAAGTTATTAGGGTTGTTTAACTTATATACATAATAATATTGCCAGTCGAATATCTACGGCGTTCCACGGGTATGGCTTGACCTCCAAAGGCACTGAGAATTTTTAACTGATATATATATATATATATATATATATATATATTACAGATGACCTATTGAATAATTCAAGTGATCCTCATGAATGACTTGTCCTCATGGTTTACTCGGATTAGTCAATTGGCACATCTATAACCCACTAACCTAAGAAGTTGCTGAGTTATGACTTAATACCGCCAACTAACCTAAGAAGTTGTTGTGTTATGGTTTATTACTTACGCAAATACTATCATGAGGTCAATTGAGTAATTCAAGTATTCCTCATGAATGGCTTGTCCTTCTAGTTTACTTGGATTAATCAATTGTCATGAATACCACCAGCTAACCTAAGTAGTTGTTGTGTGATGGTTTATATACATCAGACATATCAGTTAACTTTCTAGTAACATGGAAGTTAATTGTTGTAAGGTAGAATTTCTAGTACTTGACCAATCTAATGCATATGGGATCCTTAAACTGAAGGATACTTTTTATATTGTTGTCTTCAAACATTTAATCTAAAAATTTATGTTTAATTAAAGTAGTTATCAATCTAAGCTCACATCATAAGCTATCACATGATGTCCTATTCGAAATAACAACTTCACTATCTTTATTTTATTTCCTAATTATTAAAACTTTTCATGGGATCAATACTTGAACTTAAAACCAATAAAACTATAATTCGACCACTTAAACTTGGGTGTATAACATAAATCAAATCACAAAATAAAGTGCGAATCAACCCCCAAAACCCTTGAAAAACCTCAAACCCTAGGTTAACCCATCACTACCCAAACCTCAAAACTCCACCCATTTCCAATTTCCACCTAAAATAAAGCAACCCAAACTCATTCCCACCTAAAAAATCTTCGTTCTCACAAACTCACTCAAACTTTTAAAAGCACTAAACACCTCAAATCCGAGGACAATGCCTCCATGAATGTAGCATCCTTCCAGGCGTCAAGAGATCAATCAAAAGCCAAACATGGTGGAAGAATTCATCGTGGAAAGAGAGGGGAGACTCATTGTGCGAAAGTACTATAGAACTCGCTTCCCCAACGCCCTCAAGGCAGACAGTTATAAAAATTTCTACCGAGAACAAAATGTGGTTTGTGAGCGGGATGTGGTGTTGATGGATTTTTCAGAGTTGGGGATTTTTGAGAATTTTGAGAGGAGGAGATGGATGTTATACTTGATAAACGACGGAGAGGCCGTGATTGACTTGGTGCGAGAGTTCTACTCCAAAGCCGAGATCATCAATAGGGCAATCAAAACATATGTAAGGGGGAACGATATTGATGTACATGAGGAGTACATCCGGGAGTTGAGATAAGAGGTGCCTCGGGTACCAAGACCTACCTACCCCCCGAGAAAGAACGTGGCCATGAATGTTAGGGGCCGGAGCTAACGGGGATGGCTACTTTTTCTTGGGCGGGGCAGAGATTTCTTCGACAAGGGGAATTGGTTGATAAATATAAAATGTTGAATTTGATTATGGTTTCAAACCTCGCCCCAATCGAACGAAAGAATGAAATCCTCCCCGAGATGGCCCGGCTACTATATGCAATTGGAAGGGGCCAAAGCATAAACCTCCCCTCACTCATTTTGATCGAGGTGATGAAGGGGTGTGACGTGAAAAGAAGCTCACTCTCCTTCGGCACCTTGGTCACATAAAATATGCAAGGACCACGGGATTAAGGTGAAGCAAATAGGGCCAATGAAAAAGGCTTCCTTTCGGAGGAGCCAAAGTTATAATGGAGGCCCGGCGACTAGACAGGATGTGCCCCCTACCTGAGGCACTGATGAAGTGCAAGCCGTGTTAGACGAGTAGGAGGAGAGAGAGTGAGATGTTGAGAGAGACCAGGCTCAGACATAGGAGACAAGACACAACACTAGCACCCAGAGATCACTACGAGAGATTATGTTCGGCATCGAGGCCAAGCAGGATGAGATTCTCCGACAGCAAGAGGAGATTCTCAGCCTTCTGAGGGGTAGCGCTGGTGGAGCAGGTGGAGAGTAATAGAAGGATATTTCTTTTCTTGATAGTTTGTGTGGATGAGTTTCTTCTTTTGTGAATGATTTGAATCCTTTTTTGTGATAAACTATCTTATGTTATGAAATGAATGGTTCAGTTTTATCACTTTTATCTTTTTAAATGCTTGTGTAGAATTAGCATTATATTGATTGTTAATGAATGATGAAACAAAGGTGGATTCTGAGACTATTTGTTAAAGTAATTACTCACATGATCGGTTTGACACCTGACTTAGCAATCTAAACTTATCACCACATATCCTTGAAAAATGGTATTTTTTATGTGCTTAAAATGTCAAATATAAATTGATATTCGTTATTCTTATGGTACAAGATGATTAGACTCGAAAATGAAATTGATGTATAACCAACATTCTTTGAGAAACCTGACATACTCAGTGGAGATGACAAAAAATATCATGGTAAGTTTCAAGCCTTGCAATACTTTTGAGAGACGGTCAACATTTACTCAAGTAAGGTCTTTTACTCTCAATTTTTGAATAATCTCATTAAACTTGCTTAGCAACAAAAGTGATCTATTGACATGTCCCACAAGGAATCTGTTCATACGACATACATGTGCAAATACTTGAGAAAGATTTTAGGTCATGTTTGATTTGATTTTGAGCCTTAGCCATTTCATTTACAAAATTACCCTTAGTTAGCCATGCTTGAGCCTTCGATGAATGACTTCTTTTTTAAAGAAACCCATATGATAACCAAGTCACAGGAAAATATACTTGACATACCTTTGCTATCTAATTTTTTTACACCCTCTTATATATCAATATGATACAGAAAAGCAAGAGCAAGGAAAAAGACTATGGTACCTGCTATTCAATGAAAAGTCAGTGGAAACAATTGAAAAAGAAAAGAAATAGATAGACAAAATATTGCCAAGAAAGTGAAAAATGAGAAAAATGAAAGATAGAAATACCATTTCTAGGCAAAGTGTCGAAAATCTAGAAAGAGGTGTGCTACACTCCATAATGAAAGGATAGATTTTGAATACCATTGACGTCATTTCGTTAGCCATTGACCTCTTTCCACATTACAACCTATAAAAAGCCCTAATTGATCTCAAGTTTGATGCATGTGTAGATCGTCAACCAAAAGTTAGGGTATGTTAAATAGTATTCCTTTAAATTGCATCAATATTCTTCCATGAGATTATGCCAAACATGATTAGTTTGCTTCCATACAACTTCACTCTCATACTAATTGTGCATGTGATTTTTTCGATTGGCCATGATCTGATCACATGCCCTTTGAGAGACAAGTCCCTATAATCAGAGCAATTTTTTGCTGAGAGCATTCTAAGAGAGGTTTGTAAAATCAAAGCTATCCATGGAAGGTGGTAAAATAGAAATATTGTTATATAACAATTCTGACTACATATCAAAGTTATCTTGCTAGAATGATCATTCTGACTACATAGAGAATTCCAAATGCCAATGCACCAAGTGCCAATTTTTTCATAGAACAAATACCAAAGAAAGAGGAGTGTGCATGAGATAAGTCAAAATTAAGGGATAGGTGTCCCAACGATCATGATGCTAACTTACTTTAACCAGTAATCTCAGTTACACATCTATTCGACTGAAGTTTGTGGGTAGCTTCACTGAGAACCCTCACGAGACAACACTCATCCACTAGGGTAAACCCAAAGGTTTAACGGCTTGTTGTACACGCTAAATGTAACCGGATGACCTACAAAAATGGCATTGATTCACATTCAATTGTTGTTGTATTACTGGAGACTAGCAATATTTAGGTTGGGGGTGTGATTAGTAGTTAAAATTAGCATATTAATATGATTTTTAAGACTAATTATACTTTGATGGAGTTTAAATGATGATATTTTAGGACATAAATTGAACAAAGGTCCAAAGACAATGAGTATCAAACTTTCATGCAACACTAGCATGCCCCGGAGCAAAATTGGAGAAGCTTGGAACAAAGCAAGAACGTTCAAACACCAACTCAAGTTTGATCGTCCCCTTGAACATTTTGAGGACTGGGATGCTAAGATATGGCCTGTTGCAGTCATTAAAGAAAACACTGAGGTACTTGAGTACCACGTTCGAATGCCAAATCACGTTTGAACATTGTCCTAAATTATTAAAGGTTGCTAAGTGAAAAGTCAAGTTGTACATGGAATGAGGAAATTACTCTCATAGAAGACCACAGACCACTCGAGTAGGAAGATTAGACCCCATCTGGCATTCAAACGCTTATCAAGCAAAGATATAAGCAACGTTCGAAAATGCCAAACATCGTCCGAACGCTTATCAAGCAAAGACAGAATCAATGTTCGAACACCAGACAACATTCGAACATCATCCCCAGACTGGCTGTAAAGTTGTTGGCTTTCGCTTGGATTTTGGCAGCCTTGCATTATTCTTTCACACTCCCTTGCCCCCTCCTCTTTGCCTATAAATACTCCCATTGTGGGAGCTTCAAGGGATGGGGATTGGCACTAGATCAACATTTCTTAGCATGTTTGTCTTAGACTTAGTTTTTCAATTACTTGCAAAGAGGGAGATAGATCATCTTTTGGTTGAGGAGGCAACCCTCCAAAAGTGGCTAGCTTTCTTCTAATTTCAATATTTGTTTCATTACTTCCATTTCTTAAGCTTCTTTCTTCCCATAGAGGAGCGAAACTCTTTCATTTTTCTAGAGCTTTGAAAAAGTCGTGAAGGGTGGAACATGATTCACTTGTTCTTCATCAAAGATCGGCTCCTTATGTATTGTGTTTTACTTTGTACTTCCTTTATTTGGAGGGATGAGCATCACTCACTTTTCTAGCTTTACCAAAGCCATGAAGAGTGAACAGTTTCTCATTCACTCTTTAGTAAGAGGTGATGAACATGTATAAATTATCTGGAAGTTATATCTGTACATTTTCAATTATGCTTAATGCTTTATATTCCCCTTGCTTATTGAATGATTTATTGCATCAAACAAAGCTAAGGTACTTTGTATAACTATGAGTACTTTCTATAACATAGATTACCCTTGCATAGAAAGACTCATTGGTTCAAGGCATGTACCCCCGTTAGATCTTCATGACTACCCTTCAATCTTCACCATTATTGTGCTTCAATTAAAGAATGAAAATAGAATTTTAATGCCATGGTTGGATGCCTTGTAGAAACACTTGCTTGTTTGTAGACGGGTTAAGTCTCGACATAGACAATTCTCGTAAACTTTTAGAAAGACATTGGAACCATGCTCTTAAATCTCACAATCCACCTTTATCTTTTGATTAACTTGATGTTGACATAGGGGTTAATTGAGTTATCAAGCACAAGCATAATAAACCGCATAATTAACTGCATGTCCAGATCCTCGAATTAAAGAGTGACCTTTTTACATTCGTAATTATCTAATATTTTGTCTAAAAAACCTTCTTGGAAAAGAATCTCATATTCTGACCAGGAAATCTCAAAACTCAAGGGTTACAATCATTTGGTATCCACCACCGCTTACTTTGAAACACCAATAATAGTTCCCTGTGGATTCGAATTCGGACTCAATCGGATTATTACTACAGTTTGGCCGCCTGAACTTGGCTGTACACATTTCGGATCAAGTCACATAGGACCCCCTGTTTTAGGGGTATCACACGTATGGACTATTTTTAATATAAAATTAGAAGTTGTTAGATGAGTAAGGATAAATGGACCCGGTGCTTGATGAAAAACCTTGTTGTTTCCTAACCTCTAAACATCACCCTTTAGCATGTGTAGTTTATGGATAACGGGGAGTGTCACTCTCCCTTGGGATGATGTCAAAAGCAAGGGCAAGGAGATGGAAAAATGAAATGCGTGTGAACAAAAGTGCTCTCCAAGCGCAATGAGTCTTTTTCTTGTCGTGTTTTACTTGGAAGAGTATTCCATGGTCGTCTCCTCAGGGAAGAAAAGTTCAAGTGTGTGAAGGTGATTTTTTGAACAAAAGAAAAAGGGAAAAGTGTAAAATCTTTTGTTTGGGTTTTGGTGTTTGAAGTTTGTAAATGAAAATGCAAGAAAACAAGTGTTGGCTAATCCAAAGGGGTCATTCCAATGGGAATACCAAATCAACTCCAAGCTTCCTCTAATGATGCATAAATGAATGATTGATTCGTGGGAAGCTACGGACGAGATGAAGGTGAGGATTCAAGCATACACCGTAACAATGCCTACGGTGTATCAAGAACTCACAACCAAATGGAGGTGAGGATCTAAGAATAACCTACAACTAGGCCTATAGGATATCAAAGACTCTCAACCCATTCAAACCAAACCACCATACACCGAATGGAGGAAAGGAGAAGAGTTGGAATGGAATCCCAAGAGGAGGTCTCCCTTGGATTGGCCAACTAAAAATCTAGCTACTCATACTAAAAAGAAAGACATGCATAATGTAAAGAGATAAATTGAAGACATGAAGCATGAAACTTAAATTAAGGCAAGAAATTTTAAGCTATGAAGAAAAATATACAATACCCATTTTAATGCTAGGAAATTAAGAACACTTAAAACAACAATGGTGAAAGCTAAAGTAATGCATTAAACTAGAAATGAACTTGCAATAAATGACATTAAAGACTTTAAACAAAGTTTAGAAGATCCTTACAAGACATTGGAATGAAGAAAATGCAAAAATATAAACTTATAGCACTATTCATCTTCTTCTTCCTCGAACTACCGCTAAGTTTAGGTAGCCACACCTCGCTATGCTGAAGAATGCTGAATATAAGGTTGGGGAGCCTTGAATTTTCGTGCATGGTGGTCTCCCCTAGGTGTGTGAAAGGCCTTCCATCAAGAGGGGCTGAATTGAATGCATTGGATAGGCTAGGAAGAACTAGCCTACAACTCCCTGGTAGCCCACTTCCTCTCCCATCCTCTTTGAATGCCAAGCCTCAAAAGTCTTCAAATTGTGTAAGGTAGGCATGGAAATGTTGGAGGCCAAGTGGGAGAAGTGTAGGTGGGTCCCCCTAGCAAGTGGAGATGAGTTGTAGGTGTTCTGGGCACTCTAGGCAACAACTACCGACAAGTTTTTAGTGCTTTACCGGTAGTTTTTAGCTACTGGAGTTTGAACTACCGGTTGGCCATACTGGTAGGTTACCTGCTCTGGACCAGTGTTTGTAGAATTATCATAACTTTTGATCCAACCGCCCATTAAGCTGAAATTTTGACACAATGTAGAATACATCCATATCTACAACTTTCATGTTTTTCACCTTTTCAGATTAGAAGTGGATCATGGTCAAAAAGGAGAAAAACAGCGGTACTGTGTCAAAACTTTGGGAAACTAGTGGGCTAAACCATCCAAATTCCATTTCTCTTTGTTTCTTTACCTTCCAAGCCTACCAATCCTCATTTTAATGTGTCCATGCCTTCACCACACATCCATACATAGTTGCAAGGTTCTAAAATACATCATTTACACTATAATTACCTGCAACATAAAAAATTCAACATTATTTATAATTTCGGCTAACTCTAAGTACTTAGATGCAAAAGTTGAGTTAAAATATTATGCAATATTATGCGTTTATCACTCGGTGTGGTCAATGTTGTATATTGGACCTTGGATGGGTCATGTGATTGTATGATTGTACATCTTGTGTTTTGGATGGAGCCCCTCGTACAAATGAGACTCTGCCTGAATTTTGTTAAATTATGGATTCTAGTAAATGGGGCATAATGGCGTGATATCGAGTTACATGGTATCCATGGGTATTTCGCGGATTGATGGGTGATCAACGAGTTGACAAATGACCCCTGGTTTTTTAGGCGTCAAAGCTTGGTATTAGTGCTTAGGTATACGATTTACCTAGGACTTGAGGGGTATGGGTCTAGACCATTTTATTTATTGTGCATTTCTTGCTATGTGCTTTAAATGCTGCATGTTATGTGTTATTTATTATGTGAAGTATATGCATGGTGAAATGTATATGGAAAAGAGACACTAAGGTTAAAGAACATAACCGAAAAAGAATTAACGGGATGGTTCATGATGTAGATGTCTACTAGTTGGTGGCACTTGCTCTACTAGTGAGACAAGGAGAGAAATATCAAAGTTTAAACTTGACCCAATCTTGGGATACTAATTTAGTTCTCTATTGCTATTTGACATGTTTGTAGATGGTGATTCGCACTTTTTAGTGTGTCTGAATTATATTATTATATTACACCTAAGTATAAGTGGTCGAATTGTAGTTTTCTCGATTTTAAGTCCAAGTATCGATCCCACGAAGAGTTGTAGTAATTAGAACTTAAAATAAAATAAAAGAAACAAAAGTGTTGTTTGAAGTAGAATATCGTTTGATAGCTTGTGGTGTGAGCTTAGCTTGGTAACTAATTCAACTTATAAAAAATAAAGACAGTGCGTAAATAAAACAGATAACTGACAAGAAATTAAAAGATACCCTTCAGTTTAGGGATCCATATGCTTTGTATTGCTTAAGTTACTGGAAATGCTACCTCACAACAATTAACTTCCATTTTACTGGAAAGCTAACAGGCAAGTCTGATGTATATAAACCATAACACAGCTGCTTCTCAAGTTACACTGGTGGTAATACTGTAACGCCCCAAAATACACCCTGGACGGCATTACATTTAATAACCATTCATACCATGATAGCACTAAGATACACCATTACTAAAGAAGACTTCATAACAATGAGTCATAACCTTTACATCAATATCCCAAAAGAATATGCCATCTTTGGCCTTTTACATTCCCAAATGAAAATTTACTATTATAGCGCAGCGGAAATTACAAAAGAAACTAGACTACACAATGTCCAAAAGAATTTTCTAGTCTAGTACAAAAGAAACTACGACTCTAACTATCCACCTCGGGATCTAGGTTCCCCTAGAGTGGAGCCTCCCAATGTCCCGGCTCATCGATATCGAGATCCTCCTCTAGCCCCAAATCTGAAAAATGTAATTGTAGGGGATGAGCACGAAGCTCTGTAGCAAAATCTTCCCAAACTCAAACAAGGTTTATAAAAACGTATAAAATGGGTGGTCTCATTTCAGAAATAGCATACCTAATGTTTGAAGTAAAATGAGGACATTTAACAACGGATCTCAAGTTTAAATAACAATACTAATAGCAATATACTATAACAACCAATTCCCATAAACATCCATTTCAGAAATATCACTATTTTTCAATGCATGATATACTATTGTTCTCTTAGGAATGAGCATCCTTACAAGGAACCTCTCACCCCCTCCCCCCCAAGGTTTGAGTTATTCAAGCATCCTTACAAGGAACCTCTTGATAATGTCACAAATTGTCCCCTCTTGGCATGAGCATCCTTATAAGGAACCTCTAACCCTCAAGGTTTGAGTTATTCAAGCATCCTTACAAGGAACCTCTTGATAATGTCACCAATTGTCCTCTTTTG
>CM042193.1:27069550-27093721 GCA_023539305.1 Ilex asprella | reverse complement strand
AAATAGACGACCTTGGGTATTTATAAGGCTAAAATTGGACCAAGGTCACGACATTAAATGTCCAGATTTTTATCGGGTGTACCGGTACCCGGTACCGGTACCAAAAACCTTCTGGAATCGGGGTACCAGTACTCGGTACCCGGTACCGGTACTACTCAGCAGACAGATTCTTCCTCCGTCTTTCAAGTTTTCAATGCACTTCATGTTACCTCTCCCAAAGTTTTTCGACCTTCCGGGTTCAATGGAAACATTATTTTGCCCTAAAAACATTTAGGTACTTATCTAAGAAACTAAATTCCACTCCTCAAACATCTTTGAAGCTTAACTTCCCAAATTCATTTGTTTTCCAAGTCTTCATTTCTAATGTTTTAATCTAGGTGATTCATTCTTACATCATTATACACATCTTTTATTTCCACAATGATTATATTTCATATAACTATATGCATTTTTAAAAGAAAATACGGGGTGTTACAATTTTGTAACACAGCTGCTTCTTAGGCCTCACTGGTTATAAATATGCCAATTGATTAATCCAAGTAAATTCGCAGGTTGTGTAAATTATCTCCCAGCAACTTGTCAGGTCAGCTGGAAGTAAGAAATCATAACACAGCAACTTGTCAGGTTAGCGGTGTTTAGATATGTCAACCAGACGGAATACTGGAATTATTCAATAGGTTCTCATGATTGCAAATGCGTATAAATAAGCCATAACCCAGTCGATTATTAAGCTATGCTGGTGGTATTATATATCATAACCCAAAAAACTTCTTAAGAAAGCTGGTTACATAATCGCCAGTTAAACAGCCTCAGTATTCCAGTGGAAGCAGAGCTATACCAATTGGAATACCGTGGTTGTTAGACTGTCAGTAATATAGATATATATTGAACAACGTATATAACCGCCAGTATAAACTGTCAGTCTAGTATATAAATTGAACAACGTATATAACCGCCAGTTAAACAGCCTCAGTATTCCATTGGAAGCAGAGCCATACCAATAGGAACACTGTGGTTGTTAGACTGTCAGTAATATAGATATATATTGAACAACGTATATAACCGTCAGTATAAACTGTCAGTCTAGTATATAAATTGAACAACGTATATAACCGCCAGTTAAACAGCCTCAGTATTCCAGTGGAAGCAGAGCCATACCAATAGGAACACCGTGGTTGTTAGACTGTCAGTCTATAATATATACATATATTAGTATAAATATATAAATAAAACATCAGCATTTCCAGAACTCAAGCAATATTATACATATGTTTACCCTAGTTTAAAGGGTATAAACTACTACTCACGCTCCATTGCTATAGAAATGCTAGAAGTGCGGACAGTATTCATTACAACATAAATCAAAATATAGCTTCTTTCACAAGGAACACTTGAAACACAACCACTTTTATTATCATTCAAGACACAAAAGTGGCGACAGTTCAATTATCAGAATAGAAAGATTACAACAGAAATGTAGAACACACACCGGTTATTTCTCTCTCTTTTCTCTCTTTTCTTCTTTTCTTTGGAGCTTGGAGGCCGGCTGGTTTTTGGAGGATAAGGGGCTGATTTTGATTGTTGGAGATTATAGGAAAGTTAAGTGGAAAGGTTAGGCATTGTAAAGGGTAGTGTGGAGGAGAAAGGCTTGGAAGAGGAATTGGTTTGTAAAGAAGGAAATCAGCCCCTATTTATAGGGGAGGGGGGGCTTTAGGAAGGTCTTTACAACCTTTAGGAAGGTTTCTACAACCTTTAGGAAGGTCTTAGGTGTCGCCGTCCGGAGCTGCCACTTTGCAACCTTTAGGAAGGTTTTTACAACCTTTAGGAAGGGTTAGGTGTCGCCCTCCGGAGCTGCCACTTTGCAACCTTTAGGAAGGTTTTTACAACCTTTAGGAAGGGTTAGGTGTCGCCGTCCGGAGCTGCCACTTTGCAACCTTTAGGTAGGATTTTACAACCTTTAGGAAGGGTTAGGTGTCTTGCTTCCATTGGTCCACATGTTGTCTCCTTATTGGTCCAAGTGTCGTGCTTCCGTTGGTCCACATGTTGTCTCCTTAGTCCTTCGTGATTTTCAGCTTTACAAAATTGTCTTGTATTTTCCAGTATTTCTACTTTTGACCCTGCAATCTTGAAAATAAACTATTAAAAACTCTAATTCACACCCTAAATATAATTCATAATATTTAATTATTTCATTTTTACAAAAGTGAGTACTTATCATTTTAATTTACACATAATTTAGGTTTAATCAGATGGCAAATAGAGGAAGGGGACGTTGAGGCGGTGGGCAAAACAACAACCAGCCACCATCGACCTTTGACCAACAAGCATTTATAGAGGCTATGGGTATGATGGTTGCTAACCTAGCACATGCAAGCACCAATATGAGCCAAGGGGCTCAAGCCATCCAAAGGAGTTTGAGTTCCATGGACCACCAACATTCATGGAAAAAGTAGAAGACATCTAGCCCACAAGGGTCATTGGGGTAGGACCAAAGCTATCAAGGTCAATCCCAGGGTTAGTCTTCTCAAAGAGTGAAGGGTTTTAAGGGGACGCATCGAGGGTTTTAATACATGTTTTTATTGTCAACAATTGAGCCATGTGAGGAAGAATTGTCCCCTGAGGCAAAGCTTGTAGAGTTCCAAGATGCCTCAATCACAGTCGTTAATAGGACTCACACAAGCACATGGTATTCCTCCCCTTCCCATTATGGACCAAGAAAATCTATTCCAACCACAGAGTGTTGCACAAGCCCTCACTATTTCGCATATGAAGACTCCAAAATCAGGCCGGATAAGCCAGAATGTGGGCCAAGCCCAAGAACAGGACTCTCAAGCGACAACATCGGGGACCTAGAAGACGGTCTTTGACGTTGCACCATAGAGTGAGCTGATGGATCATTTGACGACCCATAATACATCTCCTATTCCTTATTTATGGGCACATGTGTCATTTGATTTCAGCATGTCACCTACCATCATTTTCACGTTCTTGTGCATGATATAGATTTAGATATTGCAACCCTAGAAGAGTCCTTATGTTTTGATCAGATATTTGGGTTGTGAGTTAGAGATATCTGGGATTCTACTCACTGTGGTCCTTTGGGTCATCGACATGTAAGAGTTTGGTGTCATCCTTGGGATGGATTAGTTGGTGGCACACCAAGTCGTCATTGATTGTGATCGGAAGAGGGTCACTGTTTGCACACCGGAGGGTGTTTGTTTAAAGTTTTAGGGGAAAAAGCACGATGTTTTCTCCAAGTAGTGTATGATTCTTATTGGCACGGGCAGTTGATGGGTTGGCTAGCAAGCCTTACCCTAGAGGACGAAACGAGATAGAAGTAGGGTCTACCTCAGGTGGGTTGTGAGTATGAGGAGGTTTTTTCCAGATGAACTACCAAGATTACCTCCACATAGGATGAAGACTTCACTATTAAGTTGCACCCTAGTACATCGCCTATTTATATGACTCCGCATAAAATGGGACCAGCAGAGTTGCAAGAGCTTAAGGTTCACTTGAAGGGGAGGCTTACTTTAGCTCCTATTTTGATAGTCCCAAAGAAAGGACAAAGGTACACAGTGTATTGTGATGCCTCTGAGGACGAACTTGGATATGTGTAGATATTGTCCATCAGGGATCGGGTACAGTCGAGTACAGGTGACGAGAGCTGGGCCATTCACACAGATGGTAGTCTTTAGTTTAGGGGAAGGATTGTGGTTCCCTAGTCGGCTGATCTGAGAGAGGAGATCTTTAATGAGTTTCATTGCTCTGGTTTTGATGTGCATCCAGGCGGTATGAAGATGTATCATGTTTTTTGTCGCAAGTATTATTGGAGCGGGATGAAGAAGAACGTTGGAGATTTCATTGGTCAATGTCTCATGTGTCAATAGGTTAAGGCTGAGCACTAGAGACCAGTAAGGTTGCTCCATCCTTTGGAGGTGGCTGAGTGGAAAAGGGAGCACGTGAAGATGGATTTTATAACCCACTTCTCATGGACATCGCAAGGACATGAAGTGGTGTGGGTGATAATGGACTGACTTACAAAGTCGATACACTTTTTGGTAGTGCGAATAATCTTCATACTGGAGGAAATCTATTGATTTACATACGGGAGATTGTCCAATTGCATGTAGTGCCCGTATCTATGGTATCAGATCGAGATCCAAGGTTCACAACTCATTTTTTGGGAGAGTTTCCAGCGGGCCATGGGGACACAATTAACGATGAACACTGTTTTTCATCCCTAGATGGAGGGTCAGTCATAAAGGACCATCAAAACTTTAGAGGACATGCAACAGGCATGCATCTTAGATCTCAACGGTAGCTAGGAAGAGTATTTATGCTTAGTGGAGTTCGCATACAACAACAGTTATCAAGCGAGCATACTGATAGCACACTATGAGACACTATATGGGAGGACGTTGCTTGGTTGTTTCCATTGTATGTATTCCCTAATCTCCGCATATCACTCTCAAATGTGTATATGGATTTTATGTGAAAGGGAGTGTCACTCTCCCTTGGAATAATATGGGAAATAGGGCAATGGAATGGTGGAAATGATGGAAATGAATGAAATGAAATATGTGTGAACAAAAGCGCTCCTCAAGAGCAAGGAGTCTTTTGAGTATCGTGTTTTACTTGGAAAAGTAATTCAAGGTCGTCTCCTCAGGGAAGGAAGGGAAATATGTGAAGGTGATTTTGTCAAAATGAAAAAGTGTAAAATCTTTTGAGTTTGAGTTTTGGTATTTGTGCTTTTGATGAAATTGAAATGGAAACAAGTGTTGGCTAATCGAAAAGGTTTAGTTGAAGGGAAATCCCAACCCAACTCGAAACCTTCCTCCAATGGTGCTTAGATGAACGATTGATTTGTGGGAAGGTAGGGACGAGATGGAGGTGAGGATCCAAGCATAACCCGTGACCAGGCCTATGTGATATCAAAGACTCACAACCACATCCACTCTCAATCCAGTCAAACTGAACCATCGTACACCGAGAAGAGGAAAGAAAATGAGTTGAAATGGAAAACCCAAGAGGAGGTCTCCCTTAAATTAGCCAACTAAAAATATAACTACTCATGAAAGCAAGAAAGAAATGCATAATGTAAAGAGACATGGAAATGAAATAGACTAAAAATAGAGATGAAATAAAGCTTAAAATAGAGCCTTGAACTTGTATTAATGCAAGGAAAAAGTAAACTACCAAGAGAAATTCATTTCATAACCAAAATCAAAGCTTAAAGACAATGCCCAGTTGAAATTGGAAAAATTACAGAGAAACCCAACTATAGCAATGGAAAATGCAAGAACATGAATTTAAACTAGATTACACTTGAAATATAAGAGATTCAAGTGCTAGAAATTAAGATTGCAATACAAGAAATGAAGATTACAAGTAGAATGTAGCTTACAAAAAGTGAAATGGGTAAAGAAAATGTCAAAATCCAAGCTTTCTCTCTCCACACTACTCCTAAGCCACCTCCTCAAAATCTTGTGTAATGCAGAGTATATTGTAGAAAAGCCTTGCATTTTCATCCATGGAGGGTCCCCCTAGGTGTGTGAGATGACATCCAAGCATGGGGAAGGGGCAAGACACTTACACAAGTAAGCACCAGCCATCCTTTCAATCCATCATGCCCATCTCTTTCTCTCTCCTCCTCATCAATGCCATTGTCTCCAAAGTCTTCAACTATGGTGTAAGAGGTATGTAAATATGTAAGGGATGTCAGGAGACAAGTGGGAGAATCATTGGTGAGACCTCTAAACAAGTTTGGGCATGAGTTGTTGGTGTTCTGGGTATTCTGGGCACAACCTACCGGTAGAACGATGAAACCTACCGGCATGTTTTACTCCAGTTGCCAAAACCTACCGGTAGGTCTTTCCGTAAGGTGCCAACTCTGGACCAGTTTTTATATAATTGTCATAACATTTGATCCAACGGTTCGACCGAAGCTGAAATTTTGACACAATACAGAGGACATCCGGATCCACAACTTTCATGTTTTGTACTTTTTAAGATTCAAAGTGGATAATGGAAAAAATGAGGAAAACTGAGGTACTGCTACCAAATGGTGCGGGTGCTAGTGCCTAGGTTACCATGCACCCATACCTCGTTGATTTCTTTCACTTTTAAGCCTCCAAATCCTCATGTAATGTGTTCATCTCTTCACCACACATCCACACATAATTGCAAGGTTCCAAAAATCCATCATTTATGATATAATTACCTGCAACCACAAGATTTCGACATTATTCATAAACTCGACTAACTCTAAGTACTTATATGCAAAGTTAAGTTAAAATGCATGTAATGAGGCCATCTAATATGCAATATTATGCGCTCATCACACCCCCCCAAATTAATCTTTGCTATTCCCTAGCAAACTAAATGTAAAAATTAACAAAACAAAAATAAAATTATACTAATTTTGTAATTGTACTTAGCATATGCAACAAGCCTTTAAACCTCTAAGTGATCCCTACTAGACGAGTTTTGTCTGGTGAAGGTTTTCGGTGAAGGTTCCTGCAAACTTATTTTTCTCGTATCCAATATTTAAAATATATGCCCTTATCCTAACTAGCACTGGGATGTCTAAAACAACTTGCTCCAAACACCTGAACCAATCAAACATGAGAGACATCATAACCTTAATTGCTATTCTAGAGTATCCACGTACACATTCATTTTCAAACTTTTGTGTGTGTTAAAAGGACATGTAATTTAAACATTTACACAATGGAGTTCACATTCACTTTGGCTATCCAAATTAATCTTCGACGCAAACTCACTAAGGGTGTCTCTCAACAAAGAATCACACATTGGTTATTCTGGCATGCTCTCCATGTGTATATGTGAGATAGAAACTTGTGCTCAAAACGAAATATACTCACATATAATCCAAAAACAAAGCACATGTATACAAATGAAACAACCTTAGCATGATCTCATGAAAGGAATGCTAGGGCATTAGATAGCAAAATCAACTTCTCTTTTTCTTTGAAAGTACGCTTTTCCCATGCTTTCTCTAGATCATTTAGGACTTTCAAATGTTATAATGGGGCCTTGGGGTGATATCTAGGCAAATGAAATGAAGGATATAGGATAACAAAGAGAGTTGTTCCAAGTGAATGAACTTTATTTCAAAAAAAGATCTCCCTTTTATGGGATTTCTAGGCTAACACCATCACTTCACTCTTTATTTCTTTTTTCTTCTTTTCCTTTACATTTTCCTTTTTTCTTTGATCATTCTTTCTTCCTTTACCCCTTTTTTTCTCTTTTTCTTGGATTTTCATTCTTTTTCGTTCAACTCTTTGAATTCCACATCATTCATCCCTTTCTGTTGAGTTTCTGTCATACTTCCTTCTCTTTTACGATCATTTATACTTAACACTAGAAACAAAGGTGAGGTAGATTTTATCATTTTGCACTGGCTTGGTCAATTATGTGGTATGAAAATGAATCTTCAACAAGGCTCGACATGGCACTAGGGATAGAATTTCACAAGAAAAAGGGTATAGGCTCAACGTAAAGTAAAGATGGCCTATTATCATTTCTAGATTTGCAAGGGAGAGAACATTGCATTTCAAGACAAAGCTAATTAACTACCCAAATACACCTAACCAAAACAAGCATAATGTGATTATTAAACAAATTTGGAGTTTGAAAAATTGTTCCTTGAGCAAATGTAAGTTCCCTTCAACAAGGATTGACATTAAAGCTCACATGGGTTCTTACTCATCTCCACTATTCATGTCAAACACTGAATGTGAACTCAATCCCTAAATTACCAAAATTACAAGTTCATGGTGCACTTAAGGTTAAGTTCAAAACCAAGCAAGTATGTGATACTTTTAGCAAAGGATAAACTTCTATAATGTGCTCATGTATTCAAAGTTCAAAATGAAGATCAAGTAATCACAAATCCCATAACAATTAGGGTAGGGGAATATAGTTCAATATTGGATATTTTTGGTGTTAAGGAACAAATGAGAGGCCTAATTGTGGGATCCCCAAAGTTGCAGAACTTGAGCTGCAAAAACTAACTTGTTTCAACAAAACCTACTGGTAGGTCGATGGAAACCTATTGGTAGGTTTTACTCCAATGAGAAAAATCTATCGGTAGGTTTGCGGTAGGTGCAGGTCCAGTAGCCAAAACCTACCGGTAGGTTTTTCTTTGTTTTGCTAAATTTTTGGTTCGTCCACCTTTCAAGCAAGCATCAATCCCCACCTCATCTCCAATCAACTCAAGTCGCATGATAGGGCCCAACAAGCACCATTTGAACCTTTTTTCTCCAAAAATTGTTCAAAATTTTCACATTTCTCATTATTCTATACAAAATATGGTGAACAATGTAAATGGCGCACCTCACCCCAACTTGAACCATGCATTGTCCTCAATGCACAAGGAATGATGCAATGAGAAAAATTAAAGTATCAAGGGAAATAACATACCCCTTTTTTATTTTTCTCTTTTTTTAGACACATTAAAGGGAAAACAAAAAAAAATTGTTTAGACCCCCAAATTAAACTCGCACAAGATGTTGAATAAGATTTGTTTCGATGATGCTCAAAATGAGATGAGTCCAAACTAGGAAGTGGTAAACAACTTCATGCTAAAATCTACACTACAACATTATGAAAATAGAAGCATATCAATAAAAGAAATCTAACTACTATGTTCATGAAAATCAAACAAAAATGGCTCATGTCAATCCGGCTTCAATTCGGATATGAGCTTGAGCCCATTGATTTTTTTAATTTCAAAATTTTTTTGTTGTATAAATGCCCTTCCTAACCAATCTATCCATTACTACAAAGAATAATAATTCAAAAATCTCAACCAAACAGAGGTGTCGACAAGTTTATGCAATTCCAACAATGGAGAATACAATTTATCTTTAAAAGTTTCTACACTTAACTCCATTGCAATGCCCTCCCCAAGTTGAGAAATGTGAATCTCAACACCACTCTTAGATGGTAAAATGACCTTGGGCTCATTAGCCTCATGTGAGATGATATCCTCATTAAATGTTTCACAATCTATATTGGTGGGAGATTCAACATCAATATGCATTCCATTGGTATGATCATCCTCAATACATTGACTATGCTCAAAATGTCATTCTTCATCCATAGCAATTATAGCATTAATCAATGTATTAAGTTATTGGGTTATTTGGGCATTGTCTTCCATTTGGTATTGGATAAACTCGTAAAACATATAAAGTTCATTCTCTCAACCATAACTCGGATCACTCGGGATAACATAATGATTACGGTAAAAATTTAAGTAGGCCAAAACTAAATTTGAACCTTCGAATGCAAAGTCTTAAACTTAATAATTGATTGGGCACTCACTAGTGATGTGTCCATACTCATCACAAATCTCACACACATTTTCAAAATAAGGGGCATTATACACATTTTTGTAAAAACTAAAAAACATAAGACAAAACACAAACTAAAACAAACTATTTACAGATTAGACGACATAACTTGGCCCGTAATAAAAATCACTAGACTTACCCATGCCGCCCAAAATCACCATTGAACTCGACGCTTAACCTTCCTAGGCAACGGTGTCAAAAAATCTTGGTTGTTTTCGTTGTATATATTCCCTAATCTCCAGACATCACCCTCAAATGTGTATATGACTTATGTATAAAAGAAAGTGTCACTCTCCCTCAGAATGATGTGAAAAATGGGGCAACAGAATGGTGGAAATGAATGAAATAAAATGTGTGTGAACAAATGTGCTCCCCCGGCGCAAGGAGTCTTTTGACTGCCATGTTTTACTCAAAACATAATTCCAAGGTCGTATCCTCATAGAAGGAAGGGAATTATGTGCATGTGATTTTGTAAAAATGGAAAAGTGTAACATCTTTTAAGTTTGAGTTTTGGTGTTTGTGTTTTTGATGAAATTGAAATGAAAACAAGTGTTGGCTAATCCAAAATGTTCATTCCAATGGGAATCCCAACTCAACTCGAAACCTTCCTCCAATGGTTCTTAGATGAACGATTGATTCGTGGGAAGCTAGGGACGAGATGGAGGTGAGGATCCAAGTATAACCTGTGACCAGGCCTACGGGATATACAAAACTCACAACCATATCCACTCTCAACCCAGTCAAACCGACCTATCATACACCGAGAGGAGGAAAGAAAATGAGTTGAAATGGAAAATCCAAGAGGAGGTCTCCCTTGAGTTGGCCAACTAAAAATTTAACTACTCATGAAAGCAAGAAAGAAATGCATAATGTAAAGAGACATGTAAATTAAATGGACTAAAAATAGAGATGAAATGAAGCTTAAAATAGAGCCTTGAACTGGTATTACTGCTAGGAGAAAGTAAACTACCAAGATAAATTCATTTCATAACCAAAATCAAAGCTTAAAGACAATACCTAGATGAAATTGGAAAAGTTGTAGAGAAACCCAGTTGTAGCAATGGAAAATGCTAGAACATGAACTTAAACTAGATTAAACTTGAAATAAAACAGATTAAAGGGCTAGAAATTAACATTACAATGCAATAAATTAAGATTTCAAGTAGAATGTTGCTTACAACAAGTGAAATGGGTAACGAAAATATCAAAATCCAAGCTTTATCTCTCTACACTACTCCTATGCTTAGGTGGCCTCCTCAAAATCTTGTGGAATGTAGAATATATGGTAGAAAAGCCTTGCATTTTCATCCATAGAGGGTCCCCTAGGTGTGTGATATGACATCCAAGCATGGGAAAAGGGCTGGACACTTGCACATGCAAGGACAAGCCATCCTTTCAATCCACCACGCCCATCTCTTTCTCTTTCCTCCACATTAATGTCATTATCTCCAAACTCTTCAACTATGGTGTAGGAGGCATGTAAATATGTAAGGGATGTCAGGGGAAAAGTGAGAGAATCATTGGTGGGACCCCCAAGCAAGTGGATCATGAGTTGCAGGCAATATGGACATAACTACCGGTAGAACGATGGAACCTACCAATAGGTTTTACTCCAGTAGTCAAAATCTACCGATAGGTTTTAGATATGGACCAGTTTTCATAGAATTTTCATAACTTTTAATCCAACTATCAGATTGAGCTGAAATTTTGACGTAGTATAGAGGACAACCAGATCTACAACTTTCCGGTTTGGAACTTTTTTAGTTTCAAATTGGATCATGGCCAAAGAGGTTGAAAACTGAGGTACTGCTACTTATGGTGCGGGTGCTGGTGCCTATGTTACCAAGCACCAATACCTGCTTGATTTATTTCACTTTTAAGCCTCCAAATCCTCATGTAATGTGTCCATATCTTCACCTCATATCCACACATAGTTGCAAGATTCCAAAATCTATCATTTATGTTATAATTACCTGCAACCACAAGATTTCGACATTATTCCTAAACTCGACTAACTCTAAGCACTTATATGCAAAGTTAAATTAAAATGAACGTAATGAGGCCATCAAATTTGCAATATTATGAGCTCATCAGTCGTGCCATTGTCCGGTTTGTTAGATGGAGATAGGAGAGAGACACTCTACTGGTCCGGAGTAGGTTAGGGACATATCAGAGAAGGTGAATCTGATACGAAAGCGTCTTCTCCTAGCTCAGAGCCGAAAGAAGGACTACACTGATAGATGACAATGACCTCAAAATTTTGGGGTTGATGATCATATCTTTTTGAAGGTAATACCCAAGAGAAGAGTGGTTAGGTTTGGGAAGTGGGGAAAGTTATTGCTGAGGTTTATCAGGCCCTTCGAGGTACTCGAAATGGTTGGTACAATTGCTTAACAGTTGGCATCACCGCCAAATTTATTGGATTTTCACGCGGTGTTCCATGTCTCTATGCTTCGAAAGTATACTTCAGATTTGACACATGTGGTGGATTAGGGTGAGCTAATTGATGATGCAGATGGGACCTTTAAGGAGGGACTAGTGTTTATCATGGATAGTCGGGAGCAGATTTTGCTAGGCAAGACCATGAAGCAGGTGAAGGTGTTATGGCAGCACCGATGTGTGGAGGAGGCGACATGGGAGCGTGAGCACACTACGCGTACCGATTATCCATTCTTGTTCGAGGATGGAGGTACATTTTCATAATCATAAGTACTGCATTATTTGTAGCATATGCTTACAGTTAATTGTGCATGTGTGTGTGAATTTCAGGGACAAAATTCTTTTAAGGGAGGAAGAATATAAAACCCGCGTAAATTTGAACTTTTACAAAAAAGGCAAAACAGTAATTTGTTACTTCGGTATGGGTTGAAAACTTCAATTTTTTTAGAACTCGGATTACGAAACGGACTTCACCATTGGATTCGTCTTACGAAATTTAGTTACCCAGACAAATTTTGTCAAATTCTGAGATAGTTAAATTTTTTGCTTTTTACGAGGTGATCGGGTCTCGGGTGACCCAAAAATAATTTTTTTAATAAAATTTGAAAGTTGTCAAATAATTTAAAGTAAGTTCAAATAAGAATATTTGAACTTGAACCTAAGCAAAATTTAATTATTTTGGGGCAAAAACGGACCCGAGAAAGTAGGACGTGTGGTGCGTTGTGGACCAAGCAATTAAAGACTATAAATAGGGGGAGAAAATTTCATTTCTCCCCATTGTTCAGCTAGGTTCTAAAGTTGGAAGGGTAAGAGAGGGAAAGGATATAAAAACAAAAATTTCAAAACTTCTCTGTACAATCTTGATTGTTTCCGTTGTTGTTTTCCCTAGTCACCGGACATCACCCTCAAATGTGTATATAGCTTATGTGTGAAAGGAGGGTCACTCTCCCTTGGAATGAAGTAAAAAGAATGGGCAACAGAATGGTGAGATGAATGGAGAATGAAATGAAAGAAATGAAATGTGTTTGAACAAAAGTGTTCCCCCAGCGCTAGAGTCTTTTGAGTGTCGTGTTTCCAAGGTCGTTTCCGCAGGGAAGGAAGGGAATTGTGTGAAGGTGATTTTGTAAAAATGGAAAATGTAAAATCTTTTGAGGTTTAAATTTGGTGATTTGTGTTTTTGCTAAAAAATAAAAGGGAAACAAGTGTTGGCTAAACCCAAAAGCTCATTCCAATGAAAATCCCAACACAACTCGAAATCTTCCTCCAATGGTACTTAGATGAACAATTGTTTCATGGGAAGCTAGGGATGAGATGGAGGTGAGGATCCCAGCATAACCTGTGACCAGGCCTATGGGATATCAAAGAATCACAACTACATCTACTCTCAACCCAGTCCAACTGAATAATCATACATCGAGAGAAGGAAAGAAAATGAGTTGAAATGATTAAGAGGAGGTCTCCCTTGAATTAGCCAACTAAAAATCTAGCTACTCATGAAAACAAGAAAGAAATGCATAATGTAAAGAGACATGTAAAGGAAATGGAAATGGAAATGAAAATGAAACTTAGAACTTGTGCTAATGCTAGGAAATGGTAAACTACAAAGAGAAGTTCATGTAACACTAAAATGGAAATGTTGCAGAGAAGATAATTGAAACCAAGCAAAGATTATGGAAATGCAAGAACATTGAATTAAACTTGGTTACACTAGAATTAAAAGAGATTACAATGCAAGAAATAAAGATTACAATGAAATGGGAGAAGAAAATGCAAAAACATAAACTCTCTATCTACTATTCATCATCTTTCTCCTTGAACTACTCCTAAGCTTAGGTAGCCACGCCCTCAAAACTAGTGGAATGCTGAATATATGGAAAAGAACTTTGTATTTTCTTCCATGGAGAGTCCCCCTAGGTGTGTGATAGGCCTCACTTCCATAGGAGGCTGAGTTGATGCATTGCACAGGCTAGGACAAGCCTAGCCTGCAACCCACCATGCCTCCATCATTCTCTCTCCTCCTCTCCCATCCTTCACCTTCCTTTGCTGACTTTGGGGTGTAGGAGGCATGTATATATGGACCAATTTTTGTAGAATTGTCATAACTTTTGATCCAATCATTCGATTAAGCTGAAATTTTGACACAATGTAAAGGACATCCAGATCTACAACTTTGATTTTTTGAACATTTCCAGATTCTAAATGGATCATGGTCCAAAAGGAGGGAAACCGAGGTATTGCCACCAAATGGTGCGGGTGTTGGTGCCTATGTTACCGAGCACCGATACCTCTTCGAATTCTTTCACTTTGAAGCCTCCAAATCCTCATGTAAGGTGTCTAGGTCTTCACCACTCCATACATAGTTTTAAGGTTTCAAAATACATGATTTACACTATAATTTCCTGCAACATCAAAAATTCAACATTATTCATAAATTCGACTAACTCTAAGTACTTATATGCAAAGCTAAGTAAAAATGCATGTAATGTGGCAGCTAAATACGCAATATTTTTACACTCATCACACTTCTCCCCCCCCCCCCAAACTTAAGATTTTCTAGTCCCTAGCAAACTAAATGTAAAAATTAAACAAACAAACATAAACCAATACTAATTCCGCTATTGCATTTAGCGCATGTAACAAGCCTTTAAACCCCTAGGTGATCCCTAGTGGACGAGTTTTGTCTCGTAAAGGTTTCTAGTGAAGGTACCTATGAACTTCTTTTCCTTGTATCCAATATTTAAAACATATGCCCTTATCCTAACTAGCACTGGGATGTGAACAATAGCTTTGTCCAACGCACCCTAACTAATCACACATAAATCACATCATAGCCTTAAATGTTATTCTAGAGTATCCACCTACACATTTTCTTTCAAAACTCGTGTGTGTGTGAAATGAATATGTAATTTAAGCATTTACACAATGGAATCCACATTCAATTAGCTATCCAAATTCAGCTTTGTTGCAAAACTCACCTAGGGTTTCTCTCTACAATGAATCACACTATGATTATTCTGGCATGCTCTCTATGTGTATATGTGAGATAGAATCTTATGCACAAAATGAAGTATGCTCACATATGATCCAAAAATTAAGTACATGCACAAAAATGAAACAACATTGGCATAATCTCATGAATAGAATGCTAGGGCATAGGTTAGCAAAACCAACTTCTCTTGTTCTTTAAAAGTATGCATCCCCCATGCTTCTCTAGATCATTTAGGACTTTCAAGGGTTGTAATGAGGCCTTGGGGGTGCTATGGAGGTAAGTGAAATGAGGGATAAATGAAGAACATAGGATAAAAAAAGGGTTGTTCCGAGTATATGACATTTATTTCAAAAAGATCTCCCTTTATATGGGATTTTGGGTCTACTCCTTCACTTCACTCTTTGTTTCTTTTTCTTCTTTTCCTTAACATTTTCCTTTTTTCTTTGATCATTCTTTCTTCCTTCACCCCCTTTCTCTCTCCTTCTTCTGGGATTTCTCATTCTTTTCATTCAGCATTTGAATTCCACATCATTCATCCCTTTTTATTGAGTTTCTTTCATACTTCTTTCTCTTTTATGATCACTCATACTCAGCACTAGGAACAACCAAGGTGAGGTAGATTTTATCATTTTGCACTGGCTTGGTCAAATGTATGGCATGAAAAGGAATTTACAATTGAGGCTCAATCACGGCATTAGGGATAAATTTTCACAAGAAAAATGCTAAGGCTCAAAACAAATCAAGCATGGCCTAAGATCATTTCTAAATAAGCATGGAGGAGCATTATGCATTTCAAAACAAAGTCAATCAACTACCCAAATGCACCTAACCAAAACAAACATAATGAGATTATTGAACAAATTTGGAATTTGAAAATTTGTTCCTTGAGTAATTGTAAGTTCCCTCCAACAAGGATTGACACTAAAGCTCACGTGGGTTCTTACTCAACACCACTATTCATGTCAAATTCTAAAATGTGGATCCAATCCATAAATTACCGAAATTACACATTCGAGGTGCACTATTGTTGAGTTTGAAAGAAAAAACATATGTGATACTACGACATAGGATAAACTTCTATGAAGTGCTCATGTATTCAAAGTTCAAAATGAAGATCAAACTATCACTACACCCATACACCATTCGGATAGGTGAATATAGTTCAATATTAGATATTTTCCACAAAAAATGTCCTAATTTTTCAAAATTTTCAAAATTTTTACATTTCCAAATATTCTATACAAAAAATTGGGGAACATGTAAATGGTGCACCTCACTCCCCCCCCCCAACTTGAACCATGCATTGTCCTCAATGCACAAGGAATAATGCAATGAGAAAAATGAAAGTATCATGGGAAATAAGATACCCCCTTTTTTCTTTTTATTTTTTTTTCTTTTGATATAAACATTAAAGGGAAAACAAAAGCTTTGTTTACACCCCCAACTTAAACTCACACATGATATTGAATAAGATTTTTTACGATGATGCTCAAAATGAAATGATTCTAAATTAGGGAGAGGTAAACACTTCATTCTAAAAGCAACACTACAATATCATGAAAAGAAAGACATACCAATAAAATAAATATAACTACTATGTATATGAAAAAAAAATAAAACAAAACAAAACAAAACAAAAAGGGTTCATGTCAATCCGGCTTCAATTCAGATATGAGCTTGTGCCTATTGATTTTTTTTATTTTAATTTTTTTTTTGTTGTATAAATGTCCTTCCTAACCAATCAATCCAACAATACAAAGGATAATGATTCAAAAATCTCAACCAAATATATGTGTAGGCAAGTTTATGCAATTCCAACAATGGAGTATAAAAATTTTCTTTAAAAGTTTCTACACTTAACTCGATTGCAATGCCCTCCCCAAGTTGAGAAATGTGAATCTCAATACCACTCTTAGATGTAAAAATGAACTTGGGCTCATTAGCCTCATGTGAGATGATATCCTCATTAAATGTTTCACAATCTAGATTGGTGGGAGATACAACATAAATATGCTTTCCATTGGTATGATCATCCTCATTACATTGACTATGCTCAAAATGTTGTTCTTCATCCAAAGCAATTATAACATTAGTCAATGTATTAAGTTGTTGGGTTATTTGGGCATTGACTTCCATTTGGTATTGCATAAACTCGTAAAACTTATTATCTCATTCTTGTTCAATTGAGTCATCTTATGTTGGATAGTAGCAAAATTCATTCGGTGGTGTGAGATTGGATGTAAAATTATAAGGTCATTGTCCCAACCATAACTCGGATAACTTGGTGTAACATAATGGTTGTGGTAAAAATTTAAGTAGGCCAAAACTGAATTTGAACCTTCGCATGTAAAGTCTTGAATCGGATAATTTATTAGGCACTCACGTGATGTGCTCATACTCATCAAAAATCTCACGCATTTTTAAAATATGGGACATTTAACACATTTTCATAAAAGTTAGGAAACATAACACAAAACACAAACTAAAATAAACTATTTACAAATTAGACGACATACCTTGGCCTGTGATGAAAATCATGATACTTACCTATGCCGCCCAAAATCATCTTTGAAATCGACGCTTAACCTTCCCTGGCAACAGTGCCAAAAATGATTGATTGTTTCCGTTGTTGTTTTTCCTAATCTTCAGACATCACCCTCAAATGTGTATATAGCTTATGTGTGAAAGGAGTGTCACTCTCCCTTTGAATGATGTCAAAAGAAAGGGCAATAGAATGGTAGGATGAATGGAGAATGAAATGAAAGAAATGAAATGTGTGTGAACAAAAGAAATCCCTAAGCGCTGAGAGTCTTTTGAGTGTCTTGTTTTACTTGAAAAGTATTCCAAGGTCGTCTCCTCGGGAAAGGAAGGGAATTGTGTCAAGGTGATTTTGTAAAAATGGAAAATGTAAAATCTTTTGGGGTTTAAATTTGGTGATTTGTGTTTTTGCTAAAAAATAAAAGGGAAACAAGTGTTGGCTAATCCCAAGAGGTCATTCCAATGTGAATCTCAACTATACTCGAAACCTTCCTCCAATGGCGCTTAGATGAACGATTGATTCGTTGTAAGCTAGGGACGAGATGAAGGTGAGGATCCAAGCATAACCCATGACCAGGCCTACGGGATATCAAAGACTCACAACCACATTAACTATCAACCTAGTCAAACCAAACAATCGTACACCGAAAGGAGGAAAAAAATGAGTTAAAATGGAACACCCAAGATGAGGTCTCCCTTGAATTAGCCAACTAAAAATCTTGCTACTCATGAAAGCAAGAAATAAATGCATAATGTAAAGAGACTTGTAAAGGAAATGGAAATGAAAATGAAACTTAGAACTTGTGTTAATGCTAGGAAATGGTAAACTACAAAGAGAATTTCATGTAACACTAAAATGGAAATGTTTCAGAGAAGACAATTGAAACCTAGCAAAGATTATGGAAATGCAAGAACATTGAATTAAAGTTGGTAACACTAGAATTAAAAGAGATTACAATGCAAGAAATAAAGATTGCAAGAGGACTACAACTTACTGCAATGAAATGGGTGAAAAAAATGCTAAAACATAAACTTTCTATCTACTATTCATCATCTTCCTCCTTGAATGACTCTTAAGCTTAGGTAGCCACGCCTTCAAAGCTTGTGGAATGCTGAATATATGGAGAAGAACTTTATATTTTCGTCGATGGAGGGTCCCCTTAGGTGTGTGATAGGCCTCCCATCCATAGGAGGCTAAGTTAATACATTACACAGACTAGGACAAGCCTAGACTACAACCCACCATGCCTCTATTATTCTCTCTCCTCTCCTCCCATTCTTCACCTTCCTTTGCAAACTTTGAGTTGTAGGAGGCATGTATATATGTAGAATATGTCAGAGGGCAAGTGGGAGAATCATAGGTGGGACCTCCAAGTAAGTGGAGCATGAGTTGTAGGTATTCTGGGCACAACCTTCTGGTAGAACGATCAAACCTACCGGTACATTTTACTCCAGTAGCCAAAACCTACCAATAGGTCTTTCCAGAAGGTGCCAACTTTGGACCAATTTTCATAGAATTGTCATAACAGTTGATCCAATCGTTCGATTAAGCTAAAATTTTGACACAATATAGAGGACATCTAGATCTACAACTTTGATGTTTTGAACGTTTTCAGATTCTAAATGGATCATGGTCAAAATGGAGTAATACCGAGGTATTACCACCAAATGGTGCAGGTGATGGTGCCTATGTTTCCAAGCACCGATACCTTTTTTATTTCTTTTACTTTTTAGACTCCAAATCCTCATATAAGGTGTCCAGGTCTTCACCAATCCTCCATACATAGTTTCAAGGTTCCAAAATACATGATTTACACTATAATTACTTGCAACATCAGAAATTCAACATTATGCACAAAATTAGCTAACTTTAAGTACTTATATGCAAAGCTAAGTAAAAATGCATGTAATGAGGCAGTTAAATTTGCAATATTTTGCGCTCATCGTATCTACGGAGTTTCGACGATCAAAATTCTTCAAGCCAAGTATTAAAGTCAATCTCCTTGACGAGGGCTACGCAACCGTACCAAAAAGGAGGAATTTGACCGAAGATCCAAAAATGAGATTTTGGGGGAAAGCTTGGATTAGAGCTTGGGTTATGTTCTTGGAGCCTTCTACAGTTGTATTACTCTTCAAGAGGTAGGGTTTTCTTCCTACTTAGGTTTATTCCCAACTTAGGCTTGAAATCTGAAGTGAGTGGGTTGTTAGATGTATTTTAAAACTCGCCTATTGTTGTTGATTTGGTGAAATGAGTGTTGGAAATGGGTAAAATAAATTCTATCTTAAATTCGGTATTAGAAATTGCTTAATGTAGTTTCTTAAGAAATGTGGTATTTTGGGCATGTTATGTGTTTACATGAGTGGTGCCTTGAAGGTGTTTGATAAAATGCCTTCAATGATTGAAGTTGTTGGTTTGATGAAATTGAAATAACATGCTTGGATGATGTGGTAACTTGAAATCATAAGTTTATGATGTGAATTATAATTGGAAATGTAAATGTTGATATGTGCTTGTGATATATTGGCATTGTGATGATTTATAGAGATTTTATGCTAAGGATGTAATTATCCATGGTATATGTTGAGATGTGGTAGAAATAATTCATATGACATTCATTACATATGGATATGATATCGATGTTGTAATTGCTCATTACATTGCATATGCACGAAGGCATCAAATTCATGGGCATGAGGCATGAGTGTGGGTGTGTGTGCATGGTTGATCAAACACCATTCTTGATGGTTGATAAGTGGACTAGGAAAGGTTGGATCGAAGATTTGGCTGAGTTGAATGGTTGCACAAAAGACTTGTGTCGGGTATACCAAGTAGGGCTAGATTCTCCCTCGGGTACAAGACTCAGCTACTTGGTTCATACACTCCCTTGTGATTCAATTCTGGAAAAGTTTATCGGTGTGCGGAACTGGCGGTACGACACCAGAACACCACTACCCAACAAAGACACATGATTTTATTTTATAAAATAGTCATTTGATGTGTAACATCCAACAAAGATACATGATTTTGTTTTATAATAAAAATATGACTTTTATTTTAAAATGATCATTTGATGTATTTCATCAATGGAGAATTTATACACGTTGGCATTGCCTTGTGTTATGGGAGCTAGAGTGGGCTCAAGTTAAAGTGTATGAGTGAGTCTCATCTCATTTCTTGGCATGGCATGGTAGAATTTCAACACTGAATTGCATCTTCTTGTTTGGGATGGTTGTTGCTTGTTGAATGTTGCATGTGAACATTTCATATGCACTTAGGTTAGGGAGTAGCCTCTTTATGAGATATCTTATTGAGTGTGGCTCATCCTATATGGGTAAATATTTCAGGTGCGGGGTTTACGCTGGTGGAAGGCTCTCAATCAGGGCCTAAATTTTGAAGAAAAGTCGTGTGGCTTTAAATGATGTTTTTGTAAAACTAGACTTGTAATTTAGTTTTTGAAATGTAATGTATATAAAAGAATTATAATTTGAACTTGTATCAACTATGTTTGATGCATAAATTCGATGGGTTTACATATAGTAGTGGTACAGGTCGCATTGGCACAGTGGTACATGAAAATGTCACAGCGCTACAAGCCAATGTCACACCGATACCAGTCTATGTCAAACTGATATAAGCCAATGTCACACTGATACTACCCTACGTCACACTGTTACAAACCAAATTCACACTGTTATAAACCAATATCACATTACTACAAGTCAATGTGACACTACATATATTAACATAGAACCCCTGGTTTTAGGGGCGTCACACGTATGGACTATTTTTAATGTAAAATTGCATGTTGTTAGATGAGCATGGATAAATGGACTTCGTGTGGTCAATGTTGTACATTGGACCTCTGATGAGTTATGTGATTATATGATTGCGCAGGTTGTATTTTGGGTAGAGTTCCTTGTACAAATGAGACTCTACCCAAATTTAGTTAAATTATAGATCCCAGTAAATATGGCATAATGGCGTGATACCGAGTTACACAGTATCCACGGGTTGATGGGTGATCAACCAATTGACAAACGACCCCCAACTTTTGGGGCGTCACATTTCCTACTTCCCGAACCTGACCACTCCCTTCTTAGGCATCACCTTTAAGAAGATGTAATCCCCAACTTCAAACTCTAGAGGTCACCGCCATTTGTCGACGTAGCTCTTTTACCTGCTTTAAGCCATAAGACGACACTTTTGTATCAAAGCCACCTTCTTCGAGGTGTCTCTGACCAAATTTGGACTCGTAGAGGGCCCCTTTCCGTCTTTCATCCAACAAACTGGAGAATGGTATAGCCTCCCATAAAGTGTCTCATACGGTGTCATTTGTATGCTCACCTGATTACTGTTGTTGTGGGTGAACTCTACTAAGGGTAAGTGCTCATCCCAGCTACCCTTGAGGTCAATAACGCATGTCCTCTAAAATATGGATGGTCCTCTTCGGCTGACTGTCTATCTGGGGATGAAAAGTTGTGCTCATCATCAACTATGTCCCCATAACCATCTAGAAACTCACCCAAAAAGGATTGTGAACCTGAGGTCCCGATCTGATACTATAGGTACAGGTACCCCATTTGATACTATAATCGGTAGGGCTCCTTTAGTGTGAAGGTCTTCCGCATAGCTAAAAAGTTTGCTGACTTAATAAGTCGATCCACAATCACCCTCACTGTGTCATGCCCACGCAAAGTCCATGTTAAATGGGTCCCAAATCCATAATGATGTACTCCCATTTTCACTCATCTAATTCCAAAGGTTAGAGCAACCCTGCTGATCTATAGCGCTTCGCTTTAACCTGTTGACATGTGAGACATCTACTAACAAAGTCTTCAACGTGTTTCTTCATCCCCCTCTAATAATACTAGCAACGAAGATCGTGGTACAAAGAGGTACCGCCTGGATGCACAACAAAATGGGAGCAATAGAACTCTCTAAGGATCTCCTCTCTCAGATCCATAAACTGGGGAACCACAACCCTTTCCCTGAATCGAAGACTATCCTCCGTGTGAATGGCCCAACTCTCATCACCTGTACCTAACTTTAATCGATCCTTGATGGACAATATCTTTGTATCCTACACCTGGGACTCGATCACCATGCTCGATAGGGAAGGCGTGGCTACTAGACTTCCCAAAGTGCCCTGAGTCTGATCCTCGTAGTGTAGTTGGTACTGTCCCACAATCTCGAGTATCCGCCAGTCTAAGGAAGTTATACTAGCCAAGAAGTCCTGTGACTTCCGGCTGAGTGCATCAGCCACCACATTTGCCTTAATGGGATGGTAATGCAAAGTGAAGGCGTAGTCCTCCAAGTACTCCATCCACCTACTCTGCCTCATGTTGAGGTCCCGTTGAGTGAAGATGTACTTCAGAATCTTTTGATCCAAAAATACCTCAAACTGTTCTCCATATAGATTATGGCGCCATACCTTCAAGGCAAAGATGATGGTTACTAACTTCATGTCATGCATTGGGTAGTTTTGCCCGTCCCTCTTAAATTGTCGTAAACCATAAGCTACCACCCCTCTAGACTGCATCACAACACACCCAAGTCCGTTCTTAGAGGCATCACAGTATATTATGTACCTCTGTGCCCTCTCCAGATCTATCAAAATAGGAGCTGAAGTAAGCCTCTTCTTTAACTCCTGGAATACCCTCTCACACGAGTCGATGCTTGATGATTTTCCCTAATCTCCAAACACAAACCCAGATTATGTGTATATGGCTTATAGAAATTGGTGATTTCACTCTCCCTCGGGTTCAATGCAAGAAGTGGGGAAAATTGTGTGTGGATGAACAAAAATGTGTGTGTATTGCAAAAGTGCTCCCCAAGCATAGAGAGACTTGGAATGTCGTGTTTTACTTGGAATGGGTATTCTAAGGTCATCTCCTTAGGGAAGGAAAGGTAAAATGATTTTGAAGTGTAGTTTGTAAAGAAATGAAAATTGAAAAATCTTGTGAATTGTGATTTTGTGAGTTGTGTTTTGGGTAAAAATGTAAGAAAGCGAGGTTGGCTAATCCATAGAGGTCATTCCAATGGTAATGTCAAATCGGCTCAATTCTTTCAACCAATGGTATCTCAGTGTTTGATTGATTCATATGAAATGAGGGACTAATGTGGTTGTGTTGGACAAAAGCATACCCTGTGACAAGTCTACAGTGTATCAATAGCCCACAACCACATTCACACTCAACCTAGTCAAACTAAACACTTTACACTATGAGGAAGAACGAAAGAGAGTCGATTTCACAAACCCGAGAGGAAATTCCCATTGGATTAGCCAACTAAAAGTCCAGCTAATCATAGTAAAGGTAAGAACATGAATAATGTAAAGACACACGGACACATGGTAGTGAAATGCAACATGAAACTTTTATTGATGTAAGAAAATGTTTAAACTACAAGAACAAAGTCATTCATACCCAAAATACAAATATTGAAAACGAAAAACCCAATGAAGAAATGAAAATGCAAAAACACTTAGCTAAGCTTGATTACAACTTGAATAAAAGAGATTGGAGTGTAAATTTGAAAGATTACAAGTAAAATAAAGCTTACTACAATGAAAATTGTGAAGGAAATGTAAAAACCAAACTTTCTCTCTGTAAAACTTCATCTTCAACCTTGGAGCTTCTTTCTCTAAAATCATGTAAAAACTGAATAATTTTGTAAGACTTGTAAGTTTTGTCCATCCTCTCTCCCTTAGCATGTGTGAACAGAATTGGAATGATTTGAGAGAGGTTGTCCACTTCAAAAAGCAAGTTTAGTCCAACCATGGTCTTTTCATGCTTCTCCAACCACCCATCTTCTCTCTCTTGCTT